>OZ022498.1:118159415-118169551 GCA_963989385.1 Ctena decussata
ACAGCTTTATCGTTGCGGCTTTTGTGTTCCGCGTCTCTCTGTTTCTCCTCTCTCTCTCTCTCTTTCTCTCTCTCCGGGGATGGTCGTGGTCGTGTGTTAGTGCTGGTTAACTTTCAGTGCCAGGGCCTCCTACTAATTTGTATAATAGTAGGGCAAGGGCCTACTGTGCTTGCAGTGGGTGCGGTGAGGTTGTTTGGACATCTCACCACTATCATGTCTCTTTTCTTTCTCCCTCTCTCTCTGGGAGACGGCTCGATATAAACTGAAATACTGTCTCAAAGAGCCGTTAAATCCAAAACAACCTCTCTCTCTCTCTCTCTCTCTCTCTCTCTTACACATACAACACACGCACACACGCGTGTACACATCTTGTAGTCATTTCAGCCGCGCCACAAAAGAAGGTCTACACGGGTGGTAAACCTAGGAACTACCACGAAATTGTGTTAACGTAATTTTGTTCCCAAGCCACATACGGGACATAACGGGGTAGTTTCCAGGCCGAAAAATTGATAAACAAAGGTTGGTGTCATTTTGGGTTTTGTTTTATTTTACTACTAAGAACGAACAATGGTGAAATCGGCCAATATGGTTCCGTGTAAATATGTCTCAGCGTCCCCTCTAGCCCCAAATTTTATATGAAAAGTTATTTTCTTTCTTTAGATTTTTGTTTCCCCACTGAGCATCGGACCAACTTTCCCCAACCAACAATGCCAGTTCGAAGGATTTTAGCCCGTATCTGTCAAATTAAATTGATTGTGATATCATTTGCCGATGAAAATGATAAAAAGACCCCTAATAAACGTTTCTACACAGAAAAAAATCCGAGCGTTTACTCGTAAAAGATTCATGCCCCGTTTGTCCTGTGTGGTAGTTTCCAGCGCATCGTGGTAGTTAAAATGCTATCGTGGTAGTTGCCAAGACTATGTAGTAGTTCCCATCAACAGATTTTCCGCTCGTTTAAGAATCGCCAATACTAGTGCACCTATCAATATTTTCCCCCGGGGGGGGGGGGGGGGGGGGGGGATACCATGGGGATTAGACAGCCAAAAAATCCCAACCCATCGGAATTAGATAGAATCATCACGGTAAACAAAAGACGAGGACTCAACAGATACAACGAGCGTGACAGTTGGAGATCCCTGGACTGCCAAACAACACCTCTGGAAATCTGAAACAAAAGAAGGTCATCAGTTGAGCCCCGGTGGACCAAACAACAGACAAAAAAGTTTGATATAAAATTTGCGTCACTCGCCACATGGTAGTTCCATGTTCAGTCAACTATAAGATAAAATGGCAGGCTAAGACTACTGGCCCAAAGTATTGTTAGTATTTGCGCTTCAGAAAAAAGGGGGATATCCTCGGGTTGCGCGCCGTCGAAATATCGCAAACCACCACAAACCACCGCAAACCACCCAAACCACCGCAAACCACCTTTTTTTATATATGATAACAATGGAAAAGGGTGAAAATGGATTTGAAAGTGCTAGAATAAGAGCACCTCTGACACTACGATTCGCTAGTATTGGTATTGAGGGTGATGGAAAATTATAGGCGGACGAGACTGATATTACATCTATAGATAATGAGATAGCTATAGATCAAGAAAGATTGTATAAAGTATGGTGGGTTGTTAATTTTTTACAATTTGAACTTCATAACCCAGGGAGAGGGGGTACTCTGAATATAAGTATATAAAAAATCTTAACTTTAGTCTAAAGTGACAGGGCGAAATTAGGCCAGTATTTTGTTAACCGAAAATAGAACACTTATGCCTATTACATACCAAGTAATACATTTTCATAGTGGTTTGCGGTGATCGGGGTGGTGATGCTGCTTATGGTAAAATCATAACGTTGATCACCCAAAACGTTATGCTAAAGCATATTCTATATTCTCCTCATATCAGGAAACCTATTTCAAAAGTGGTTTGCGGTGGTTTGGGGTGGTTGCGGTGGTTTGCAGTGGTTTGCAGTAATTCGATGGTCCCTCGGGTTGGGTCACTTTTTATATACATGTGAGTGCGACGATGAGCGGGCATGTTATATGATAATTATAAGGCATGTTTATTCAACAACAAATTAGCTATGTGAATAGCCCTTCTTTTCATTCTTCTCATCATTTCTATAGCCCACTAAATTTAAAATTCAGGCAGTCGACAAATTTTATCCGACAAAAGGTTGTTTGAAAAGGTCTTTGTATGAAAAAGGGGGGTATTCAAGGTTCGGCCCAAACACCCCGTCTTTAAAAATTTGAAGTAGCCCCTGAGTAGTGAACATCTGCTGATGGGAACTACTACTAAAATCCTACAAAGTCTTGGCAACTACCACGATAGCATTTTAACTACCACGGTGAGCTGGAAACTACCACACAGGACAAACGGGGCCTGAATCTTTTACGAGTAAACTCTTGGCTTCTGTTTTCTATGCAGGAACGTTTAGTAAGGGTCTTCGTATCATTTTCATCGGCAAATGATATCAAATTCAATATAATTTGATGGATATGAGCTCAATTCCTTCGAATTGGCACTGTACTTTATGGAAAATTGACCCGATACTCAGTGCGGGCGCAAAAATCTAAAGAAAGAAAATAACTTTTCATATAAAATTTGGGGCTAGAGGGGACGCTGAGACATATTTACACGGAACCATAATGGCCGATTTCACCATTGTTCGTTCTTAGTAGTAAAATAAAACAAAACCCAAAATGACACCAACCTTTGTTTATCAATTTTTCGGCCTGGAAACTACCCCGTTATGTCCCGTATGTGGCTTGGGAACAAAATTACGTTAACACAATTTCGTGGTAGTTCCTAGGTTTACCACCCGTGGTCTAATAAAGCATGCGCGAACAGTATTTTTGCGCATTCACTTAGTTTGGTCAGATCTGCATTGATCGCACGGAACACCTATAGATATCTATAAAATTCAAAGCGAAGACAGAGGTTTTCGGAGAAGTACAGGTTGGCCGTTTTTAGTTTTAGGGCCCACTTTTTCTTCACGCAGCAGATGTGGGATCGCTAGATCAGCAGGCCAGCGCTAAACCCACTAATCTACCATTGCTCCTCCTTTACTGCTGTGAGTTCCATAGTTTGTACAGAGACGGCAGGTGTATTGCACATGACCCTATACGTAGTTATAACTTAGGTATGTATGTATGTATGTATGTATGTTTGTATGTATGTATGTATGTATTGTAGAATAAGGATAAAGTCTACTCTGGAATAGGTCATGTTAACGAGGACTATTCTGGGTAGGATAGGTTAACCAGTAGCCACCAACCCCTATTCCTGGAGCGTTATTAACCAAGGCTATTCTGGAGTATGATTTGTTAGTCAGTACCTACAATTCATATATAGTAGCTCCTAGAATAGGTTATTTCTGGAACAGGGTTTGTAACTGGGTTATCCTATAGACAATATCTAATGGCCAAACAAATACTATTCCTATGTTCTGTTAAAGGCTATCCTGGAGTAGGGTTTGTTAACAGCTGGTTGAATGACAATATGACCATGGTAATGAACTTGCAGATCTGTGAAGGTAGGTACAGTGACATATTACATGAATGTAAAGAGAGGTAATGTCAGTAAACGAATCTACATGACATGTTTATTACGTTTTAAAGCCTACAAACCGTGGAATTTGTGACTGACTCTGTCATTCTCTACTATTAACAAATGCTTAAATGTAACAAACATTTCTGTGACGTTTCATAACTAACATTATGTAACTGGTTGGTCTTTGAAGCCATGTGAAATGGTATTTTGCGAGTAAAACAATTATTTTCGAAATTAATAAATAACGTTTTTTTCCTAAGATAGTATTTGCCTTTCCGTAATTCTGTGGTTCCGTTGCCTCCTTCATCCTGCTCCCTCCCTGGTGAATAATTGTTTTTGGACTTATCATCAGTAAACAGTTCTGTTTCTGATGATTCTGATTTCCCGTGACAGTGGTTATTTTGTGTGCGAAACTCCTCTTGTAAACACTTTGCAATGAACCATTTTGAATATTAGCAGGCGTCTTTTTTTCACTTTATGTAGCTGTAGCTTTGAGAGGCGCCGTAGTCGAGTGGTTAGAGTGCCTCGGTTATGGTGCAGAAAGTCACCAGAAGGTCGTGAGATCGCGCCCAGGTTTCGCCATCCGACGACTGGTAAACTCCCTCTGTCGTCCCAGCAGTAAATGGGTACCTTTTTCGAATCAGGGAAGGATAAGTCAGCGAAAGGAGAGGGATGGGTTCCGCCTTTCATCAGCTTTGCCCAAGATACAGTGGGCCTTTAACCACCGCAGTTAGGCTGTGGGAAACATTTACCTTTACCCTTTAGCTGTGCATGTAACTGTGTTATGGTTGGAATACTTTTATCTACTTTTTTTCGACGTCAGAACATTTATTGAATAGTTAGCTTGTGTGCGCAATTCCTCCTGCTGTTTTATCCCAAATCATTGCAAACCTATGCGGCCTTCCTCTACAAGATCTGAGCGTGTGATTATGAGGCTACGGTTGCCGGATATTTTACTTGATTTCATTTTTGGCATCAGAAGACCTATTGAATATATTGAGTAGGTATCTTGTGTGCGCAACTCCTTCCAATTTTCAGGAACCATTTTTAAACTTTGCACGGTTCTTTCACATGGTTGTAAGTGTGACTTTTGAATTCTGGTCAAATAATGTTTATTACTTTTTCGCTTTGCAAACTTAGTCATTTTCGGTATCAGAAAGCATGTTGAGTGTGTGTGCAACTTCTACAATTTGTCATGAATCGTTCAGAAACTGTGCTGTCTACTTCAGCATGGTCTGAAGATATGCATATGAGTTGGTTATATTCCTTTAATTACTTTTTTCTTCGATTTTTTAACTTGGTCATTTCTCGGGCTGAAAACCTATCAACCTACATAGTCTTTAAGGCGAAGGACATAAATTCGTCGAATTTGCATGTATATGTTTTCTTCTGGGCCCAGTTGTTAAAAGCACCGTTAGCTTAGCGATTAGTCAAAGATTCGTTAAGTCTTCTAGTACCCATAAAATCATGTATACGAATATTTTGCCAAAAGGTATGAAGAGCTTTTGCACTACAAAACATCACATTTTTTTCGGCTAAAACGGCTGGGTTTTGCTTAAAAAAAACGTATGAAAAATGTATTATCTTGTTAACTAACGTCTTTGTTAGTTTTGAACAACCGAGCACACTTTTACAATAGTTTCAGTAATAATACTAAAGACTGAACGGTATTCAATTATCCTTACAATTTCTTTAACTGACTCTTCCATTTTCGAATGTGACCAACTGCATTTGTTCTCTAAGGGGATGATTTATAGAAATGTTGGAACAGTCGTATCTAGATCTATACTGCTCAGGCAGTACTGTCTGAATAGTCATACTGCTCTAATACGTTCGGTTTCCAATACCAACCAGGGAGCAAATCCATAGTCCGTAAATACTGTGCTACTGAACTTTCTTTGAGTGCTGGCTGGTTGATGTCCGTAGATTCTGGTGTATGGTAAAGATGTCTTTTTTTTTTTTTTTTTTTTTTGCTTTTCGTAACTGCTTGTACGAAAGTGATATCTTGAACGGCTTCTTCAGATAAAACGTAGACGTCACGTGACGTTGCGTGGCGTCAGTGTTTATTAGGTTAGTTCAAACGTTGCATGTTGTAAGTGTCATTGTATTCAAACTAAGAGCTATATAACCTAGCGGTGTTAATTTGAATTTTATGTTAAATAATTGTAGTCTACAGACTTTAAAGGCTATGGCATTTCATATAAATCATGTTCGAGTTCAAAATGTATGATCGACACTAAAATCTGATAAGAAAAGACAATGCCACCACGTCAACAGCTTTGACTCATGTATATAGTGGTCCGAAGTTCGTTATTTTTGGGTGTATAGTTGTTGCAGAGGTATGTCTATAGGGGGTAACTAGATGTAAATAAATTATTATGCGTGCAATGCTGTCATTATTATATGTATAAATATGACATTGTATTGACAGATAAATCTATATTTCAGTCAATTTGGACGTGTCAAACTGACACAGATTGTGATGCTGAAAAGATACAGACTTTATCAGTTCTAAACTGGTCAGTAATTATATTACCCCAAAATAATGGGACACTACCCGGTAAAAATCGCGCTTAGCTATAAAACACAAGTGGTTACATGTTTAGGTGTAAACATGTTTAGGAATATGTCATATAGCTGAACATGTACGCGTCTTTTCTATTATTTTCCCAGACAAAGTCTGCTAAACACGTTTTATTCTGTTACGCGTTTCGGATGAATCAATTCTCTCTTTTCCCCGTTGAAGAACGAAAAAAAAAAAAAAAAAAAAAAAAGAGAGACGAAAATGTTGACACAGGAAATTTTCAAAATAAAAGATAGATATAACCAGTTCTGTACATGTTTAATTTCTAAACATAAAACTAAACATGTTGCAAATTGAACATGTTACGATTTAAACACATAAAAAATCGGACTGCATTTTTTGCATTGATTCTAAACACATTTTACAGTGTATAATCAATCACTGTGGTCTTGTTTTACGTCACGGCTATATCATAAGAGCACCACAACAGAGTGGGGGTGGGGCGGGGCAGGGATGGGGGAGAAATGGGAATGAGTAAGAGAGAAAGAATATGACGTTCCGCTTATTTCCCTTGGAATTCCATGTATAAAATTTCAAAACCCTAGGCCCAGCCATTCTTGAGCTTCAGTGATAAGTACTGACAAACAGCAGCAATAATTCTGTAATTAAAATGTTTCCTCACTTTAAAAATAGTTTACCAAGATTCTCTTTATATAAACAAAATTTCTTCTCAGGTGTGGCGATGTTGGGCTTGATTGTTGCTTCACACTAAATGCATAGGCTCTGAGCCTCATGGTTCAGAGAAGAATATTTGTTTGAAGGTTCTTTAGCTGTATATAAACAAATCCCACCCCCATTCGGTAAAGCCAATTTGGACCCTAGGGGCTTGAATAGCAGGATTTATGTAGAGGACACTTAACATTCCTACATACGAAATATATAAGTTCCCCGCCCCATGGTTTCAGAGAAGATGATTATTTTTGAAGGTTTATGGCTTTAAGGCTCTTTATAAACAAATGCACCCCCCCCCTTACCCCACGCCACCAGCATGGCCAGTTTAAACTGGATGGGCATGATTGGCAGGATTTATGTAGGAGATCACTAACAATTGCTACTTGCAACAATTGCTACTTGCTAAATACTAATTATATAAGCCCTGGGCCTCATGATTTCAGAGCAGAAGATTGTTGAAGGTTCTTTAGCTATCTAGTTCTACATAAACAACTGACCCCCAAGGTTGTGGCCATGTTGGACCCCAGGGGCTTGATTGGCAGGATCTGTGTAAAGGACCACTAATTATTGCTACATACTAATATATTATCTCTGGGCCTTTCAGAGAAGAATATATGAGCCATGACACGACAAAACCAACAATGTGGTTATGCGCCCAGCGCAGACTCAGATCAGCCTGGGCATCCGCCCAGTCTGATCAGAGTCTCCGCTGTCCGCATGGAGATAGCTTAGACCCTTAGCTACCCTTTAAGCGTTTAGCGAAGAGTGATCAGACTGGGTGGATGCCCAGGCTGATCTGAGTCTGCGCAGGGCGCACAACCACATTGTTGGTTTTCTCGTGTCGCGGCTCATATAATATTTGAAGGTTCTTTAGCTATATAGCTCTATATAAACAAATGGCCTCTCAATTGGGTGAGGCAAGTTTGGACCCAAGGGGATTAATTGGCAGGATTTATTTAGAGGACCACTAAATGTTGCTTCACACTAAATATACAGGCTCTGGGCCTCATACTTTCTGAGAAGATTTTTGAAGGTTCTTTAGCTATAAAGGCTCTTATAAACAAATGACCCCCTTGTGAGTGGCCTGTTTGGACTCCAGCGACTTCATTGGCAATATAGGACCACTTACGAGTAACACATTGCTACATACTAATATAAGCTCTAGACCTCATAAATTTCAAAGCAAAAGACTGTTGAAGTTTCTTTTGCTATCTAGCCCTATATATACAAATGATCCTGTTGGGTATGGCCATGTTGGACCCCAGGAGCTTGACTGAGGACCACTAAATCTTGCTCCATACTTAATGCATAAGCTCTGGGCCTCATGCTTTCAGAGAAGAATATATTTGAAGGTTCTTTAGCTATATAGCTCTATAGTAACAAATCCCCACCCCCAATTGGGTGAGGCCAGTTTGGACCACAGAGGCTTGAATAGCAGGATTTATATAGAGGACCATTAAGCATTGCTACATACTGAATATATAAGCTCAGAGCCCCATTGTTTCAGAGAAGACAATTTTTGAAGGTTTATGGCTTTATAGCACTATATAAACAAATGACCCCTTCCCCCACCAACACCCCTTTGCCCCAGGCATGGCCAATTTGATCCGAATGGGCATAAATGACAGGATTTATGTTAGAGTCCACTTAACATTACTACAAATTAAATATATAAACTTTGGGCTTCATGGTTTCAGAGAAGAAGATTTTTGAAGGTTCTTTAGCAATGTAGCTCTATATAATCAAATGACCCCATGGGCAGTGGCCAGTTTGGACCCCAGGGGCTTGATTGGCAGGATTTATGTAGAGGACAACTAAATATTGCTACATAATATATATGCTATGGGTCTCATGCATTTAGAGAAGATTTTTTAAAGTTTTTTTCTTAGTATTAGTCTATGGGCTATATCTTTCCATGGTAAGCAGAGTTCCAATCAGATCTGCCCCAAATAACCCACCGCCACTTCACTGGGCATGGCCAGTTTGAACAGAATGTGCATGATTGGTAGGATTTATGTATGAGACCACTTAACATAGCTACATACTCAAAATATAAGCTCTGGGCCTCATGGTTTAATGTATAAACAAATGACCCCCTGGGGGTGTGGCCAATTTGGACCCAAGGGGCTTGATTGGCAGGTTTTATATGGAGGACCACTAAATGTTGCTTCACACTAAGTACATAGGTTCTGGGCCTCATGCTTTCAGAGAAGAAGAGTTTTGAAGCTTCTTTAGCTATATAGCAATGTATAAACAAAATGATCCCCTGGGGGTGTAGGCAAATTGGACCCCAGGTGCTTGATTGGCAGGATTTATGCAGAGGACCACTAAATGTTGCTTCACACTAAAAACATAGACTCTGGGCCTCACGCTTTCAGAGAAGAAGATTTTTGAAGGTTCTTTAGCTATATAGCTCTATATAAACAAATGACCCCCCTTGGGTGTTGCCAGTTTAGACCTACATACAAAATATATAAGCTCAGGGCCGCGTGTTTTCAGAGAAGTTTTTTTTTTAAGTTTTTTCCCATTGTGGGTTTGTGGGAGCTTTATGTTGCCATAGCAACCAGAGTTCCAATCCAATCTGCCCCAAAACCTTATGCAGTCAATCCTACAGCCCAACAATGCTAGACATAAAATTTGATCAAGATTGGCAAGCTGGTTAAAGAGATATTTTGTTGAAAAGTGTAGACAACAGCCACGACCAGAACGATGATGGACCAAGGCTTTACTATAAGCTCACCTTGAAAGTTGAGCTTAAAATGCTCGGAAAACTGTTGTCTTCCTCTAGCCATTTTGCCGTGGAATGTCAGGTATCTGTGTACAGTCTATAAACGCCATTTCCAGGGAGAAAATGACGTCATTTTCTGACGTCATAATAGTCTGTCACTGAGCACAATACTGATGCCAGCTGTCAGATGTTGTGACAGCTCCAAAATACATAAAAGCAAAATTGCATGACATGTTAATAACAGCCTTTATAACTCTTTAAGCGCCAGTGACAAAATTAGCAGAATTCGCAAACAGCGTAGATCCTGATGAGGTGGCTCATAATGTGCCACCTCATCTAGATCTACACTGTTTGCCCTCTAGTTTTTGAATTTTCAATATGATAGCTTGGATGAAACATATTTTGAAATTTTCGCAGACGTAAATTTTGTTGTCTGCTTTTTGGCGCTTGAAGGGTTAAAACAATAGCGATGCAGTTGTCAGATGTTGAGACAGCTCCAAAATACTTAAAAGCAAAATTGCATATGTTTATAACAGCCTTTTATAAAACATGGATTTTCATGTTAAACCATGGCTGTTTTAGCATGCAGCACCACTTTT
>OZ022498.1:118769574-119305494 GCA_963989385.1 Ctena decussata
TTTTTTCTTATAATTTGCCAACAAAAGGCCCATATTAGACTGATTGGCTGTCCTGTACTCATACCTACTGTCACAAATATTCCCCGACATGTCAAAATACAAGGTTTTCAGTGACATTGTAACATTTTAGCCCTGGACATCAATAATGCATATAAACTTAAAGACAGTCCAATGGGAAATGTATATTCAAGTATGTGGATTAGATATTCCCATTGAATTCCGTCCATCAGACATTAGAGGATGCTGGATATGAATAGGCTTCCCAATGATCTCTTCATGCTTGAGGCTCATACAGGCACTGGTAGTTACCACCAGTCAACGAATAGTGTAAACTTTGAGAGGCGTGTAAGGGAGATATTGATCCCTTACTTGCCTGAAAGAAGCATTGTCATAATGGACAATATTTCTAACCGTAGCATTCAGTTTGACAAATGCCCAAACCAGTCAGGCAGGAAAGGGGAATCCTGGAATGGCTTTCTTGTTAAAAACTACATTAGACAGAAATATGCTTTAAAGCTGAACTACTTTACTTGCATAAATTTAACAAGCTCACTTTTGGCGATGATAATTTTCTTCGCGAATATAGACATGAAATTCTTCTGCTCCTCCACGCCGCTGATTTAAATGCTATTGAGATGATATGAGATACAGTATATTGAAAAATGAACTTACAAAGATAATATTTATTTATGTTTGCAGAATTTTGGGAAAGCTGGTCACGTGACCTGGAAATTACAACTAAAATAGAGGTCAGTTCTTCGCTGCTGAATGTTGTAAATAAAAGGAAAAAAATAGTAAATACTCCTGTTTTGTGCATTTTTATGCAAGTTTCTTAAGTAAGGTAAGTGATACTGGATTAACGAAGGCTGCGGGAACAAACCCTCGCGCAATTAATTGTGCCATTTGCTGGATTAGCTGGCACGTGTTCCAGGACGAAAACTTGAGAGAAAACGATAATACGAGGGTTGTTCAGAAAGTTCTGATTCTAGCCGCATAACTCTGTTTAGCGGCATGCTGGGGACAAATGCCGTGCATGTATTGAAAGCACTACATTTCATGTTTAAAATGATACCTAACCCTATACAAAGATATATTTTTTATTGAGTTACAACGCATGTCATAATGCCCCAGTCATACCACTGAGCTAATTTCATATGGGAATTTATTTTCAGTGTGTCATTAAAATGGAAAATCATTGTAAATACAAAATAAATTTTTGTCAGCTTCTTGTCATTCGTTGCTTTCAATATCAATTCAAAAGTTAGAAGGGCGGCATACGTTATCGATTTCGTCCTGGCAAAGCAATGCGCAGTTTTATGACGTTATTGAAAAAGACGTCAACGTCATTTTCGAAAGCTCGTAGCGGCTTCGTTGTTTACATTATTTTTAATTTTTCGACGGTTTCGAACTGGCCCATGCAAAGGCTCTTCCTAACAAGATTTTGAATGTCAAGATTCGGGTTTTCATTACAAAATCATTGTAATTTTAGTAGAAAGGGAGAATTTGCTACTACATAAAATGCTTAAAATCTAAATTGAATTGACAGTATGGAACCTAGATTAAATATATTTTCCGCGATATTTACAGGTTACAGTTGCCTAGGGACTAAGTTTAAGCAGCAATGATGAAATAAATTCAAAGACTGTTCATATATGACATATGACCTTCTTAAGTGAAAATCTGCAGTGGCTGTAGGGTATGTCTCTTTCAAAAACGTTCAAAAATATGTCCTTTAGAAAATATACACCACGTTTGCAGAGGTGTCTGGACATATGATCCCTTTATATATTTTCGCTATCAGAAATTCTGTATTTATGATGGTTACCAAAATAAAACGTCACGATCAGAACTTTCTGAACATCCCTCGTATGTGATCAATAATTATTTGTTCACGCTTTGTCCACCATCTTTATATAAAACCTAGATAACACCAAAACACGACAGGTCATAACGAGCTGTCGTTAACCTCTCGCGAGAGTGTCATTTGTCTTCACGTCTACCCCTCAGTTATCATGCGAACCGAACAACCAACTAAATGTTTTGTACCGCTTCAGAAACTGAGGGTGAGGTTGGGCCTGTAAAATCGATTTAAGCCCCCCAGTAATTCATTACTGACCGTTCCAAGGCGGTAGTTCTGTTGTGGTTCTTTGTTGCCTGTTTTTGGTGTCAGAGTTTCTGTGATGTTTTACCTTATGTATGTTATTATTATTTTTGGTTCGGTTTGGGTTGCTGAGTGGCCACCTTTTGGGAACAAGCTGCTCACTCGGTTGGCCATATGTTCTCTGTATCTTGATTATTTGTAATCTTAGTTGTTTCCAACTATGGTTTGAGGGCTGGATTTGGATTTTGATTGTTTCAGCTCCTGGTCTTTGCATACTTTTTACTAATACTCTTTAATCCCACCGAGATAATTTTACTTATTTTATATCAGAAGGTGCCTCATATACTTATTGCAAAATATCATCCAAATTGGCCTGGTGTTTTTGAATAAGGAGTTGCTAAATATTTTATCATGAATGGGCGTGATGGCCATCTTGAATTTTGGACAGTAGCTATTTTAGTTGTTTTCCGTTCCCTATTAAAAGATGCTGAATATTAAATTAGGTTTCAATCGACTAAGCGGTTTCGAAGTAGACTGAAAGTGTGAACGAACGACGATGTCGGACGAGGGACATTAGACTGATGTAAGAATCTGCTGCTCCTTCTCCCATCTCCCTAGAATCCGGCTCAGAGGAGGTAAAATCAGCTCTCAAACCATAGCTGGATGCACGAAATTAGCCAAGACGTTAAGTGGGTGACCAACAATATTGGCACTTACAGCGTGTCAAATTGAAAAATCTTGGGGTGAATTTGTAAGTACAGTTCGATGGACAAGAATAATAATGATCCAATAATTTGTATGGTCCATCAATGTAAGCTATTAAAACCCAGCGTTCATATTTCTCGAGTTATAGAACACACACGATTTTACGTAACAACAGATAGACGACAGAGGATAAGTTTTAAGCAATATTCCCCCCTCAATGTTTTCGCAGTTTGGTGGGGCGGGAGATGGGATATAAAAAGGCAAACTCATGACCTAGTTTAGAGGCTTGAGTGTTATTCGAAGAAAGTGGTGACGCAGAGCGTTAGACTGACTGACGAAAGTTAATAAAGTTTCCCAATACACAGTTGCGAGAATAGCCGCTACGCCCCGCCTACTTAGTTACTGTTATAACGTCTCACAAGCTTTGCACAAAGATGGCGGAAAAACAAATGACAAATGCAAGTATCTGCTAAATGTTGTCGATCTATGGCAAAGAATCAGCCTCCTCATGACCTACACATGGAAGTTGGCGCATCATGCATTTTCGATGCGTTCTGTTCTTGCAAAGCAGGGTAAAATTATCAAAATTGGTGTTAGTTTGTTTTCTTTAAACAGGTGTACATCCCTCCACTTACTGTAAGGTAAAATCACGGACTTATGTAAAATATTGACCACGTGCGATTTGTTTGTGAGACTAGTCACGTGCTAAGTTTTCGTTGTATTGGTCAGGTATACGATATCACGTGATTTTGAGCGACATTCTGGGTGTGGCTCGGAACTGTGTATAACTCTATATAAATACATGATACTTAAACTATAAAATCAGCGATTAGGAGTTAAAACCTAAGTGATGTCGACTTCAGTTGGAGAGGCCGACAAGCTGAAAATGATTTGGATTTGACTTGTCAGTTTATCTGAAGCTTGACTACCGGCTTTTTTAGTTATACAAGAAAATACAGTTGTGAAACATGATTATGTCAGTCACCAAGTATGTACATTGCGTATATCTGTGTTAGAATCTGGTGATACCGAATATTGACCTATTATATAGGTATCCATACCAGATTAAGTGCGACAGACATGCGTTTCTGTATTTAATTTCTTCAGTGTCGCTAAACCCTAAAAGTTTCAAAGAAAAGAGATGATGCGCAGGTTTCGGCAAGCAACGAGCTTCCCTCTCCGACCCACACGTACTGTCGTATTCCGCGGGACACATTACCTACAGAAATCAGGTAAGATGCGCCTACGTATTACTTAACTCGCCAGCGCAGGCGTCCCACAACGAGCTATCTCAACCCCTGCATCTCGAGAAAAGCGACTGTTATGTTGTGCAACACAGATCATACTGGTGGCAATTTATTACTAATCTATTATCAGTTTTGTATTTAGGTTGCAGTGGATCATTGACAAACAATGCAAAAAAAGTATGATCAAAAGTGCAGTGAAAGAATCTGACCGTTAATACTTTTACTTCTATGTTTGTTAGATAAGTCTCATAGTGATATTCTTAAAATCCGGCGATGCGAACTTATAGAAATATTTGCTATAATGTCAGGCGCCGTAGTCGAGTGGTAAAAGATGCTCTGTTATGGTGCAGAAGGTCATGAGTTCGAATCCCGGCTTGGGTCAATTCGCGACTGGAAAGCTCTCTCTGTCAATCCAGCACTAAATGGGTACATGTTTTGAATCAAAGAAGGTTAAGGCAGCGAAAGGAGAGGGATGGGCTCCGCCAATCATATGTTGTACAAAGATACAGTTGCCTCTAACCCCTACTGTCTCTATGACCACTAGGCTATGAGAAACATTTCCTTTATCATAATGCTACTGATGATCATGTAACCCAACATAATAGCAATCTTAAGTTCTAAAGCAGCTAGGGTATAACTTTATTACCTGGAGAGCCGCCTCTCGCATGAATTGCTTGGCAGGATCAGTCCAAATAGCAGGTACAGTGATTACCCAAGTTATGTCTCGAGCTTTGAAAGTCTCTTTGGTTGCTTCGTTTACCTTATCTAAAAGCTGCCCCTGAAAAAGAACCCATAGTAACGTATCAATTAGAACTGTTGGGCAGTTTTTCTGGAGTTTAAGCTAGATAGCATTGGTCTTTAAATAAATATAGCCTAGTCTATCCCATAACCATGCAAAGTAAAAAGATGGGCAATGATCAGGAATCATTTCAATCAAATCCCTCATTCCGCTGTCAGAACCAATAGGGAAAGAAGCACATATACACAGAAAGTGACACAAGTTTACGAAACACACGCACCGTAAACCGAATGAGCAGCTCTTTCCCAAACAGATGGTCATTCAGCTACCTCAATAACAGCATCAACATCTGTTTTCACTTGTATTTCATTTAAGTTACAAAATAAAACAAAACAGAAGGCAGATTGAACAGCAATACGGGTGAACCAACCGCCAGAGACCATATACAAGCGGACATATCCGTGACAATATAACATCATGGGTTCGGAACAGAAGTACCGCCTTGGAACGGTCAGCAAAAGATTACTGGGAGGCAATTAAAATCTTAAAAAGTCCGTTTGGGCACCACTGATGACTCTCCGGTGACCACTTTCCACCGAGGCCTGTTTTCAGCTGCTCTAGTTATGCTGGATAAGTCCATCCCTGTTCACGTTTAAATATTGGCTACCCGCCCCTTCTTCTGTCTACTTTATCTTCTATTTTCATTTTACTAGGCCCCGTAGAATCGTCCTCGCTTAGCTTAAATGTGACCAAACCACCTTAAATTCCTTTCTGATGCAATTTTCAGGAATTAGGCTTCCTCACTGCGTTTCGATAGTCTTCCTGATGTGACTGTTCCATAGACAGAAGAGATGTTGTTTGAAGTAAATATGGACAGGCGACGACGAATAATAAGCGGTGAAAGACACACTCGGTCACCAAAGAACCAGTAATGCTCAGGTTATGTAGATAATGTATTTGCTTATCATTCCTGTGCCTCTTTTATTAGAGTCACTACTGTCATATGCACCTGTAGAGGAAGGTAGCGCATTCTTTCAGTACACGAGACATGAGAGCTAAAGGACCTCTGATAGTATCAATGCATATTTGCCTATTTTTCGACAAATTATTGCACCTTCCTCGGGCAGCAAAAGTTGAAATATTTGGCATTAATATGTAGACGTGTGTACTATAAAGACATTTTAACGGTAATTTTGAAAAATTATCATGCCTCTAGACTAACTTAAACCGATTTTATCAAGAGGGGTAGGTGAATTTTTCAGTCCATTTTTTTCGGTTTCTAATATATCGAAATTTTAATTGATAACTATGCTAAAACTGACGTACACACTACTGTTACTGATATCATGCAATATTTTTTTCAATAGTAAGGACTTTAGCCTATATTTAGATATAAAGAGTGTAAGTACCCAACCCACTTTTTTCAGTTTTTCAACTGTAGAATATCTCCCCCCACGTGCCTCAGCAAGCCACTCACATATAATGTCTATTATGATAGTACACACATACATGCAAAGTGGCTAGCTGAGGCACGGGGGGGGGGGGGGGGAGGGGGGGGGGTGAAGTATCTTTAAAAAACCTTTTCCTGTTTCCATTACGTTTAATTATAACATTTAGCTTTTTCCACCAAAAATTGAAATCTTTGTGCTAAAAAATCAGAAATTTAATTCATAACCAGTTAGGGGAAGTTGAGAGCAACACATTTCAAGAGAAATTCTTGGGTATATCAACAATTTAATTTTGACTAATTTTATAGGCAAATTAACATTACAACCGTCAGAGGTCCTTTAAGCTTTAACCTGTCTCTGATGTATTAATATAAATGAATATGCGTTGGCCAAAGGTATAAAATGTTAGGTCTGTCATCTGGTCCCTTACACCTGTTCTGTCAAGGTTGTCCATGTGAGGGGGTTTGTCTGGCAAGGCTCAGCTGGCATAATATAGTTTTTCTTAGAATTCCTTTCTAGCAACAGGCTTTGTCATAATAAGAATGTGAATTTTCTTACCATGACATATTTGATTGCCTCTGTAAATATAGTGAGCGCTTTCAAGGTCTTTCCATTTGCATCTTCAAGCAACATGTCTCTTGTCAAAACCTGAAAATCGGAAATATGAACGCTAAAGACACTAAATCTGGAGGCTAATAAGCATAGAATTTTTACTCTACCCAAATATCAACGAAACCAGAATCTAACAACCAAATACGGTGAATTTATATACTCCGCCGACGTGGCCCTCGTTTGTTTATGGTTCATTTTAAGTTTGATTAAAATTTGTTCGCTGGTTATTTTAACGACTGAACATGTGGGATTTAAGGGCAATAACTCTTACGTAAGTGATTTAAATCATGCAATACTGATACCAGTATGACAATACTTAATGTGCACTGCCGTGTCAGGAAAACCCATGATTGTTTAAGTTCCATGGCGTGATGGCAATATTGGTCATGTGACCTAGACTATTTTAACAAATGTTCATTCCCCCAACCCCTGAAAGTTCAGCGATTGTTTTATAATAAAGAAATACATCAGCTCTAGCATTGATTTGTTGAGAAATAATTCACTGTTTGGAGGTCAGTTGTAAAGTATACCATATCACAAGCGCGGAGCGCGAGTTATATATCTACTTACAACTGACTGACAAAGTCAAAGATTGTTTTATAATTATGAAATAGATCAGCTCTAGCAGTGAATTGTTGAGAAATAATTGACTGTTTAGAGGTCAGTTAAACAGTGAATTATTACTCAAAAATTAAAATGCTAGAGCAGAACTATTTCAATTCTAACGCTCAAAAACGCTGATACAGTATTCTATTTATTCAAACTCACCCAACCTTCCTGCCAGAGCGTTAATGCTCCCGCCAATATTGGTAACTATATCTAAGGTAAATATACGATTTAATGGCGATTTCAGAAAGGACAAGAGATGTTACACCGTCTTACGTCTCAAAACGTCACAAAATTACGTCAGTAGTGCAGGTGACGTCAGCAATTAGACTCACATGCTCCGAGACAGTCAATCGTTGCAGAATAAAACACGGAAATTTTCCATTGCTGCTAAAGCGCACTGTAGTAGAATATGAATTTTTTCAGGGGAAAGGTCTGCAACTTTAGCAGATATGACGTCAAATTAAGGTTGATGTTACTTCCCCAACCATGCGTCACTAAGACGTTACGTCACCAACCATGCGACATTAAGACGTAACGTCACAAACCATGCGATATGAGGTAATGTTCGGTGCACGCGATCAGCCTCTGTGTTTTATTAAAAGATTTGATTATAATATGCATTAAATTTTTAGCGCGGGTCGTTCGTAAGCTGTCGCACTAATTACCGCATGGTACCACAAGGGAGCACAAGGTACCGCAAGGTAGCACAGGGTAGGCACAAAGTGGTACAGGTAATAATACATAATAGTTTCCCAGTTCAGTACCTATTTTATTCTAGCGTTTTTAGCTCGCCTGAACGAAAGTTCAGGAAGAGCTATTGTTGTCACCACGGCGTCGGCGTCAGCGTCCGCGTCCGCGTCACCGTCCGCGTCGGCGTTCGGATTGGATGTTTTGGTTAAAGTTTTTTAAAGACCTATATCTCCTTAACCCATGGATGGATTCTTTTGATACTTGCGCTGTAGTTAGATATTGGTCTAAAGTTTTCGTAGGTACTACCCCCACCCCCTCAGTGACCTTGATGTCAAGGTCATGGACTTAGAAAATTGGGAGTTTTTTGGACTGGATATTTTGGTTAAAGTTTTATAAAGCGCAATATCTCCTTAACCCATGGATGGATTCCTTTGATACTTGCACTGAAGTTAGATATTGGTCTAAAGTTTTTGAAGGTACTACCCTTACCCTCCTCAGTGACCTTGATGTCAAGGTCATGGACTTAGAAAATTGTCTTTTTATTGATTGGATGTTTTGGTTAAAGTTTTTTAAAGACACATAATTCCTGAACCCATAGATGATTCTTTTTTTTTTAGATCTACGGAGTACTACCCCAACCCCGCTCAGTCACCTTGATGTCAAGGTCAGGTACTTTAGGAAATTTTGGTCTTTATTAAAGTTTTGTAATTGCATACTGATTCACAATGCTTTGCAGAGATTTAGTTTATACTTGAACCAATGTTAGACACTGAGTTTTTACAAAACACCTTATACATACCCCACTGGATGACCTTGAAGTCAAGGTCATCCACTTAGAATTTTGTCTCAAATATTTTGGTTAAAGTTTTATATTTATGAAGACAAAATTTAACAGTGCCACGATGATGGACTCAGTTGATACTAATACTTGGACTGATGTTAGATAATGGTTCAGGGTTTTGATACATCCTAGCCCCCCTCCCCCCTACCCCTCAGTTTTTATTACCTCAAGCTCATGGACTTTGAAATTTCATTTCATTTTTTTATTTTAATTTTATTTTAAGACTTATTTCAAAGATAGCTTTTGTTTATAAATGAGTGTTCATTATGGACATGCTTGCCTGAAGTTTTATGCATAGCAGTCCACACCACCATAGCGGCTGTGTGAATGGGCAAGCACCAATTTAGGCGAGCTATGCTGTCAGGCGACAGCTCTTGTTACTTGTTCTCTTGGCTTTGGTACGCTTGCCTTGCCTTGGGGTTAGGAAAGGCTTGTGTACTTTTCGACGTCATGACAGTAGAATTTCAAATCTCGACGATACCAAGCTCTCCTAAGGCTTTGACGTTTCATTGAAATGCAATCAGCGTGGACGCACAGATGACATGAAAAGAGCATGTAAAGCCGACACAATCGCTTTTTACATCCCCGCCATGAAATAGCGGAAGGGCTTATAAAGTTTACCCTGTGTGTGTGTGTGTGTATGTGTATTACCAGAATCGTGTCCGATACATTACTTTGGCCTGCACGGCGGGATTTAAAAATTATTTGGCACAAATATTATGGCAAGATGGCGTGTCGCGTGCTAGAACCATGTTTCTAGGTCAAAAGTCGATATCACAGTCTGCACTTAAACTTTGAGCATAGGCTATACTAAAACATGTTCGTGTCCGGTCCATAACTTTGTCCTGCATGGTGAGATCCCAAAATTATTTCACTTAAATGATTACCATAACAAGGCAATGCGTCGCTGGCAAGAGCAACTTCGCTAGCTTCCTTGAAGGTCAAGTTCAAACTGCGCAAGTAAACTTTGTGCATAGGCTGGAGTGAAACATATTCCTTTCGGCCCAGTACTTTGTCTTGCATAATGGGATTTCAAATTATTTGGCGTAAATAATTAGCATGACAAGTCGATGTGTCGTTGCAAGAACCATGTCGCTAGCTTAAAGGTCAAGGACACAGATCGCACTTAAACTTTGTGCATAGGTTTAAGTGGAACATGTAAGTGTCCTGTCAATCACGTTTTCCTGCATGGTGGGATTCAAAATTATATGGCATTAATGATCATGATGAGAAACCGCTAGCTTGAAAGTCAAGGGCACATTAAGAACATAAATTTTGTGTATAGGCTATAGTGAAAACGTTTTTGTGTCCAGCCTATAACCATGTCCTGCAAGGTAGGATTTCTAAATTATTTGTTATAAATGTGCTGAATGCAAAAACGATGTAGCTAGCTCAAATGTCAAGGTTACAATCTGCACTTAAAATGTGTTGGTTGGTTGATTTCTTGTTTTGGGGTTAACAGGTCTTTGAGACAGTATTTCAGTCTAATTCTATATCGAGCCGTCTCCCAGAGGGCGGGAGAAAGAAAAGAGAAATGATAACGCGAGAGAAAAATATCTAAAGAACCCCCACCCGCACCTACTGCAAGCACATTAAGCCCTTGCCCCACTAAAATCCTAATCAGTAGGACGTCCCGGCACTGAAAGTTACCCAGCACCATGGCACCACCCGACCACCCCACTTAAAATTTGTGCAAAGGCTTCAGTGAAAACCTCTTTGTATTTGGCACATAACTTTGTCCTACATAGTGGGATTTCAAATCTATTTGGTAAGACAGCAGGGACCATATGACTAGCTTCAAGGTCAAGGTCAAAGTGCGCACTTAGAGCTACATAAACAGGCTAAAATGAAAACCTTTCGCGTCATATCATAATCTCGTCCGAGTTTCGACTGCAAATAAAATTTCATTTTTTGCCTATATTTCATGTCCCTTGCTTTGCCATTTATATTACACAAAGTAAAAAGATAGACATGATCAGGAATTAATACAATCAAATCCCACATCTCGCTCTCAAAATCAATAGGGAAAGAAGCACACACACACACACACACGGAAAAACTGACACAAGTTCACGAAAGACACGCACGGTAAACCGAATGAGCAGCTCCTTCCAAAATAGGAGGTCATTCAGCATCAACATCTATTTTTTTCTATTTTATTTTTAACTTACAAAGCAAATCAAAAGGCAGATTGGGTAGCAAAACAGGTGACCAAACTGCCAAAGAACATTGACAAGCGGACATAGCACAATGTAACATCAAGGAACCACAACAGAAGTACCGCTTTAGAACGGTCAGCAAGATTACTGGGGGACTTAAACATGTTTTACTGGCACCAAGCCTAGCCTTAAGTCTGCCTGTATAAACATAGTTATCTTACAAGTGCCACTGATTTAATCAACTCTTAATCATCTGAATCATCTTACTCAAGGCAGTAGGCGGAGACATCCATGTCCTATGAACACATTTCTAATCTTGTGTTATTTTTCGTTTCCCCGTAATGGCCTTTCTGTGTCAGCTCTAACCATTAAGTGACTAAAGATACTTACGAATGTAACAATTTCTGACTATTTAGTGAGTTCAGTCATTTAACAATCTTTTACTATCTTCCCTGTATCACCGTGTGCTTACCTTGTGCTACCTTGCGGCACCTTGTGCCTGTCTTGCGGTACCTTGTGCTACCTTGCGGTATTTAGTATAGCCCTTAGTAAGCAACTTACCTTCTCATGATGAAGTTTCATTTTGAAATGACGGAAGTAGTACCAATCAAGGTGATCCTTTTTAACACAAAGGGTATTGTATTTGGATTCAGCTTGTAACCCAAAGGAATGGAAGGTCTTATCAGGCTTCATGAGCACTGTAGTAGGAGCTATTGGGCCAACTTCAGTGATATCGTTTAGTTGATGGGTACCGCCCTTTCGTATGGCATAAGCATACCCTGGAACATATAAAGATTGATTAAAACAAAGTCTTATTCAATAAAACTATGCCCGATATATATCGCTATTAACAAATCTCAGTTCAAGTAAAATCATGAGGTCGTATGTACATCTTAGTGAAATGAGTATTTTTGTGCCCGTGCATCATATGATGCCGGGGGCATATAGTGTTTCGGTCGTGCGTACGTCGTATATTTGTACGCCCGTCCGTACGTAAAGTTAAAGGTTTCCCACACCCTAATGGCCGTAGGGGCAGTGAGGGTTAGAGGCTCACTGTGTCTTGGGCACAGCAAATGAAAGGCGGAGCGCATCCCTCTCCTTTCGCTGCCTTATCCTTCCCTGATTCGAAGCAGGTACCCATTTACTGCTGGGTTGACAGAGAGAGTTTTCCAGTCGTCGCATGGCGAAACCCGGGCGCGATCTCACGACCTTGCGGCGACTTTCTGCACCATAACCGATCGTCTCTAACCACTCGACCATGACGCCTCTCGAAGGTTGGTACGTGATCCTATTAGACTCAGGTTAAGATTTTTGTAATATGTAGATTTCAGGGTTCCTGTAATTGTAGCAACTTGAAATTTTGTATGAGGGTTTATATCCAATAGTGCAAGTTTGCGGGATTGCTTTATTACTGAAACCTGGAATAGAAAACGAAAGAAAAAACCCGCAAGAATCGTTTAATCAAGACTGACATAGAGTTCAAATATTATTTAGACACTTTGAACAATGAAGTTTACATGAAACATTGACCAACAGTACTATGTGGTACTTGAAGCACACCGACGTCAACGTTGGGTCACGCTGACGGTACTCAAACGTCAAAGTCTAGTGTCCGGTTAACTTTCTCGACGTAATCTCCACCTGTTGCCAAACACGTTTTGTCTATGTACCCATTGGTCAAATATTACCTTAAACCAATCCTCACTGAATGACGAAATTATTTCACATGCCTTGTTGCGTAATTCTAAAGAGGTTTCAAACCGTTGGCCTACAAGTTCCTTCTTCAGATCAGGGAACAGACGAAAGTCCAAGGGGGCTAAATCCGTACGGCGGGTGTGGCAGGAGACTGAAACCAAGCAGGTCAATATCCAGTTCTGTATCGTGAGCACGATGTTCAGGGCCGTTATCATGACGGAGTAAAACATCGTCCAGATCCAGCAGTGGATTCGACAACCGCACGCAACTCGATGTCGTCTGTTGACGTCATGTGCCGTTTTGAAGCCATGGCCATAAAAACGCTGCTGCGAAAAATAGAATCTGTCATTGGTCTCCGATGCGGACAGGGAAATCCCAATCCGAGGGTATACGGGGTGTATCGGAAACGAGGCTTGCCGAGTTTCCGACACATCCCGTGTGCCCGAGGGTTGGGATTTCCCTGTCCGCATCGGAGACCAATGATTGATTATTTTTCTTACCTACGATAATAGTCATTTCAAACTGAACGAAGAACTATTGGGCCTATTTCATGCAAACGTGTACAAGTGTAAGTAGTACAACCGTTTCTGTATGAACAAACAAGTAAAAACTAGGTCCTTGACAAATCCGCATTTTTGGATTTTCTAACTGAAATTCAAATTAATTAAAGAACAAAATTTATATTGAGACGACTACAGCAAGCGCGTGTATGACGTTCATTGTGGCGTAACGTGAACGTCATTTTTAATGGCAGTTGGTAACGCCTTCAAAATGGCGGCACCCTCGACAGTGTTTGTCACGGTGAAACATTGACTATTTCGGATCTGTTTCCGACTTTAAATTATAATGGGATTATAAAGAATGATGAACCTTTCTTGGGATTTTATTGATGTGGAAATTCATTCCTATGAAACAATATAGAATCACCAAGCCAGGCGCAACAGAATTCAAGGAGCGCGTAGTGATACACGGAATTCAAGCTCGTGTGTGCTGTCCCAGCCCATGGGCAAGACAGAATTTTCCAGCACCGCTAAAATAGAACAAACTCTGTCTAGTAGGTAAGAAATAACCGTCCAACACAACGTCTTCAGTTCCTGGTCTTTGCATACTTTTTACTTTCAAATTATCTGGAAATGACGTTTAAATGTCACGCTAACGTCAGTTGCGTTCGCACCAAATTTGCACTAAATTTGAATGCGCACTAGCATGTTTAATGAATTCAGAATATGTGAAATAACAGCGCGCTTCAAGTCACCAAGCAGTGGTTGCTATGGATACCATTTATTTTTGTTAAGTATAAAATATCTATTCACCTACCTGATAATGAAAGAGAAAATAAGTTGTTTTACCTGTTTCCATGTGATTTGATAAAGAAATAAATTCTTGAGAGGAGAATTCCGCGAATTTATCAATCAGCCCTCATGCAAGAATCAGGCCATGAAGATCCATATGTCATGGTCCACTGACTTCGGACTTAGGCTAATTTTGCAAGGTTAAGATTCTTGCACGAGGTAGATTTTTTTTGTTATTCTAGAAACTTGAAATTTTGTATGAAATTTCATATCTATAAGTACAACAAGCATATACAAGAATCAGGTCTTGAAGATCCATATGACATGGTCCACTGACTTCGGACCTAGATATGTTTTGCAAGTGTAAGATTTTTGTAAGAGGTAAATTATAGGGTTCCAATTATTGTAGCAACTTGAAATTTTGTATGAAATTTTATAACTATAAGTACAACAAGAATATACATGAATCAGGTCAAGAAGATACATATGTCATGGCCCACTGACTACGTACTTAGGCTGAGTTTGCAAGGTTAAGAATTTTTGTAAGAGGTGGATTATAGGGTTCCTATTATTGTAGTTACTTGAAATTTTGCATGAGGATTCATATCTTTACTCTAACTTTAACAGGAATATACAAGAATCAGGTCATCATGATCCATATACATGTATCACGGTCCACTCACCTCGTTTCTAACCAGATTATGTATACAATATTTACTATTTTGTTAGTTTGGCCATACAGTCATTCTGAAAGTGTATAAATGACTGCAGTTTGTGTCACATTTTAAACGTTGGGTGATGCTTAACTCATGGCCTTTTATATGACACAAGTCTGCCTCTCTGAACCCGTCTACCCTACAAGTGCCAGTATTTTAATGAAAGCACCATCTTTCTTAAGGCACTAGGCTGGGTCATTCGTGTTCTATGGATACTGTTCTAGTTTAGATAAGCTATAGATAATACAAAGGAAGCTACCCCGAGGACATGACACAGTCGCAGTTTGCAGTCTTCCAAATGTATCAGATGCAATGACTGTGCAAGGGCAAAAATAGACTATTCATGCACAATCCTAAGTGCACAAAAATGGAAGCACATATAGAACGGTATTTGATAATGATTGTGGTAGTGCTGTCTGGTACGTGGTATTAACCATAAGCATTCTCTAGAGGCAGATGGAAAAGTTTCCCTTTTATAGGGTTTTCTCATTGGATATGACTTTTTTTTCTCCATAGCTGTCCAGATAGAAATCGAGGTTATGACATAAAAACGAATTTTAGATTTTCTGTCATCTGAATGCGCATGCTATAATAGAACAAGGAAGAAATATCTTAAAAAAAAGGTAATCGGCGCAGATTAAATGAAAATGTGTTTTGTTATATGTCTGTAGTTGAAGATTTGTCAATAACTTTCATGAATAAGTAAGCTATGTCGGTAGACACCCACAACCGTAATTTTGACACTGGGTAGCAACAACGATCTATCTCAAATTGCAACTGAGCTGTCCAACTTGGAATTCCAAAATGGACCGTGTTCAATCTTGAAATTGACCTGATTTCAAAATAGTTATCAACATGTTGCACTGTTTGTTTGTTTGCGTGTATTAAACCGAAAGTAGAAATCGAAAGTAGATCTACGACGAAAAAAAAGAAAGTTTTGAATATCTGCGTCTGTTTTCGATAACATTTCAATTGTAAAATATAAGACAGAGTGCTAGTATTCACAGTACAGTGCGTCGAGAAAAAAAACTGAAGATTAAACATTCATTGACCTTTGATATTATTGGCTAAATTTTGACATACGCTTTATTTGACCAATGGACTTTTGTGAAATGTGGAACAATATCGAAATTAAACGAGGCTGCGCCTCGAAAAAGTACAAACCGTTTATAGTTATCTTGATTTTAAGGACGTTATAAGACATTTTTAACCATAATGGTATTTGATGAAATTTACCACATTTAATAACGTCATGTCACGTCAAATTAATCATACACCAGGGGCTTGAATCAAGTCCCTTTTATTACACTGTTATTGATAACGTCATATTTATGTTTACACTTAAAATGTATACTAATAGGATTAAAAAACGCAGGGTAATAAAATATGAAATAATATTTTAACTGCTTTGTTTAAAATTATGAAAATTAGACAGCAGATTGGATCACTGTGCAACAAACCCAGTGACTAAAATTACTCAAGGATATAATATACCGTGTCAGGTAGGACAAGGGGTGAAAGGCAAAAAAACCCATGCAGAATAATACTGACATGTTTGTCAACATCTTTTGTCATACCACTTGATACTCTAGAGGTTGACCCACTAATTTCCGCTGATAAAACTCGATAAGCATCTCTTGCAATCATGGTACAGCTGCCGGAATTTCAGAGAGTTCAGGCTATTGCAAGGCCAAAGACAACAGAAGGTTGCTATGCAGTTTGGTGGGAATGTTTCCACAAAAGAACGTCTTGTCTGCCGTCTTAGCGAAACTGGTAAGTGCGCGCGTAACGATGCAACATCAGGACAGGGCTATACATCCTGCCCATCTGCATAATCGCCACCTTACTGCCACTTAAACGGCTATCAATACGGTAGGCACTCATAATCGCCGCATTGACCCCAAAACTTAAAGGAACTGATGCGAGAGGTCGGTCTCCGAAGTATACGTCCCAATGTTGGCATTTCCATACTGACCAGTACATGAACTGATCGATTTCACCTTACGATATTGCGGGTACCGTCAAATTGTTTCATTTTTTCCAATAGCTCAAGAATTAAAGGTCAAAATTCAGTGAAATTTTCTAAAATACTTGATAAAAGATAGCCTTTGATAGATTTATAAAGAATATTATATAACATTCAAATACATAACTTTCAATCACCCCTAGTCTTTACCCTGCGTTTCTTTATCCTTTCAGTATATATACTCACTATGAGTATTTTTGCCGTTTAAGGAATATTGCAAGTACGAGCTTTTGAGCCGCGGCTAGCATATCGAGCCCGTTGATGCGTTGACAGACGTGAAAATGCTAAGCATAAGGTGGCAACAGCTTATGCCATTAAAAACTTTCCATCTTTCATTTTGATGTCTCCTGTTGAATGATATGGTTACAACCTGTCTTCATAATTACTTATCACGCATTCACGATAAGAATCTGCCATGTGGCTACAGAAATATTAGCATTCAAAATGTTTAAACAGTGACCTAGTATATTGTGGTGATCTGTAGTGGTAAATTGCATGCACCTATGGGGTTTTAAATGTCTTGGGCTTATGAAAAGCGAGGTTTTGGGCTTTACTCAAAAAAAGGTATGTGGTACTTTTTCGCGAAAGTAGGTGACAGTGACCTAGTTTTTTCGGGGCGACGAAGAGAGGTTATTTGCATGCACTGGTGGAGTTTCGAAGGACTAAGGCCTATGAAAAGCGAGACGTATATTTTTCGCGAAAGTAGGTCACAGTGACCTAGTTTTGTGGGGGATAACCTGGAGTAATAAGGTGCATGCCCTGATTGATTTCAAAGGCCTGAGGCCTATAAAAGCGAGATATGTACTTTTTGTGACTGTAGGTCACAGTGATCTAGTTTTGTCAGTGGGGTAGGGGTTGGGGATGAGGATGGACTGGCCTTAAGTATAAAGGTGCATGCCCCGATGGAGTTGTGAATGTTTGGCAATTATATGAAATGCAAGAAATGTACTTTTCCGTAAAAATAGGTCAGACTGACCTAGTTTTATGGGGTTGGCTGTTGACCTTGAGAGGTAAGGTGCATGCACTGATGGAGATTCAAAGGCCTGTTATTTACTTTTCTGTGATAGTAGGTCACAGTGACCTAGTTTTGTGGGGCCGACCTGGATTTGTAAGGTGCATGCTCAGATGGACTTATGTAAAAAAAGATATACTATCCAATAGTTCTGACTGGCCACTTGGTTTTTATCACTTTTTCGCAATGCTATCAGCAATCTCACAGTTAAGTTTGCAGACACAGATAGGCGAATGTGTCGGTAAACCATACCACTAAAAGGTTTTATGATGGTTGACTTGGAGTGGGAAGATGCACAGAGTGATGAAGGTTCAAAGGTGTAGGGCCTATACTGTCAGTTCCCCTATATGTTCTATAAAAGGGTTATCCTTTGGAAGCAAGGATCACACCAAAGAACTGCAAATTGTCGAGTGTACAAGTTTTCTGGGCCAGACTAGCTAGTTTCGGCCAATTAGGCCTCATCAGTGACCCTCAAATATTTTTAAAGTTCTACAATGGAATCAATGATCCCAAAGGACTGGAAAATAAATCTACACTATGATGAAGGGCATGGAGACTTTTTACGGTGACCACACAGTCCCAATCACCAGCTGTAGTGAAGTTCAATATGTTCTATAAAAGGGTTATCCTTTGGAAGCAAGAGCCTCTGGCTCTTGGGATCTGACTGCGATGAGATCATATTGTTCTGACATTTTTGCGGCTATAGAAATGTGCAGAACACCGTTATAATCTGAGGGTGAAGTGTTCCACATAATTCTTAAGTAAACCCACATTCATACTTAAATGATATGCTATATTACTTTGTTAAGCCAAAGAAAGAAAACTAATGAAAACGTATTTCATTTATAGCATCGGCATTTGAATAAATGATACGAGGAGGGAATGACTGGCGACTGTATTATATTCAGCAAATATGGTGAAACAAGCAGGTCGACCAGTCCGAGCCAGCTTCTGCTCCATGTGGAATATGTGGTGCAGAAGATATTTATGATGAATGGTCCCTTCGTTTGCAACCTAATTGTCAAAATGTCGGAAATGACTGGTAAAATACGTAAAACATTCATCAATCTTTTGACCGATCGATCAATCAATCAATCAATCAATCAATCAATCAATCGATCGATCGATCGATCGATTGTTCGATCGATCAATCAATCAATCAACCAAAAAGTTAGTCAGTCCGTCTGTCAATCAATTAATGAATATACAGCAAAAGGCAATCATGATATTATATATAGAGATTATCATTTAGATTCCAGTTAAGAAAAAATGAACCGAAATTTTTGCTAGAAATCAACATTTTTGAAGTGGCAGATATTTGCTACTTCTGCTGAAGGCCAAGGCCTAATTAGGAATCTAGCGAACACAACAGCAGGGACATCCGATAATGATTGTAATATTGTAGTGTATAATGAAACGAGGCAGGCACCTGACGACATGTGTCTAATGAAACGAGGGATCACACAGCATCACAACGCCAGCTGAAATGTTTCCCGCCCGTCCAGTCTTGTAGCGATTGCCGTTTTGTAGTGAAACAAAACATTCAGCCATTTCATATTTATTTTGACACCAACGTGTTTCTTTCGATCTAACTAAGAAAATGAGTGGTCACACTTTATGTCTACGATGGATAATAAGAGAGATAGAAGCTCTGAAAAGGGTGGGAAATTTTCTGTTTTGCAATAGCGCACTCGCCATTTTAACGTCGAAGTATTTTACGCGATGTCGTTGACGTTAACGACGGGGTAATAACGTTATCAGACCGGTAAAACCTTTATCGGACCGGTGGGCATGATAGGGACTCTGAAAGTTCAGCTTTATCAAACATGCAAAATGCTTCTTAGGCAGTCCGAAATTCCGTACCTTATGTGATAAACATGTTTATCACATAGATACATGTACAGAATTTTGGACTGCCTAAGAGGCAATCTGCATGTTTGATAAAGCTTGGCTTTCAGAGTTTTTATCTTGCTTATCGGTCCGATAAAGGTTTTCCCGGTCCGATACGTTTATCGGCCCGTCGTTAACGACAACGACGTCGCGTGAGACATTTTGATGTTAAAATGGCGAGAGCGATGTTGCAGAACAGAAAATATCTCTCTTATTACCCATCGTAGACATAAAGTGTGACCACTCATTTTCTTAGTTAGATCGAAAGACACACGTTGGTGTCAAAATAAATATGAAATGGCTGAATTTTTCGTTAGGCTACAAAACGGCAAGCGGTACAAGACTAGACGGGCGGTAAACATTTAAGATGGCGCAGTGATGCTGTGTGTTAGTAAGAAATCGGAAGATCCCTCGTTTCATTTGACACTTGTCACCAGTTGCCTGCCTTGTTTCATTATACAATAAAATATTGCACTCACACTCGGGTGTCCCTGCCGTTGTTTTTGCTGGATGCCCTTTTAGGCCTTGGATTTCAGCGGTAGTAGCAAGTTTTCACAACTTCAAAAATGTTGATCTCTAGCAACGTTTTCAGGACATTTTTTTTTTCTTAACTAGAATCTATATGATAAACAGATCATAACATGGGGTTTTCGTTATCACCCGATTTATCAGCCCTCGACAAATATCGGACCGCGGGCAATCCCTCGGTCCGATATGGGAGTCTCGGGCTGATAAATCGGGTGATAACGAAACACCCATGTAATAGTCTCTAATTATTACATGACGTCGCTGTTATTCAGTGGATAATGTCGTGTCATAAAAATCGTATATAAATCGTATAAAAACTTTGGCGCGTACACGTAACGTCATTGACAACGACCGTGTCAGCAATGCGTTTTCTTATTGAAATAATGTTCATTTTAAAGGCAATAAAATCCTATCTTAAAGAGTCATTCGATAAACAGACTCTTACCGTCGTGTATATTTCAAATGAAATTTATGAAACTTGCCGAAGGTTCGTTTCATAAATTTCATATGAAATGGCCACTCATGTAAGATCCTCTTTTTGGCCTAAAGTATATTTCTTTAAGCTATTGTAGTAAGATCTATGAGGGGTATGTAAATATGATATATGCTATGTGGTACAGATACGCAAAGTCCATTGAAAATAGGATCTGATAAATTTGTCATGGTTATTTGTTAACTAGCCTCTATTAGCTTAAGAAAACAAAAGACTCTTAAACAGCTTAAATATCTTTGAGCTTGAAACAGTTTGACCAATGTATCACAGCAGTATCCTACTTTAGTAACAGTTACAGCACTTTATCAGCCAACTATGCAACCAAACAGTTTATTGCTTAAAAGCTCACCAGAATCTAAATTTGTAGGCTGTCCCCAGAAGTATATAATGTATTCAATAATATATAAGCTGTTTATGATAAAAATACCTGTACACGTTGTTCCGAAATCAATAGCAGCCACAACAGGCGTTCGAATTTCAGATGAGGGGCGAGCCATCATTGTAGATCAGCTGCCCTGAAATAAACAAATGAGGGGAGTTATCTGTTGCAGTGTAAACAGACTGGATAAAGACAGAGTAAATAGTTAAATAAAACCAACTTTACAATTACATACTGTTTTACTACATGTCAAAAATGTTCAGGTTTTGGATTAAACATGGTCATGGACTCCTAGAATGTCTTCAAGGTCCAGATGAAGATGGGTTTTGAAGAAAATTTCTCTTCATATTGCATGAAAACATATGTTATAACCAGCGTAACACATAAGATGGGGTGACAGGGATAATTAAGGGATAATTTCCAGTAATCCTTCATAAAAACATCCGTTGTGACCCCTCATTCAAACTGTTTCATAGAGAGGTCACAACATATGTTTTCATTGAGAAGTAAGAAAAAATAATCTCAATATTATCCTTAGAACCCCTTTGATAATCCTCTTTAGAATTAGCTGGTCAAGAAGGTAAGTAAATATTTGCATTTCAGAGTGATCTGCCTTGGAGATGTGTATTTCAGGGGAAGTAATTCTAGTCATTTTAGCTCGCCTGCGTCGGAGTCGGCGTCCACACTTACGTTTAAGTTTTATAAGAGCTCATAATTTCAAAACCATATGATTCATTTGGTTTATATTTGGTATTATAATAAATATAGGCCCAGAGTTTCTTCCAGTAATACCACCGCCCACTCCCATGATCTTAAGGCCTCTTTTTAAAGTAGATTTCGCATTTTACAAGCCCCATCCACTTTTTCTCAAACTGAGCCAAAGACCTATTAATTTCTTACAAAAACACAATATATGGATAAATAATGAAACTGCTTCCGCTCTGACTTTACCCGGTTTGGTCAGACCGAAAACAGACTGTGCGGCCGTGCATAGCTGCAATAGCTGCTAATTCAAAGATTTCGGTGTTAATTGATATCATCTACACATGTGAACTTGAAATTAACGATACTACAGAGGCCAGTTCATCTGCCTTGTACCTAGATTGTTATATCTATTTTGACAATGGAAAGCTTGTTACTAGGCTTTTTGACGAGATGGAGGTTTTCAGTTTCCCAATCTTAGGAGCAATATTCCTTCGGCACATGCATACGGAGTTTATGTCTCTCAGGTAGTCCTATGCTAGAGCCTGTTCTAACTATCAAGACTTTGTTGATAGAGGGGAGCTACTCACCAGCAAATTGTTGTCACAAGGTTATCGCAGAATGAAACTTGTGTCAATTCTAAACAATTCTACGGGAGACACCATGACCTCATTGATCCCTACAATTTGGCCGTTTCTAAACTTATTTCCCACCTGCTGGCCACGGCCGAAACACAGTATGGCTTTCATTTACCGGACTTTTATTTTCACTGACTGTTCCATCGGATATATAGACATGGCGGGTTATTTATAATAGGCTGGTGATGCATACTACTCGAAAATACCTGAACACATTTCTTTTCTGGGGTCTATGTCTGTATATCTAAATATTTCGGATTTGTCGATGTTTATATGATCATATCAGTTCGGACATGATTTTGGTACTTTGACCGCTATACTTTGAACAAGTTTTCATTCTCCCAACCCTGGAGACTGTATAAGAAATATCGTTACAGCTAGCCAAGAGGCGGTGTTTCTAACTGTCGAAATATGAGAGAACTTGGTCAAAGGTCAAATAATGACCTTGATCTTCTATACTCAGAAATATTTATGTACTCATTTAGATAATTGTTTATACCGACTGTCATGCCAAAATCTTCCATAATCTCCATGAACTTTTATGTTGTAGTTTAAGTCTCGGCAATACCTGCAATCTGCCCGTTACGTCCTTTACAACCGCCAAGTAAACTTATTATGTCCCTCGCTGTGTAATCGTATTATGTATGTACTTTTTTTCTCATATGCCACATGTGAGTGGCCAGAAATACTTTTCTGAAATAAAGATTTATTCTGTTCTGTACTGTTCTATAAGATGGAGATAGTGCTGAGAAGACTAAACTGATGACAAACAGCGCCATTGGCATCGAGAGAGAGATCAAGGTAAGAAAAGACAGAAGCTGAGTACCGTAAAAAAGCTAAAAATACCTTGGAGCAGTTGTCTCAAACGATGACTCAAAACCGTAGATTCTCTCAAGGACGGAACAAGCCACTGCAACATTTACAAAGCTGAAGCCAGTTTGGAGAGATAACAATCTTAAATCAAAGGTGAAAATGATGCACTATCTTGTCATTTCTACATTTCTGTATGCCTGTGAATCATGGTCCTTGACAGCAGAGTCCTTTTAGATGAGATGCTACTGAAGGTTATCGAACACTTCGTTCAAGGACCATATAACCAATCAGGAGGTTCGCAGAAAGATCCAAGCAGCCATTAGAGAATATGATGAACTCCTGACCATTGTCAGGATACGGAAACTAAGGTAGTTTGGCCACGTCTCAATATCTTTTGGTTCAGTAAAGGCGATTCTACAGGGCACAGTGAAAGAAAGAAGAATGATAGACAGAAGAAGAGGTGGGAAGACAATATTAAAGAGTGAACAGGGATTGACTTTGTCAGTTCAGCTAAGGCAGCTGAAAATAGGACAAGGTGAAATGGGACTGTTGAAGTCATTTCGGTGACCCAACGATCTTGCAAGGTTATGGGATAAATAGAATATGATAGAAGAGATGTAGTCCACGTTTGTATTAGCGGTACGAATGCAAGATTTTAAATTCTAGACACTGATGGTTAAAATAGGTATCACTTTGTTGCGAATAAGAACCATGACCACGTGGACTATTATCTCCATTGACTGCAAACAATTGCGCACCTTGTAATGAGACCTTTTATATCCATACACTTTCTTCTTTAGCAAGTGACTTGCTGCTCTGATGAGGGTAATGTAAATGGCTGGCATTGCGGTATTACATATTCGTTTAGACCATTTAGTCAAATGCAATTACATTATATGCAGCAAATGCTACTGACGAGATCCTGATTCAAAACCGGCTACTAAATTGTATAACTGCAGCAGACCTTTCTATTGGATTCTTTTTAAAAAAGCCAACTTGTAAAACTTAACCTTATACTTATATCCTTTTTAAAATGTGTGTTTACATTTCAAATATCGGCAAATGCGTTCTATTGTTGGTATAACATATTGGAGCGCAGGTCTCAAAATCAATAGATAACTATTGTTATTCGAATTTGCGGTGTGTTCTCTAGTAAGGCCAGGAGATGCGCTAAGATATATTTCTCACAATTTTATTGAGAAATTTATTGACAATTTTATTGTTCAACGAGGCTTATTTTACCCCAGCTGAAAGACGTGTGTTATGTTCAACAAGGCTTTTTTTTACCCCAGCTGAAAGAAGTGTGTTATGTTCAACAAGGCTGTTTTTACCCCAGCTGAAAGAAGTGTGTTAGGGACCGACCATTTGATATTTTTTTTTTTGGGGGGGGGGGGCTGGTATTCTTGATGGAGACACGACATTTTATTTCACTGGCCTCTGGAAACAATCGAAACAATTTCTTTTTTTTCACCTTGTGGGAGCTAATTTATTTTTTTTACAAACTAACTCAAACAGGTTATTTTTTTTTTAATTTTATAGCTATCAGATCCTTGTTTACTTGACCTTAATATCCTTTTATTTTACCCACATCAGTATTTTTTACACCTTTTTTTCTCCCAATCACAAAAAGAACATGGTACTGTCTTTAACCAGGCCAAGGGCATGGCTTAGCTTGCTTTTGCAACCAGTGCCTGGAGCATGTTACTCTTTTCATCTAAGGTACAGAAACAAACATCCCTGTATGAGTTTGGCAAAAAATTAGGCCTTAAATTAGGGATATTTTGGCCAAAATTTAGGGCTATTTTGGCAAAGTTTTAGGGCTTACATTGGGAATTTAAATTTTTTTTTCTATCACAATATATGCCGAAGCATGCTTTATACGTACTTTAGAAAGTTTGATAAATACCTACTGATAGAGTCACATTATACATGAACAGCAATTAATGAAATGGCTGAAAGTTATGCGCAAAGAAGTTAAGAAAGGGGGGTCTGGGGGGCAAGGCTCCCCAGAAGCTAAAGCAATTTCCCAATTTCAATGGCAATTTTTAGACTGGAAACAATAGAGAAAAACTAGGAATGATGATAAAAATAAGGGTTCTTTATATTAGGACTTTTGCCTTTTAGAGTGTTTATTTTGCCATAATGGTTTTGTCTCCCATACGCTAGTGACTCTTTTGCAATTCAGTTTTAGTGGAAACATTTATTTAGTTATGTGGCAGATCAATAATACATGTATGAGAATGTTGTATAGGATGTTTTTGTAAATGTATGCACATGCCGCCCCACTGATGTAAACCAATTGTAGATAATATTAAAAGATTACTATAAATATTGGGGTCTGGGGGTCGCAGCCCCCCAGAAGCCAGAGACATTATAAAAACTCAATTCCAATGGAATTATCTGCAGACTATATTTTTCTTTTTTAAATTTTGGGTGGAGACAGGTTATTTTTTTCTTATACTTTTGAGGCCAGATTATTTTTTTCAACCCCCTTATGAGCCAGGTTATTTTTTTCTTGCATATCCAAAGACAGGGATTTTTTTTGATAAATATACCAGACCCCCCCCCCCCTCCCCCCCCCCAGAATATCAAATGGTCGGTCCCTTATCTACAGATACAGTTTACGCTTCACAGGAAAGGCGACAATTTGAAAGTACAGCTTTTCATAGACGTAAAAAAAGAAGACAAATTGTGGAAAATACACTGACACCAAAACGAGACTGTACAGTTAACTAAGAAATAAAATCTATATCCGTTTAGATAAAAATACAGGCAAGCTTGATATCAAAAAGGTGATGCACCATTTTTAAATTATTTTAGGTAATTGTCGGTATATTTCTTTGCACCTACATGAGTAGGGGGTGAAAAGTAAACGTTGCACACACAGCGTACACACGTCTTATCTTTTTCGACCCCGAGTAACCTTTCAGTCTGCATAAGACGAAAGGTTGCTCAGGTCCAGATGGTGCAAATTAGAAGACAATAAAATCATTATAATCATAACTGTGTTAAGAGTTTTGTCTGGTATTGGTAGTGCGCTCGACTCGTGATCGAAGGGGAAGGGGGTCCCGAGTTCGAACACCTACCAGACATCTTGCAATCTGAGTGAGTGAGTGAGCCCGGGTTCAATGTCCTATTAACACAGGGGCCATATGGAGACGGGACCTCGGTTAAAAGTTCCATCGGAAAGTCTTTAGGAACTGGGATCCAAACAGCGACCCCTGGATGGGTAATCTAACGAGTACACAACCGCACCACCGCGGTTCCCGCTACCGTAAATCACTACTCTGCCGCTGTTCCTGCAGTCTGAACTTGGGCAAGCCACACCTCAACAGGTCAGTTTGTATCTATGTATTTAAAAATAAAGTCTCAATAAATTAGCTTTTGGCCAATATAGACAATATATCAACGTTTTTTGTTTAAAAATGAAATTCCCCGCTAGGCAAATATGAAATTACAAGTTTGCATGTGTAAATCACTGTACATAATACAGTTATACTTTCATTTAAACACAACTGTGGCCAACTGCCAGAGCTAGAGAGTTTGTTCTTCATAAAATAGGGAGTGGGAGGGTCGTGAGGATTATAAATAAAGATTATTATCATCATTATTACGATTATTTTATGCTTAGCATATCTCCATATATAACTCTCATGTTTATTTTAAATATTCAACATCTTACCTTTGTACCCAGTGTAAATGTCCGACAGTAGATTTAACTATAGTGTCAAATGATTGTTTACGGCAACAATAGGTAACCAAGTGTTTGATATACTTCCTATTTGTCGTTTTATTCTTCCGTCTCCTAAACCATAACACTGCCAGTTCTACGAAAGAAATACAACACAAAATTCCAATAAATTTATTTATAATGAAGTAAGGAATCCTTCTTGTGACATGCAAATGATAGCTCATAGGCCTATAACCTCGCGTTTTTATTTGGTACATGGAGTTATGAGCTTTATTTAGTTTTGGATAATGATGGCGGGTATAGCTTGAAATGATAGCTATTATTATTCAGTAGGAAAATTCCCAACTTTCTTGCGAGAAATGCGACAGATCAGTGAAGAAAGGTGCCAACTATGGCAAAAATGCTCAGGACTTGATATTTTCCCATTCATGTATCTTCTAGTCACCTTGGTCGTTATCCCATAGGTTAGAAAAATGGCCTGTCGGACTAATTCTTAGCTCATCTTAGCCAGTGGCTCCAGGACATCATGCGAACAAGACCAATGGAGGCTCAATATGAAATTTGGTTTCAATCAGCAAAGCGTTTGCAGAGTAGAAGCCGTTCGAAAATACTGACGGATGACGGACGACGACGACGGATGATGGACCCAAGCCTACACTATAAGCTTCTGGTCACACGAATAAAATGGCCACCATGCCAATATATGGTAAACTCCTTTAAAAATCATCCTCTCCAGGACCAAATCCAAAAGACCGATGAAACGTACACTTGGTATATAGCAAAAAGTACTCAAGTACTATCAAGTTTGTTAACATGATGATCTTAAGTCGACGCTGACCTATTTTACGGGAAGGTCAAATTTGATTTCTGGTTTCTTTTAAACAAGGAACTGCTGAACATAATTTATCCCGGAAATTGCTGAAGACTGGTATACACGTTAGTATGAAAAGTTCAATTAAATGAGCAAATGGAACTGTTTGAGTTTAAGAGGTCGAGGTCATAGTTTTTACATTTGACCACGGTCTTTCATATACTGAGAGACTTTAGAAACGCACCAATTTGTAGCTTTGGATATGCAAAAAAAATGAATTTTTGTTTCATATAGCCGTCAACTATTGTAATTTTGGTTTATTCCAATTTTAACCGGGAACACAAGCTTTCAAAATGGATGCAAATTTGGCTTTAGAGTATTCCTAAAGCGGGAAAAATTCACATTAATCCAGTGATGATTGAAACGTGATTTTCAGTTTGCTGCAATTTCGTAACTGCTGAACAGATTTCAATGACATAAAAATCAGAGCTTATTCATTGTTTATGCTTTGTGTTCTCTTTTTATCGGTTACATTTCTTTCTTTTCAATAACATTTTGCAAAAATTCAAACTTTTTGCACAAAAACTGGAGGTGAAGGCAACATTTGCATATTCAAATTTGCTTGGAACTGGTACATTAAGACATACTCTCATAACCTCAGTAGGTAAACCACCAATTGGTCGGCTTTTAAGTCGAGTATCTCCCGATTTTGAACTGTACCCTATTTTTTTTTTAAAAAGTCCAATACCATCGATAAAAGATTTTTTCAAGGATCTTTGCCATTTTTCATTGCTTTTACAGTGTGTGGTATTCATTCAGATGCATAAACATTAAAATTCGACAAAATGTAAAATTTTATGCGAAAAAGTAACCAAATTTCCATTTTCTCGAAATTTCTATGCATGGTTGCACACTCTCTGTAAGCGTTTGCAAATTTAAAGAACTCAACCATGCTAACTCGCACGAGTGCTAACACGTTTCCAATATTGCAAACTCTGGGTAAAATAACATGGTATACAATGGTGCGTTTTTAAAGTCCCTCAATTTATTTTAACAATGTCAGATATCTTCTCCCCCAAAGCCACTGGCCCAAGTTAAACCAAATTTCATAGGAAGCATTCAGAAATCGGTGGATGAAAGTATTGTTCAAACGGTCCTGGTAACATGACTAACATTGCCGCTTAGACTATATATAGGGAAAAAATATTGAAAAAAATATTTTCTGGAATAAAAAAGAATGATTGCTTTGTAATTTGGTATAAAGCATCAGGTGCTCAAGTACTACCAATTTTGTTCAAATGATGACAATGAGCTGCCAAATTTGCTACCTGGTGAATTTATTTGAGAAAATGCTTGTGATACCAACGGACAAGGTCTTTCTTTGGGTTTTGACCAAGATCACTCATATTTCAACAGCTTCAGAATCTCCCCAAAAGTCACTGACCCTAAAGTTCATATGGAAAATAAAAAGGTAGGCAATAATCAAGAATTCATACAATCAGATACCACACCCCTACCTCAAAACCAAAAGGAAAAGAACGGGCACACAGAGATTGACAAACATACACGAAAGACACGCACAGTAAACCGAATAAATAGCTCTTTCCCAAAAAGGTGGCCATTCACCTACACTAATTAAAAGCAGCAGCCCCATCTATTTTTATTTTCTATTTTTATATAACAAAGCAAGTCAAAAAAGAAAGCTGAATGGGCAGCTACTAAGAAAACCATATTGCTCAAGAACATAGACACGCGGACATAATAACATAAAACATTGAGGAACCACAACAGAAGTACCGCCTTGGAACGGACAGTAATATATGACTTGGTGGGGGGAGCTTAAACTAGTTTTACTGGATTCAACTGTAAGTAGGAAAGTTACCAGTTTCTGACACAATTCAATCCCAGATCCCACCCAAGACACCATGTGGGAAACAACAGAACAAAATTAGACACCATCTAAGACATTATCAGCGACCGGGTGAACAGCCATTTCCCACGTAGGTGGTCACCGGGCTAGCCTTAACATTACAAACACTATATTTATAACAGACATAGCAACAAACAACACATAAGAGTGAGAATCACAGCAAATCTGGTACCAAAAAAGTTCAGTATCTCTTCTCAATTTCCATACCTAAGATTTAAAGCCCAGGCTGATACAGAACTTGACAGGGTTTATGAAACCAAGGTAGTGCCCGACTTTTTTTTGGCTTGACGATCGCCATTTTTGGTTTAAACATATTTATTTCGCTTTTCAAATGACATTCATATATACATACATGTACAAATAACATAGGAGTACAAGCTATGGGATTAGAACGGAAGCTGTGTGCTTATAGAGTTCTTCTCCCTATTATGAAACATTTGTACAAATTATGGCGGATCTCTAAATGTTATAGAATATAGGTTACATAGGTAAACCAAAATTAAAAACAGCATTCAGTGTTTGAAAGAAGAAATAAACAAACAAACAAAGCCTAGTTGCTGAGAAAATAATACGTATGATATCCTCCTTGCCACAACATATAACAAAGAAAAGGAAAAAAGCAATGCAATTCCAAAAGAATAATAGGACAAAAAGGGATGTCAGTAAAAATTTTCGACCGAGAAAGGTAGCGAGCTATCATTAGACATGTTAGAAGAGGGAACTAGGCAATAAGAAATAAATCTTAACATATACAAATACTAAACAGGATTGAGAGAGCGGGAACGGGTCTCAGCAGCAGTCACAGCATTTACGCTGAACATTATTTGCCTTAGTCTGCCTGCATAACAGGAGTGTTGTGCGGTTAGAAGCGTTTTGTTGCTATTATGTATTTGTAAACGTTATCAAATATTAAACTGTTAGTTTCATACGACAAGGACAGGTCGCCGTACAGAAATAGATTAAGAGAATGATGCTGATATGGAGACACTGCGTTTATTAATTCGTCGCGCTGTATTTGATAAGATGTGCAATGGAAGAAAAAGTGTTGGGCATTCTCAACAGTTCCACAATGACAAAGAGGAGAATCTGATATATTTTTAACAAAAAGATCAAAATTTAGCGAACTACAGTTTGTTCGTAGGCGGGTTAATAATATTTGTCCTTTTCTACAACCTACATAATAATGTTTGGGAACTGATTTTTTATCTCTTTGAAGAAAGCGTTTGAAAGAGTTAACAGATTCACATTGCTTCGCGTCAACAGGTAAATTATTCCATGCTCTGACACTCGACGGTAAAAAAGAATTAAAATACTGGTTAGTTCTAGCATCAATAGTTTGTAAGTCAGTTGAATTTCGGAGGTTGTATCGTGATAAGTTACTTACAGACTGCGGTACTAGAGAAGAGAGGTATAGGGGTGTAATGTTATTTAGCATTTTATAAAATAAGGTTATTTTGTGATTATAACGCCTATGTTCGAGAGTTTCCCAGCAGGTTTCATTGTACAGAGAATTTATCGATATTAATTTGGTTGTACCAGTAGCTATTCTAGCTGCCTCGTTTTGGATTTTGTCCAGTTCTTGTTTCTCATATTGAGTACAATTTTCCCAATTAACATCTCCATATTCCAGAAGTGGTCTAATAAAAGTTAAATAAATTGTTTCTAAAGATTTTCTGTCAAGTTTGAATTTCAATTTTCTCATTATATTAATTCTTAGCCATGCCTTTTCTTTTATATAATTTATGTGTTTATGCCAGGAACAATCATTTGTGAAATATAAACCGAGGTGTTTGTGAGAATCTACTTCAGATATGTCTTGATTTTGCATAATAAGAGGAGGATCGCCATTTTTAATCTCTTTGACTGATGGTATAAATGTATTTTCCACTATTTGCAGAACTTGACAGAAACCTTTCTCCATGACATGTTCGTAATCTTAGACTTACCACTTGTCAGCAATGGCAAAACATCTGTTAACTGACCTACAATCCTTTAAAATGTGTATTTGTCAGTCATAAAACAAAATTTAGTCTCGAGTGTGTAGGAAAGCTGCAAGCGTCCTTTAACTAGGATCAAGGTAGTAAAACAACCAGTCTGTGGTAAAATTGCGCAGTAGACATATTGAAATTTGAATTGTCAACCTCGCGGCAAACGGTCTCCCGTTTGAGAGGAGCAGTGCCATTCTCTAAGATTCGGTTTATTCCGTATATTAAATAAGTAGCCGGGCATTTTATTTCTACATGGGAATGTATCCACTTTTTTGGAGTCAGGACATTTTATTGCTTTCCTTCAAAATGTAGATCCATCCTGATATAGCGATTTATCCACATTTTGAAGAAAAAAATAAAATGCCCTGGCTAAAAAATGTGGATACATCCCTATATAGGGACGAAAATGTGGATAAATGTATAGAGGTGTATCCACATTTTTAAAGAAAACAATGAAATGCCCTGGCTAAAAATGTGAATACATTCCTAAATCCATAAACAGACGAAAATGTAGAAACCTCCCTCTAAAGAGATGAATCCACATTTTCAAGGAAAACAATAATATGTCTTGACAAAAAAATAAGGATTCATTTCGTTCCTATTGGTAAGAAAATGTGGATACATCCTTATATAAAGATGCATCCACATAATGAAGGAAAACCCCATTGTGCTTTGGCCAGAAACTAAATAGTCATCAGAGGAGATGGCGAATTCCCCAACCAAAGGCCCCATGTGCCTTGGTAAACAGGGTGCACTTCAAAACACATATAAGTAATATATTGTCATTCTTTTGTGCTTCTGACTGACATTATTTGTTTATCAGATGCATGATTATCTTACACTCTGACCAAAACAGTATGCTTGCTGCTAAAAAGAGGTAAAATCTCAAAAAGCCACTATGTACACAGATGTACAGCATATGATATACTCACACACAATGTCATGACCTGTCCTACATATCTGTAAAGTAACATTTAAAAATATTTCAAAAAGTATTCAAGTTACAGAACGGACACGAAATCACACCTAAAATCATCAAGGGGAAATAACTAAAACGTAGGAAAGCAAAAGTTGTCATTCTTGTTCGCGACACATCGTCATGACATGTTCTGCATATCTGTAAAGTATCATGAATATATTTCTAAAGGTATTCAGGTTACAGAGCGACACGAAATCGCATCTAAAACCATCAAAGGAAAATAACTCAAAAAATAAGAAAGCAACCGTTGTCATTCTTGTTTGCGACACATCATCATGACCTGTTCTACGTATCTCTTAAGTATCATGAAAATATTTCAAAGGGTATTCAAGTTACTGAGCGGACACGGATCTGCCAAAAAATCACCAAAGAGTGATAACTCAAAAAGTACAATAGCAAGATTTACCATTCTTGTAAGCGACCAATTGTCATGACCTCTTCTACATAACTGTGAAGTATCATCAAAATATTCCAAAGGGTATTCAAGATATAGAGTGGACAAGGAAATGTTTACGGATGGACGGACAGACGGTCGAGCGGACGCCAGGCCCATCGCTATATCCCGAACCTTTCGGTCGGGGATAAAAATGTGCGATCCTTTCAAATTCTAAACATAACCCTGCATCAAACGGAATAAACTGCATCACTGTGATTTGATTTTTCATAGTGGCGGGCATTACAAATCGTTCATGTAGCGTAACCGATCGGGGAATACACAAAGTGCGCCGAAAAGTCAACGGCGGAACTTTCAAATCAACAACAACAAACAATGGGATTTATTCCGTAGAATTTATCAAACGGAATAAACCGCAAGCGAATGCAAACGTTTTTTTCTCTTATAATCATTTGTTCACTCTGCACCACACTGAATAAACAGAAAAAAAAAAAAAAAATAAAAAAAAAAAATAAAATAAAAAAAAAAAACGCTCTCGGTATGTAAATTTTTCACAGACACCGCTGTAATCTTTCTAAAATTCGTCCATTATCGTTCTTCGTTCAATTGTTTCAAAACCATGAATGTCATGTGTATTAATCGGAAAAAATATATTATGCATAATTATATTATGCTTTTTAATATATTTGTTCCTAAATAGCCGGGCCGGGTAGCGCTATCGGTAGGGCACCTGTCTCGTAAGTCAGAGGTCCTGGGTTCGAATCCCGGTCTGGCCACATACTTTCGTTTCTCCTTCCGCTAATTCAAGAAGGGCAGTTGTCAGTTACTGGCGAAAGTATGTGCACTTAGTACTGGTTAATCGCTTAGGAGGTCTAAGCCTGCCCAGGAATAGTGTGGTTAGGTTAACTGACCGTCCCGACATGACCTTAGTTGTTTACCATGGACGTTAAGCATCAAATCAACCAACCAACCAACCAAAATGTTCCTAAATAAGTAATGTGACAAGAAATCCCAGCTCTATACAACACTGAATAAACGAGTCTGTTGGACAGAGCGAAGAACAAAAAGGATCGTGTCTTGCAACAGTTGCGACCCTTGCATAAAAGGTCACGTTGGTGCAGGTGGATTTTCATTGTCTTCCAAGCGCTTTCATTGGGTATTTGCGCAACAACAAGGAATGGCCAATCGTCAACAAAATGTACAGACATTAAGGTGTTTTAGAACTCCATGTGCAATAAAATTCCATTAAATTTTATCTAAAACTGGTTTATTACAAACTACAACGTTTCTCCATTATTTGCATAGTCGATTTTCCCCTGTTAATTTCTGATAAATCTTATAGTTTAAACAATATTTTATTTGTATAAATAATTACAATGTACAACCATATCAATACATGGTTACATATTATTAAGTTATACAAATGGGATTCAGAAGAAAGTCATATGACTTTTGTGAATCTGTATCCCAATAAATCTTGAATCAGCAGTGCTAAAGCTACCCCCAAGTGTTGCAAACGAACGCTTAAAAGTCTGTCGACTCCAGTGTGCTTCGAACGCTCCGCAAAAACTCAAGGTATGCTCTACACTGTCATAAATGGTCTCAGTCTGTAGATTAGATGTGCTGCTTTACTTCGATACCAAATTTTCTTCATTTCGCCTGGTTTAAAGGCTTTGAATCTACATGAGTCCACTATATTAAAGTTTTACCATTTGTTCTATATTTATTACTTCTATCGTTAACAGAAGAAATCAATTTTTATTTTCGTAGATATCTTATATGTAACAATGTTTTTGAATACCTCGCACTATAAAATCATAACATTACCCTCGCCCCCTCCTCTATCCCCCTGGACAGTAGAACAGAAGATTCTTTCTGTCGTAATTACCAAGTTCGTACAAATCTGGATAATAATTATTATCCTCCTGAGCCAGGTCACGTTATTGATCCTATGGCTTCTCTCTGCTATGAATATTAACATATTAGAATTAATAAACATAAATTCATTACGAGATGTCAATCAGTTAACAATATTCCATGAGTTGACAAATGTTTTTGCCTTTCACGTGATATTTTAACCAGAAATTCTTAAAGCGAATGAATTAATGTTATAAAATAAGATAAATATGAAATTTGCATGCATTGATTCTGCCTTTGAACACACTTAAATGCTAAATATCAATATGCATTCTTAGTTTCTAAGGAATTTTTTTCAGAACTCATCCAGTGCTGGAGGGGTGGGGTGGGAGTGGGGGTAAGGGGGGGGGGGGGGGGGGTGGTGGTGGGGGAATGTATGTGTTAAGTTGTCGCTGGCTTTGGCTGGAATGATTCGATATCATGTTTCGACCTTATTTTCAACGTCATTATTGCCATTGACTAGACAAAATCAGTTTGCAGTTTAAGCAGTATGCTGACTTTATATTAAGCGTTATACCCTCTAATAAACTCTCGTACTTCGTACTACCACGATTTCTTATACAGAATTTTCAAGAGCAAACAAATATAAATTTCATCACCAGAACAAAAAATATGACCCCACCCTACCCCGCAACCAAGGGTGAGGGGACACATACTGGTTGCAGTACAGATCCCGGGCGTCGGAGTAAACGTCGGTTTTCGGCGTGACAGTTTGTACCCACCATATTTCTTGATTCAGTGGGTGAATTTTTTAAATAACTTACAGGCAAACAACATTGGGACAAGCTAAAGAGCTGATTAGGTTTTGACGACTTTGACCCCACTTTCAAAGTCACAGAAGGTCTTTAGTTGTTAAAGTTTGTGCGTAAGCGTCGGCGTGTCAATTTCTTGTTTCCAAGATATTTCTTGAACCAATCGGTGAAATTTCACCAAACCTGCATGGGTATATTATTGGAAGAAGGTTAATAACTGGTTAAATTTTTGGTGAACTTGACCTCGGTTTCAAGGTCACAGGAGGACTTAAACATGTAAAGATTTCAATAAAATTGATATACATCCTGAATTTTTGGCCTGATTCCCACCAATCTTTTATAGATATGTCTATGTTTATTTTATCTTTATTTTTCATAAAGTAGGTGCATGAACAGGATAATGGCAGTTTCCCCTTATTAAGCGCCTTCTTAGGGGTTTATCACTAGCTTAATCCCCTCATAATCACCTAGATAAGATAGCTATGGCCGTAAGCAGTGTTTATTGGAAGCGATCATTTTGTGGTACCACTCTGAAAACTAGGAAAATGTGTCTTGAAGAGCTGATTAGATTATTGTGACCTTGGCCTAATTTTTAAGGTCACTAGAGGACTTAAATATGTGAAAAATTCAGTAACATTGATTCACTTCCCACCAAACTTTCATAGATATGTCTTTTGACAGTCCCAATAATTGACTTTTATTTCGTGACGTTTACTCTGTTTTCAAGGTTAGTAATTAACTTATAAATGTTAAATTTCTCTAAAAATGAGATTTCTTGAACCAATGGCTGGATATTCATAGTTTTTCATACACTAATGTGCCCGGTTTAAGATACATTTAGTGCTTGGTGACCTTGATCCCTTTTCGAAGGTCATAGTCTTGTATGAAGGATCCCTTTTGAACCAAATGATGTTTTCTTCTTCTTCTAAACTTGCATGAACATATCATATGGACAAGCTTAAGAGTTGAATATATTTTGATGACCTTAATTCCATTAACAAGGGCATACTAGCACTTAGGAACCTTCATTAAAATGTATATTTCTTCAGCCAGTGGGCGGAATATAATTAGACACTGTGGGTGTAAGTTATGGCAAGCTAAAGAGATGATGAGACTTTGGTGAGCTTGACACCATTGTCAAGGTCATAGAAGGACCTTAAATGCTCTTGCATTATTGACATCTTAGCCAAAACTAAATAGATTATATCAACATAGAAAAGTTCTAGGATAATGAAATAAGTGGATGGTAATACAATCATAGGGAATTAGAGAGGATGGGAATGTGCCGGTAGGGGACATCTTTTTTTCTCTAAAAACAGATCTTTTATGATTATGAAACATAACCATTCTTTAATTCTGTTTATTTCTGCATGATTGTATTAATATTAAACTAGAGAGAGACTGAAAAAAGTAAATGATATTAGAATTTTGTATTTGTGTAGCTTTGATCTCATTAATTTTCGTTAAAATTGCTTACTTTCTTTACAAAAGCTGTTATCGATTTTTGACAAATTAAAATTTTTTGTTGTACTTTGTGTTTTACCACACCCTGCATTCCAATAATGCAAACACGGAGGAGAAACGAGGTCAAACATAGATCGCAGTTTTTGTCGATAAACTATAATATCTTTGATAAGAGATCGGTCTACAAAAGTACAGTATGATAGAATAAACACTACTACTGCTCCAAACTTATAGCCGGTAAATGTTTTGTGGTACATTTTAAAAGAAAATCACCATAACGAAAAATAAGGGTGGCGCCATAGTCGTGGTCAAACGGATAAAGACGTTCGGTTTTGGTGCAGAAAGTCGCAGGTTCGAATCCGGGTTCGGTCAGCCGGCGACTGGAACACTCTCCCTGTCAACCCAGCGGTAAATGAGTACTTGTTTCGAATCAGGAAAGGTTAAGACAGTGAAAGGAAAAGGATGGGCTCCGTCTTTTATGTGCTGCGCCCAAGATTTAGTGAGTCCCTAACACCCACAGCACTTACGGCCACTACGCTACGGGAAACCTTTTTATCTGTACCTTTTATACCGAACAAATATACTTTTAGAGTCCATGATCTATTCTGGCAAACTCAGTTAACTTGTTGGTATCATAATATATTGGTTTCGTTCATACTCACCAGGCTGTCCATCTACTATTCATGTCTGTAGGGTAAATATTACATGGAGGACTGGTCATAAAGCATGGATAAATAATTCAATCACGGAGACAAATTTCGCATTTTTAAATTGAAAAATCCCTTTCCCTTCTAGACTCCAAAGTTTTATAGAGTCACTTACGGTGTGGCTGGCGTCGCACGTTTCATTACTAGTCATGAACAGACTCAATTAAACCGAGTCTGCTATTTTCTATTCTTTGGTGTGTTTCTTGCTTCCAAAGGATCTTACTTTTCAGAACAAAATTAAGATGGTGATATTCACTGATTTGGGGGCAAAGACAAAAATCTTCTAAAACGCTGAAAATACAACTGATCTTCCCAAAACATAGCAGATGCCTTCTTTATGTTGTTTCTCATAATTTAGAATCCCAAAATGCAAGATTTGTTGTTGTTAAAAAGTGTTTTTATAAGAAAAGATCAAAAGATAATACTCTGCGGCGAAATCTAAAAATATAATATCGTTATTGAAAATATACATAGTGCTGAGGGTACCTTGTTGCATTACGGAGAGCGTCCTAGCAATTTTTTTCCATCTCCTTCACACATTATCGGGCTGAGGAGATAAAAAGACGCAGTCTGTGTCCAAATGTTTTGTCAACGCACACAGGTGAGACTATATTAACAAGGTTGAACAATTTCATTTACACACCTGTCATAGTGTCAGTAGTGAATTATTTATATTTCAAGTGTTATATAAGTAAGCTTGCCTACCCTATATTTAATGAATGCGTCCAGTGTACATTTACCTTACACATGGTTGAGAAAAAGCTACGTTTTTCATCTGACCTACATTACAATTTGAGAAAGAGTTGGAACAAATAATTGCTAGGACGCTCTTTATTGTGTCATAACGTACCATCAGCGCTACGTAAATTTTCAATAACGATGTTATTATTTAGATGTCTGCACAGAAAACTACCCTTTGATCTTTCCTTAACCCCCCCCCCCCACTTTTTAAGCAATATGTACCTCTATTTTGTATTCTAAACTGTACAACCAAAATTAGAAATTAGAGAACAACAAAAATAGGAGGTCTGCTAACTTTCAGGGAGATACATTATTTTTTTATGGTTTCATGCAGATTACCATGCATTTGCCATAAATCACCACCTTAATAAAAGCCCGACAATGTTCTTCAGATGTAAGCAAGTGCTGTTAACTGACAACAGATACATTTACTGTACTAACATATGAACGCGTGATTGTGGATGATAAAATAGCTTCAAATGCAGCGACATGGTCAAATATGGAAAAAATGCTAGAGTGTTTAGATTTCATGGAAAATTTTGAAGATTTTTGGCCTAAAATGGTATATACGGTTGACTTAATGAGTGCATGAAGATTTATGAGTACAAGAGGTCATGGCCATTCTTTGACTTTTGACCCAAGACTCATATTTTGACACTGTTATACTTGAGAAAAAAAGCCACTTTGCTAATTGCTCAGGTGAGCGATTCAGGGCCTCCAGGTCCTCTTGTTTGAGATTTCAACCGTTCGCTGAATATACTTTTCTGCTCTTACTTTGTTCGTATATCAACACTTTGAATGGCATGCGTTTATAAATGATCTTATTCGCTGCATTTGGTTTATAAATGATCAATTGTCTTGCTGTTCTTATTATGGTACTTACGTATGTAATGTTATGTTACGTAAAGTAACAAAAGGCAATGGTGAGTATATAACAGAATAATAACAAAAAAACAACAACAAATAATAAATACATAAAAAGTAAAAACAAAAAATGAAAAGATAAATAAAGGAGACAAAAATCTTCTTCTGTCGTAGTCTAGTTTTATCATATAGAGGGATCAAATTAAGGACCATACAATAGTTCCGATGAAGTAACAACCTCAAAAGGTTTCTTTTATTTAGTATCAACTACCAGTAATCTACATGTACAACTTGTTGTCACCTTGTTTATTGAAACTTTTTGGCACGTTAAGAGCTCACAAAACAGCCACAGTAATTTAAATTTGAAGTTTATTTTAAAGACTTTTATAAAACATGTAAGAAAAGGCTCAGAATGGTTTTAGAATCACGCCAAGGGCGATTTTACCACTGTACAATTTACTATCCACCCATACACGACATTGTACAGGGCAATAAAGTAAAAGACCTAAGAGCAAATTATATTAAACTTACCTCTTTACATTTTCGAAGCTGAATAACTACAAAGGACGCAGCAGATTCCGGATGTAATCTCAAAACATAATGATTTCCGACTACTGGTTATAAGCGAATTTTGTACTCTCGATTCAACGCTATGAAAACCAAAAGAGATGGTACAGTAAGTTCGGATACTGTGAAACTGGCCAAAGTGTTCTGTGGACTCATGTTAAAAATAAAGCATGACAAGAAGAAAACATTGCAACAGCCACCATTATAGCAAATTTTATTTACTGTAGAAGCATCTGAAAGCTTGAAAAAAATTTAAAAGACTATCTCACCATGTTGTAGAGAGAAACAAAGATTCCATTACAAGTCTAAAGTTCGCTGCATGTATATAACTAGTATTACGTAATTTAATGTCATTTATAAGTTAAAATTGATGAACCAAGATTTGTGATCATTGATCAATAATGATTTTGAACGGTGTACATTATTTGATAGGCAACTAATAGTATTTATTTGTAATATTAATCTGTAATCTTGTACTCTTGATAATTTCTTCATTAAGTTAAAGCGATTCTGTATACTAAATACAAAATGTTCGTTAAAAATGCCATGTTACCATATGCCATATTACCACTAATAGAAACTAGAAATCAGTAAAGGTGATGAATGCCCCCGCCATGCGCCTCACTAGGTGAGTAATGTATTAAGAAGTATTTCTGTGAAATTATATCAAAATCTGTCAATAATAAAGGTGCTCGAGGGATAACTTTTTTTTCAAAAAAAAAAATAATCTGTGACCTTCACCTTGGCTCTACAACCCTGAAAGATCAACTTGTCTAAGATATTGTCATAGTTAATATTTGTGTGAAGTTATATCAAAATCAGTTACCAAATAAAGGTACTAGAACCTTGACAAAGTTTTACATGTACCTTGGACCGACAATGCTGAAACGTAAATTTGTCCCAGATATTGCCATGCTAAATATATGTGTCAAGTTATGTCAAAATCATTCCAGAGGGATGACAACGTATTTTCTAAAAATAGCAACCGTGACTTGACCTTGACCCTAAACTTCTGGATCACGAAAATTTCCAAGATATTGTCACACTAAACATTTGGGTTACGTTACACCAAATTCTGTCAATGAATAAAGGGGCTAGAGGGATGATAAAGATTTTTCTAAAAATAGCGACTGTGACCTTGACCTTGAACCTGCAGTGCTGAAATGGTAATTTATTCAAGATATTGTCATACTTAACATTTGTGTGAAGTTATATCAAAATCGAACCATAAATAAAAGCGCAAGAGCGATGCCCAAGTTTTTCGGAAAATTAGCAACTGTGACCTTGACCTTGATTCTTCCAACCTGAAACGCAAACTTGTTCGAGGTATTTTCATACTCAATATAGCTGTGACCTTATATCAAAATCAGTTCATAAATGAGGCCGCTAGAGCCACAACAAAAGGTGAGCTTGTATATAAGCCACTGAAATATGGTCAAAATATGTATGTCATTCAAGGGGACATAATTCTGCAATAAAGACTGAATCAAAGTTCAGTTTCCTTTATGCACATGTTCAATGCATGTCTGAACTGTGCTGCAAGTTTCAACTTCCTGCATCTAATACTGTAGGAGGAGTTGCGGAGACAAGAACAGTACTACAAGTGTGAAATATGGTCAAAATATGTATGTTATTCAAGGGGACATTATTCTGCAATAAAAACTGAATTAAAGTTCTGTTTCCTTTTTGCACATGTTCAATGCATGTCCAAACTGTGCTGCAAGTTTCAACTTCCTGCATCTAATACTGTAGGAGGAGTTGCGGAGACAAGAACAGTACTACAAGTGTGAAATATGGTCAAAATATGTATGTTATTCAAGGGGACATGATTCTGCAATTAAGACCTAAATCAAAGTTCTGTTTCCTTTACGCACATGTTCAATGCATGTCTGAACTGTGTTGCAAGTTTCAACTCCCTGCATCAAATACTGTAGAAGGAGTTGCGGAGACACACACAGTACTACAAGTGTGAAATATGGTCAAAATATGTATGTTATTCAAGGGGACATGATTCTGCAATTAAGAACTAAATCAAAGTTCTGTTTCCTCTATGCACATGTTCAATGCATGTCTGAACTGTGCTGCAAGTTTCAACTCCCTGCATCAAATATTGAAGGAGGAGTTGTCGAGACAAGAACAGTACTACAAAGTGTGACGGACGGACGTATTTACGGACGGACGGACGTACGGACGGACGGACAAGGGCAAAACTATATGCCCCTCCCCACTTCGTGGCGAGGGCATAAAAAAACTTTTTTTTACATTTTTGTAAAGGTAATTTATTAATATTTAAGATAACAAATCATAAATATAATGTTTTTGAAAGCATGCTTCCAGCTTAAACGATTTAAGGTAAAAACATGATTTTTGTGGGTAACGTGCACAACTGGCTTGATTTGCTATATAAGCCATTTGAAATCTCAAATTCAAAAGTTGTTTTTAAAAAAATATACAGAAACTGTAACAAACTAGAAAATAGTAAACTGAAATAATACTGTTCAGTAGTTTTCTGCATTGTTGGTCATTATTGTTCTAAATAGAATTTCATCAGGTAACGTATTTAACGAGCTAAAACAGACATGAAGCTACCACTTTGAAACTTTTAACGGCAATCATACATAGAAAGCCTTCAGATTGACTGCAATTTTAGTTAGAATAGGTAAGAATTACTCCCTCTGACTGGTAACGAAAAGTTGTCTGGCTCACGGACTAACAGGGACTGTCAGAAGCACCTACATATGACCAAAGCGCTGTCTGGCTATTGGTATTTTGCGGAACGGAACGGAAAAGAATGGAAGAGAGAGAATTTACGGAATAAATCGCACTGTTAATATACGATTGACAAGAGAAGTGATAAATGCACTTTAATCCGTAAAATAATAAGCAAATTAGAAACCTTGTTTATCATAATAATCAATAATTACAAACTTAAGTTACCAAGAGGGTGGCTGATAGGTTAGTAGCCTTTTCGTTCCGTTCCGCAAAATACCAATTGCCCGGTGTCTTGTTGGTATTAAAGTATTTGGCAGTATTCAAAACAATTTATGAAATGTGTGCGTGTGTGTGTGTGTGGCAGGCTCGCAGATATGTATGTTTGTATGTATCCTGCTAAAATTTTGCGTCTTCCATTTTCCACGCATGCGCAATCCGATCTCATTTATAAAAAGAAGAAGAAAAAAAAAAGAGAATGAAAAAGAAAGAGAAAGAAAGATGATACAGGGTTCGAACCGCCCCGTAATTTAGTCTAACATTTTGATACTGCGCAAGCTGAACCGCTGTACCACACTGGAATATATTGCAATGGTTGTAAATGGTAATATATGAAAGTGCTATAAATACTACGGAAAGAGTCGACTTTTTCCGTGACAAGCTGTTCAACCTACGAGGGTCATCCAATAAGTCATGCAAACGGACCAGTTTCAGGCAAATGATAATTAAAAACGAATCAAGCAATCCACGTTCTTACATTGTATATTCCAATTTTTCCAGTCAACAATTTCCAGAAACGCCATGATCTTGCAGCGATAGATTCTAGTTGTCAGTTTAAGATCCCCCATCTTAGTTCAGAACGCTTGTGAATATCTGAAGATTGCTGGGAGATACGGAAAATAATATCGAAGTATGCACACGGTACCATGGTTAAGCTAATGTCGCCAGTCAAGATATTATTAGTCGGTGAATTCACGAAGTGATAACTATAGTTATCGCTCGATGACCCTTCTCATCCATCGTCGATTAAATGGTTTTTAAAAAGCTTATTAGCTGTCGCTTTTTGCTTCCGCCTTACGATCTCGGAACCATTACGCTATTGAAATATAGTCCATATGTAGTTTATTTATAAAGGGGACAGTAGAGCAAATTCTGATCCAGGAATATGTGAAGTGTTTCACAGGTTATACTATCGTAATTCAAAAACCTAGATCTATGTTTAATTTTATTGTTACGGAAAATGCCTTTCTGTTAATTCCTACACAGCGTGTTGAAAAAATCGGCCAGAGGAACAGTCGGAAGCGGATAATACACTGGTTAACACTCTGATTTTGTTAACAGTGGTAAATGAGATTGCTGACCCATATCACGAGAAAAACTACGACTATGGCAGACTCAGATAAGCTTGCGCATCTGTGAGTCTAATTGGAGTCTTGCTATGTACAACATGTACAGCCTAGACCAATAAGTGGCTGATGCGAACCGATTAGACTATGTTCGAACTGCGCCGACACTCAGGTTGATCTTAATCTTTACTGATTGTACACAAAACAGGTTTTTCCATGCATTCATGGGTACAATTATATCATCATATCTAATAAATTTCCTCATCTCGAATCCAGATCAGACGCAATCAATCAATCAATCACTCAATCAATCAATCAATCAATATGTTTGTAAAATTCACCGACTGTAAGGCCCTTCGGGCCTTTGCTTTTGGTTCAAAGGAAGAGCACCATTTTTTTCCGGACAGCTAAAATATCAAAATGAGTATAATATAAAATGAGTATATGAAGAAGAGGCTTTCACAGCAGATGAAGTGTTTCCTAAACTGCCATTAATTTGTTATCAAAGAATAGTCCCGAGATGCTGAAATGTAGATATTACAGAAAAGATAAGCTTCGAGCCTTGTTTAATATCGTTTGCAGCCTCGTCGTGTTTGTGTAATTCCACCGCCGGTATCGCTTACACTTGTGCATTCAAAAACCTCCCATATCTGAGAAAGGAATGTCACATGAATGATTTTGGCACATATGTGTATTATGTATGTAACCTGTTAATTCTGTAATTCTATTACCCTATCTCAATTAATAAAGCAGTAATGGCGGCGTTTGCAAGACTTATTGGATGACCCTCGTATTTCAAGGTTTGGTCCAAAATTGAAAGTGCACTTACTCGACAGTAAACAAAATTTGATCTGTACAGGTGTCACTGAATGCAACTATGCTTTTATTTGTATGCAAATTACCAAACAATAATCGTAGGTAAATGTTGACCATTCTTAAGGCTGTTACGTTGATAAATTTACTCCCTTGTTAAATACAGTCAAATATGTAAAGTAAAATGGGCATTTTTTTTTTCAAAAGAAAGTGTTTTGTTTCAAAATACATTTTTCAAGAAACTTAAAGGTTAGTTATGTATTATATAGACATTAAAGATGCACGTTAATCCATAGTTATATTTGTGGCAGTTTTAGAGATACTTGGCAAAATGGCCTGTTTTATACACAGCAAATAGCCTATACCAAGTAGTCCTTTTATCAGTCTGAAGGTTGCTCTGCTGCGCATATCTATACAAAAATCGAGTTGGTACAGCGATGAAATCACATTTTTATTTTCCAAAACATACTGGAATTAAGTCATTTTCAGAAAAAAATCCCGCAAAAAGGCATCTGTGACTTTGTAAAATGACCTCACGTAACGCCATGACGTCATTTTTGTGTGCACACCCGATAGTTCTTATGTTGTTACGTTCAACTACGATGAAGTTAATTCGCTGTGTCGAGATTCATTTTTCCCGACATTTTAGGCCGCTAGCAATACACTAGCGCACCTTGTCCTTTAATTTATGGCCCGATAGGCATCGTTACTTTCAGTTGAATTTTCCCGGACATATCTGTGGAGCAAGTTTGAAGACTCTAGTCCTTGCGGTTACTTTCAAAGTTGCACGAGCAGGAGCACGAGAACCCGCACGGGCACCCGGACGCACACGAAGCGTTTCGCATAAGCACAACTTTGCTTTGCAAAGTCGCGCTCAAATGGATAATACATTTTGGATAGCAACTACTGAGTTGGTTCGATATGCGAAGTGAACGGAAAAAAATATACTGACAGGTAAATGAAAATATACACTTTTTGGATGCAAATAATTTACTCATTTCTAATGACTCATGTCTGAAAGGACTTCTGACAGTTTCCATGCAAAATTGCCTATTTTTAGACAAATTACTGCAGCTTTCTGGGGAAGCCGATAATGATATTTTAGCCTTAATGGGTAGACTATCCATGATAAAGGGGTTTTGATACTGATTTTAAACAATCATTGCATCTGCACACTAATTGTCACTGATTCTCACAAGACGGGTATTTGAAATATTCGGTCATCCTTAAACATATATGCTTCACTTTTTCTTATTTACTGAATTTTATTTGTTAAATAAGCTTAAAATGAAGTAAAACACTACATATTCTCATAGTTTGCCATTGTATGTAAATTAAAAGTATGCTAGCCCTATATTTAGACAAAGAGGGTCCGATTACCCCACCCATTTTTTTCATTTTTTAGCTGTAGACTACACCTCCCGTGCCTCAGCTTGGCACCCATATAAAATATGTATTTTTACAGTACACATATGCATGCGAAGTAGCTTGCTGAGGCATAGGGAGTGTGAGGGGGGGGGGGGAGAAGCATCCTTATAAAACTTTTCCTATTTTCCATACATTCAATTGTAAAACTTGCGTTTCACACCAAAAATCTATGTCTGTATGCCATATAATTGAAAAATTATTTTTGTGCCGATTACAGGTAATTCAGAGCAACAGATTTCAATAAAAAATTTGAAGTATTCATTTTTCCCCATTTTCATAGGCAAATTTACATTACAACTATCAGAGGTCCTTTTGTGTGTTATTTGTATGGAAGGCACATCAATGTGGTGTAACAACCCTACTTATTGAAACGCGTAACTGGCGACACTGAACGTACATGTCCGTTTTGCATGTTTTCCTATTCTATTCTATTCTATCCCATAACTCTACTATGTCGTTGGGGCACCACAGGTGACTTCGAAACAACCCCTTTCCGACTTGCCCTGTCTTCAGCTGCCCTAGCTGAGCTGGCAAAACCCATCCCTGTCCACTCTTTGATATTGCCTTCCCACCTCTTCTTCTGTCTGCCTCTTCTTCTTCTTCCTTTCACTGTGCCCTGTAGAATCGTCTTTGCTAAACCAGAAGACCTTGTGACGTGGCCAAACCACCTCAGTTTCCGTTTCTTGACCAGCATCAGGAGTTCATCATATTCTCCAATGGCTTCTTCTTTCTGCGAACCTCCTCATTGGTTATATGGTCCTTGTATGAAATGTTCAGTAACCTTCGGTAGCATCTAATCACAAGGCCTGCGTTCTTTTCTCTTACTCTACTGTCAAGGTCCACATTCACAGGCATACAGAAATATGGAAATGACAAGGGAGCGCATAAGTTTCACCTTTGATCCAAGAGATATGTTGTTATCTCTCCAAATTGGTTTCAACTTGGTAAGAGCTTAAGTAGCTCGTGCAATCCTTGAGAGAACCTTTTGTTTTGAGCCATCATCTGAGACATCTGCTCCAAGGTATTTGAAGCTTTTTACGGTACCCAGCTTCTGCCCTTTTACCTTGATCTCCCTCTGGATGTCATCTGCGCTGTTCGTCATCAGTTTGGTCTTCTCAGCTCTGATATCCATCTTATACCTTGTGCAGGTTTGATTGAGACTTTCAACCAGAGCATCTAGTTCCTGCTCTTCCTCAGCTAGAGCGTCTATGTAATCGGCAAACCGCAGATTGGTAATGTTTCTGCCACCTATGCTAGCCTCGCCGTCATGTTCTCCTAGAGCATCAGACATGATCCGTTTGAGAAAAAAGTTGAAGAGGGTGGGTGACAGAAGACATCCTTGTCTTACTCCAACTGTTGTTCTGAACCATTCCCCTGTGCTGCCATTTATCAGGACTGCACTTGTAGCCTTGTCGTATAGGTGCTCAGTGGTGCGTACTAGGTTTGCACTGATATTGTACTTCCGCATGGTGGCCCATACGGCTGTATGCCATACCCTGTCAAAGGCTTTTTTGAAATCCATGAAGACATGGTACAGATTCTGTTGATGTTGGAGATACTTTTCAGACAGGATTTAAAGGTTGAAGATCTGTTCTGTGGTGCTCCTTCCTGCTCGGAACCAAGCATGATCCTCAGCGATTATCTCTTCGGCTTGTAGTGTAAGCCTGTTCAAGATGACTTTCAGCATAACTTTGCTTGAATGACTGATGAGGCTGATAGTTCTGTAGTTCTGGCAGAGCTGTAGGTTGCCCTTTTAAGGGAGAGTAATAATCACCGACTGAGTCCATGGGGTAGGCCATTCTCCTGTTCTCCAGATCCTATTACAGATATCTGTTGAAACATCAATCATGGTCTCCCCGCCGGCTTGAACAAGTTCTGCTGGTATATTATCAACTCCGGCAGATTTCCCCTTCTTCAGTGCAGCTACTGCAATCTCAACTTCCTCACAAAGGATCGTTGTTGATCTTCTGGGGGCTGATTGCAGTCCAGAACCGCATTGTCACCGTAAATATCATGGTTGTATAGTTCTGAGCAATACTCTGTCCATCTGCTTAGAATCTCTTTTCCTCTGTAAGACATTTCCCAGACATGTCCTGGATAGTTGTGGATCTACCCTGTTTCTCTGAAGTTAGATCCTTCACCAGCTGGTATGCTTTCTTGGTGTTGTTTTTGTTCAGGCAAGTTTCGCCTCGCACTGACTAGCTATCCAGTCCTCCTTCGCTTTCTTCACTGCCTTCTGAATCCTCTTGTTTGCCCCGGATTTGTCCGGGCCATAACTTCTACATTTACGGATGGATTTCAAAATAATTTGGCACAGTTGTTCTCCTTGATGAGAAATGTCCCGTTTGAAACATTTGTTCAGGTAGGTCCAAAGGTCAAGGTCACACTTGAAGGTCAAATGATAAAATGGCCATAATTTGAGCTTGTCCGAGCCATAACTTCAACATTTATTAATGGATTTCAAAATGATTCGGCACAATTGTTCTCCTTGATGAGTAGAAGTGCCATTTGGAACATTTGTTCAAGTAGGTCCAAAGTCGAGATCACGCTTGAAGGTCAAATGAAAAAAAATGGTCATAAATTGAGTTTGTCCGAGCCATTACTTCTACATTTACGGATGGATTTCAAAATAATTTGGCACATTGCTCTTCTTGATGAGTGGAAATGTCAAGTGACATATATGTTTGGGTAGGTCCAAGGTCAAAGTCACACTTGAAGGTCAGATATTGTAATTGTCATAAATTAAGCCTATATGGGTCATTACTTCTACTTATTTTCCTTTGTGAAAATTTGAATAAAAAAGAAGAAATATGCTGGCTAAGCATGATGTTGTTTGGCTTCTTGCTAGAGTGAAGCAGTTACTTAGTCTTGACGTACTTATAGGTCACTATAGCAAACAGTGGGCTCGACCAGTTGTCCCTGGACAGCCTTCAATTTTTTTTCATCAGCTGTCTTAACCATTTAACAACACTCTGAACAGGTGACTTAATTCATCATTTTTGTTGCTTCGAAAAGTTGTGAACAATGCTTACTGGTAGGTACACTGCTTGGATAAAAGATAGGAAAAAACTAGACCCTTCATTTATTTCTATGCCAGGTTGCTACATTTCTAAAACCTCATTTCTGTGCTTTGCTTAAATATTAACAGGAAAACAAATGATACACTTAAGAAGGATTAGGAGCCAGTACCTCACTTTCAGCACCTGTAATACAAAAAAGAGGGTGAAATAAGGCGTATGCATTGGTGTACTATGTCCACCCCTATCTTCTGTCCTGTCTTCCAGTTGTTAGTATCAAAATACCATAGAAAGAATTCTTTCAATAGCCAACAAATTGGATAAAACAGGCATTCTATTAATCAAATATCTAAAGCAAGCTTTACGTTATTTTTTATATCAAGATCTATACTAACTGGCTCCAAAGAGGATGCCGTCTGACCCTTTTTATGGATAAATATTTCTATGCAGGAAAGAAATTTATCCGGGTTTTCATTAAATATAACAATGTCGATCTCAGTTTTTCATTACCATACCCCTGTATACAGCGGAAACGATTTAAACTACGTGAAAGCATTTCAGCACTCGTCAATATAGTTGAGATAACTTTGATAGGTTGCAAAATTAGGTATAAAATTAAGGCAGCGCACTTGTACATGTATCTCAAATATAGAAAAAAACATACCTTTTTACCCAGTGTAATTGTCCGACAGTAGATTTGACAACAGTGTCATAGCTCGAATGATTGTTTAAAGTAACAATGCACAACCAGGAATTTAAATTTACTGCCTGGTTTGGCTTTATGTCTTATCATTTTATTCTTCCGTTTACAAAACCATAACATTGTCAGTTCTACGAAAAGCCTGTGAGAACGATACTATAAAATTTATTTAATTAAATTACATATATACTACTCCATTTGCAACACGAAATTCGAAACGGCTATCACCTCTCCTTTTCGGCGAATAGACTTATAACTAAGTTTGTTTTGGATAAAGATTGCGGCCGAAGCTTACAGAAGACCTGCCGGAATTATCAGAATGAAAGCTTTTCTTGAAATCTTGACAGTTTCATCTTCAGGCACACAGTAGGTTAGGTAATTTTGATCACCCCGGTCTTTACGCCAAATTTCGGACAAATGGCTGTTCTATCTATTGGAAATCCACTTTTATATGCCTGTTTGAAAAACGGGACGTATTATTTATGTTATGGCGTTGGCGTCCGTCCGCCCGTCCATCCGTTGTTTAACATTTTCGTTTGCGGATAAGTCCTCCTACAGTTTACATCCGATCGAGATGAAACTAGGTAAATAAGTCTGGTGACTTACGGTTTTCCATCACGCACATTTGTGGTGATCAGTCATAACTTTTACATTTTTCAGTCCAACTCACTAAAAAGGAAATTTAACTCACTGGTATAGTTCAGTATGACCTGTCTACACTTTAAATTGATATTTGGTCCAGCTCCTAACTATTCGCAGTATAAACAGTCTGTATTTTGGTTATTTCCGCAGAATTATGGTCAAAATCAGGCAAATATTGCTAAGCAACTTGTTTTATTTCCAAGAAAAAATGCAAGTTTACTTTCTATTTTTTTATAAAGTGTTACGATCAAAATTGTCTACAATGCTTCCTTTTTTTGTAACGGATGCTAGCTGTACAAGTTACTCAAGGTTTTGCACCAGGTACTCGACAGAAAAGAACTTGGGGTTTCTTGCCTTTGTTATGGTCAGCCATAACACCAGAAGAAACCAACGTTATGGCTTTCCATCACGTTTCATCCTTCGGACATGTATGACATCTTGTGGTAAAAATTTCAGTTATTATGTTATGGTTGGCCATCATATCAGTTGATTTAAAGTGCATGGTTAACCATCACAAATATGCGTGGTGGAAATCCATAAGTCCCCAGACTGTAAATAGTAAGGCCATCGCTTGTCGATTCGCGGTTACGCTCTAATAATTTTAACGTAGTTGGAGCCTCTTACTTACATTTAACGTGTTCGTGTGCGGATAACTCCTACAGTTTTATATAATTAAGTTTTACAGTAAGACTAAGATGTGGAGTACCGCAAATTATTAAGAGATTACGATACAATGAATTTTAGAAGAGTTACATTTTGTAAGGCAATTCTTGCGTGTACTATAGCAAAGTCACTCTTTGGAATGATCTGATGAAACTTAATATGTATATGTATATGAGGACGAGATGGCGTGTCTCATACAAGAATGGTTGCTCCACATTGCTGAGTTATGGAGTTACGTGCTTTGATATTTTTCAGACAATTTTGACGCCGTATTCACAGTCGTCTACGTGATACCGTGTAGACTGTATTAGCCCCAGTATAGACACTTAAAGATGGCGGACCAAGGTGACAGGAAATCGTAAATAGCTTTTCATATTCAAAAATTATAATGTGATTTTATTTAAGAATCATAACATTGACACTGACATGTCCGCAAATGTTTGGATTTTGTGATATTGCTCTTGTATTAAGGTAGAATGCTTACTATGGCGAGAATTTGACAGTGATAGAGTGACCCGGTGATAGAGTCAGAAAATAAAGCATAGGGCGGTACATTTTTCTGTAATTTTATCAGTTACACTGCGATTTCAGTCTGAAATTTACTAAACACATGTACCATAAGCCCATCCCCTGAAAGTGTCTCCCTATTCATGAAACTCCAAAGAAATCTCTCTGGCTGATGATATTCGACTTTACAAAAAATGGATTGTATACTGTATAGACATACATTAGGTAGTTTTCAGCGGTGTACAGTGTAGACAGGTGTAATTTTTTGTTAGTTCGTAATCGTGTAGACACATAATTTGGTTACCGTGTAGACACGTTTTTGTAAAATGAAAAACTGAGGAAACTTGTTCACTTAATATCTACTTGCAGCTAACGAAAACAGAGTGCGTTAGTTTATCAGACGAGAGAAAGTCGCATCTTGATATCTGTTTAAAATCATGTTGTATCAAGATGAAGATATTCGGAGTTTTTTTACTTGAATGATGGACCAAAGGCTTAAAAACACTAAATGATATTATTACCGAGAACAAATGTAACAAATGGAAGCCACCGGAGGGCCAGGGTATTCAGGTGTCTACAGTTTTAAAAACGATATTTTTGCATGACTGTTCAATGAGGCGATGTATAAAACGGATTAGAAATTTTCCAAGACGTAGTTATAAGATGGCAGGTATTCTGGTATTTCTTGTTTTTAAGGGAAAGATTGGTATATCTAATCAACACTTAGTAGAATAGGTTAGATACTTAATTGATGATATTAATCAGAAAATAAATATAAGAATTTAAATCACTAATTTGAGGTTTCATCGAGTGATCAAATGAATCGAGCTTAGCTACATGTTTAGTGACGAAAAGAATCTTGGGGCTTCATGAACGTTAAACCAAACCCATGTCTTTTATCCCTCGATAAAGCCTTTAAACAGTGATTTTGAAAAATAAAACCAAACACTTCACATTATGCAAAGGTATATAGTAATAGTAATATTTTATGTATCCGAATATTTAGCGAGGTTACTGTATAAATGTTTAATCTGGGATTAGTAAGCACATAAATATAAAACATAAATATCACCTAAATATCAGTGTGGCACATGTCAGAAATCATTTACAGAAATGCACCAGCTTTAAGCTCACCCGTAAGTTCTTTTTTCTGTATTTAGGTGCTTCCCAATCCCTGATCTGGTCCGGAATATGGACCGACATTTCGAACACAGGTGCGTTCCCGCCAAAACAAATGAATCGCCATCGATTAAACAAGGTTGACAGAATTCAAGAATTCGTAAAAAACATTTATACAGCAAACTCGCTCAATATTCGGATACACGCAATATTACTGTACATATGAATAACGTGAACTGTTAGGTTTTATGTAATATTTAAAATCACTATTTTGAGGCTTCATCGAGCGATAAAAGATATTGGTTTGGTTTAACGTTCGTGGAGCCATCAAATTCTTTTCGTCACTAAACACGTATCTAGATCCGTTTGATCACTCGATGAAGACATGAGTTTGGTTTAACGTTCGTGAAGTCTCCAAATTTTTCTTGTCACTAAACATGTATCTAAGCTCGATGCATTTGATCACTCGATGAAACCTCAAAATATTGATTTAAATTCTTTATATTTTGATTAAGATTAATCACTCAAGTATCTAACCTTTTCTAATGAGTATTTGTAAAACTTTTTAAGATTTTAATTTTGTCTCGCCTGCGAAGCAGAGGCGAGACATATATATTGCTTTTCCGGTGTCGTCGTCGGCGTTAACTTTTTTCGCGTTTTTGCGTTTAGGTCATTTTCTCAGAAACTATAAGGGCTAGAGCCATGAAACTTGGTTAATGGGTACATCTGGAAAAGTAAATCTCAAAGCCATCTTCAATATTGAGTCTTGACCTACATTTTACGGTTGGCTGACTTTGTAATTTTTGTCGAGTTTTCGCGTTTAGGCCACTTTCTCAGAAACTGTGAGGGCTAGAGCCAGGAAACTTGGTTCATGCGTATATCTGGGAAGAGTAAATCTCAAAGCCGTCATTGATCAACATTTTACGGTTGATTGACTTTGCAAGTTTTTGTCGAGTTCTCCCGTTTAGGTCTGTTTCTCAGAAACTAAATGGGCTAGAGCCAGGAAACTTGGTTCATGCGTACATTTGAAGAGTAAATCTCAAAGCCATCATCAATATTGAGTCTTGACCTACATTTTACGGTTGACTGACTTTGCAATTGTTTGTCGAGTTTTCCCGTTTCGGTCTGTTTCTCAGAAACTATAAGGTCTAGAGCCATGAAACTTGGGTCATGCATTCATCTGGAAGAGGAGAGCTCAAAGTCATCATCAATATTGAGTCTTAACTAAAATTTTACGGTTGACTGACTTTGCAATTTTTTTTCAGGTTTTCGCGTTTCGGTGTGTTTCTCATTAATTATAAGGGCTATAGCCAAGAAATTTGGTTCATGCATACATCTTTGCTGATTTAGCTTTTTTTTGTGACAAAGTGCCAGCAGGCGAGACACCGCATTCTGCGGAATTCTTGTGATTAAATATGCCATTTTCCCCTTCTATCTATTCTATTCTATCCCATAACCTGACTAGGTCATTTGGGCACCACAGATGACTTCGAAACAATCCGTTTCTACCTTGTCCTGTTTTCAGCTGCCCTAGTTGAGCTGGCAAAACCCATCCCTGTGCACTCTTTAATATTGTTTTCCTACCTCTTCTTCTGTCTCCCTCTTCTTCTTTTTCCTTTCACTGTGCCCTGTAGAATCGTCTTTGCTTAATCAGAAGACCTTGAGACATGGCCAAACCACCTTAGTTTTCGTTTCTTGACCAGCGTCAGGAGTTCATCATATTCTCAAATGGCTGCTTGGATCTTTCTGCGAACCTCCTCATTGGTTATATGGTCCTTGTACAAAATGTTCAGTAGCCTTCCGTAGCATCTCATCTCAAAGGTCTGCGTTGTTTTCTCAATCTCTGTTTTTTTTTTTTTTTTTTTTTTTTTTTTTTTTTTTTCGGCTCCTCCTCCCCTACACCGACACCATATTTTTTCACATATCGTGTAATTTTTACAGTTCATAACAATATAGGCTAATAGTATTTACATTATGTATGTATGTATGTATGTATGTATGTATGTATGTATGTATGTATGTATGTATGTATCCAGAATAGCGCAATACAGTTTATGTGTGGAAGACGCGCATTGATGACAAGGATACAAGCAGCTATATATTTAATATCATTACAGTGTATGTATGTATGTATGTATGTATGTATGCCCCGGTGAAAAGGACGACATCTATAGGTCTATGTGTGGAAGCCACAAAAAAGATAAATAATGCAGTATATTTGAAGTTACGAATTAGTTAAAAAAAAGGGTATGTGGTATACGCTAATATATATTGTCAATAAGTATGTAAAACCACTATGAGTAATAGCCGACGGGCTTAAATATATGCATTATATACACTCTGTGTGGACACACACAATGTATTTTTAAGCGCATACCGTATGTGTGAAACGGCTTGCGGGGAGCTAACGTACGCATGAGACTGTCATACGTACATGTATGCGTGGATTCCTAGAAGTTGGTTAAGAATATGGGATAGAATTAGCAAAATCTTATGTTCATCTACGAATATGTATGGAAGCTGTAATAGTATGTAATATGAATGATGTGGTACGAAGAGTATAAGAACTGTGACATGCCTCAAATATATGCAAAAAACTTCGATGTGTGAGTAAGAGAAATGCGGTAAAAAAAACAAAAAAAAAAACAACTATTTCATCCAAATTTATCGCGCGAAGCTTCTACTTATATTTTCAAAACACGACATGTTTGAGCCGAGATTGTTCTGGAGATGTGAATATGACCGTCTGTCCTCCGTGGAAGACCGACTCGGCGGCCCTAAAGACCAAGCCGTCTATCCCGGAGGAAACAGCGCAGTCACATCCCTCTATCCCCTGTTGAACGATCTCGGCTCCCTCACCTTATTCTCTTTTTTTTCTTCTTTTTTTGCTTTATTTACAATTATTTTAATTTTATAAGACAAAAAATTATCCCGGCGGACGCACCGACACAACCCAGTACTGTCGCCGACTCAGCGTCATCGTACCGCCGAGTCGACTCCAGCCCACGGTCCCCGGCAAGTGCGTCTGCTTGGGACATCCTTTTTAAAAGCTTATTCTTGTTTACAATTTATGACGCAACAGGATTGCCAGCTGACACATCGATCTCCATGCAAAGCATGCTTTGTATACATGGATTAGGACAGAGATTTACAGCTGACTAACGAGGTAAGAGAATTTTGCCGTTATAACGGTTATTGTAACTGTTTTCGATAGTTATTGCCAGTTTTAGCACACGTTATGCACTAGAAGTGTAGCTTGTTGGAGTTCAATTGTCGGTCATTCTACATCTTCGAGTCGGAATCCGAGTATCTGCAACAAATAAAATAGAAATATTTTAGCTTCAAATCTAGTATGCGTGTTTAACCCTTTCTCGACTAGTGGACCCGTCCGTCCTTTGCATAGAAAATCTTGTACATTGTGAGCAAACAGTGCTGATCCCGATCAGACGCATAAGCCTACAACGTCCGACCGGGGCCCCCACTGCTTGCATATGATTCTCAAGCTGGGTCCCCAGTCGAGAACGGGTCAAAGCAGTATTTATTTATTTATTTTATTTTTTAAACTAGATGAACGGCTGAATTTATTGCGATTTTATGTCCCTTCCTACAGCATTTCAGTCATCTTATGATAGGAGGGTAAGATTAGAAGGTCATGTGCACAGGCATTTCAAAAAGGTTAACCAAACTTTCACTGGGTGGGAAGAAGCTAATAAAAAAAAGCAGGATCACAAAATCAGCCAACTTAGAGCTTAACCTACTGAAACCTTTTAAAATATACTATGCAACGGGACATCTTTCACTGATTTCCCATGTAAAGACCACCATGCCATACCATTTTTTTTATTTCATGGTTTATATTGATAATTAATTTTTGCTCAAAAAAACCCTGAAAATTTTGTTTAAGGCAGTCTGCTTACAAACCAAATCTTATACCTGTGACCGCCCTATGTGAGACTCGTCAAAAGCTCATATCACAAATCTCACACAAAACAACCACCAGTGCAAGATCCAATATTTATTTTAGTGGTTTTGAGGATGAGTATTGAGGAATGAAAGAAAAAAAAAAAAAAAAAAAAAGGTTCCAAAATTGTTCTTGATACATCATCGTGGTTCTCTGGTCTTGAGGTAAACCTGCAAATAGAAAACAAAATAAATTAGTACCATGAATATGAATTTTTACATATCCAGTGTATACATTTGTGTTCATGTACTTCTTTGCCTCTGCTGACCCTCTGTCCCGATCACAATGGTCACAGAACAAACAGAAAAACGCCTGGGCACCATGATTAGACAAACAGTATCCTATTCGTCCACTCCATAGAACCCATGATCCCTCCCCCACATACAGACTGGAACCTTTGACAGGGACAGAAGTTCAGTCATGTTATTGTGATGTACTATGCGTGTGTGTATATACCACCTGTGCAAAGCCATGTGTGCCAGTTCATTGTCTGTATACATGTGCCTATGTGCATGTTACATTTTCTCAATCTCTGTTGTCAATTGTCTGTATACATGTGCCTATGTGCATGTTACATTTTCTCAATCTCTGTTGTCAAGTCCACGATGCACAAATACAGAAATATGGAAATGACAAGGGAGCGCATAAGTTTCACCTTTGATTCAGGAGATATGTTGTTATCTCTCCAAATTGGTTTTAGCTTGGTAAGAGCTGAAGTGGCTTGTGCAATCCTTGAGAGATCCTCCTGTTTTGAGCCATCATCTGAGACAACTGCTCCAAGGTATTTGAAGCTGCTTACAGTACACAGCTTCTGCCCCTGCAGGTTTGGTCGAGGCTTTCAACTAGGGCTTCTAGTTCCTGCTCTTCCTCAGCTAGAGCGTCTAAGTCATCGGCAAACCGCAGATTGGTAATGTTTCTGCCGCCTATGCTAACATTTCAGTCATATTCTTCCAGAGCATCAAACATGATCCGTTCGAGAAAAATGTTGAAGAGGGTGGGTGACAGAAGACATCCTTGTCTTACTGCAACTGTTGTTCTGAACCATTCTCCTGTGCTACCATTTTTCCCTTAAATACAAGAAATGCCCGGAAACCAGTCACCTGATAACTAGAAAATTGCGATATATTGGATAATTTCTAGTCCATTTTATACACCGCCTCATTGAATAGTAATACAAAAATATCATTTTCAAATTGTAGACACCTCGGCCCTCCTGCGGCTTCCATTTGTTCTCGGTAGCTATATCATTTGATGTATTTAAGCTTTTGTTCCATCATTTAAGTAAAAAAAAATCCCCCAAAACTCCAAATGTCTTCATCTTGATACAGCATGATTTTAAACATCGCCAGTGTCAAGGTTATGAAGCTTAAAACAAAATCAGACTATAATTTTTGAATATGTAAAGCTGCTTACGATTTCCTGTCACCTTGGTCCGCCATCTATAATTGTCTACACTGGGGCCAAAACAGTCTACACGGTATCACGTAGACGACTGTGGTATAACCTATAACCGTTTAAAATATCGTTATGAAACCTTTGAGTAATGTGTAAGTAGGTATGTCACATATAAACTGATTGTTCACCCTTACTTTATTTTTGAGTTAATTCCCTTTCATTAATAGTTAAGGTTGGTCCTGTGCTCGCTATAACTGGGTAACCGTATGGATATTTCAAAATTGCCCACACTTAGATTTTCTGCATACCAAATATTTTCATAACTTTGGATAAATCAATTAATAAAACAGGTTTATCGATTTATTTTAAGAACTGCAGGGCTTAAGATCGTACAGCCTGTAAAAATCCCTTATCAGATATGATGGGTAGGCTAAGTTTTAATTTGTTAAATTAACAGTATAACTTAAATGCATTCTGTGTCTGCTGAAATGAATTGCAGGCACCATAAGGGTTACTCTGATACCACAAAAAGCTTGGTCTACGCTTAGCAACCATTTATAGTTGCTGCTTCTCAAATAAACCAGTACGAGAAAAAAAATCTGAAATTAAACTTTTGTTTATATCTCAAAAGCCGACCTAAAATCTTTATTGGTGGATTTCAAGCACGGGTGCGAGTGGTGGGTATCATACCATTCCATGGTTGAAAAACAGTTAAACAGGCCGTAAAATAACGATGAAACATGAATATGAGCATTTCTAAAGTTCATGAATGAAATTACAAAATCTGAATATTTTAAACATGAATATGAGCATTTCTAAAGTTCATGAACGAAATTACAAAATCTGAATATTTGATAGTTCTAGGGGTGTTATTTTAAGGGAATCCTCATTTTCGGGGTAAAAATTACTGAAATCATTCGTGTCCTATGCCAAGCATATAAATTGAAGTAAATATTCTATAGGCAACAGTGTTACTCCTTACGCACCACATAGACATAGTACCAAAAACAAAATCTAAGTGAGGGCAGATTCCTATGTAAAATCAACATAGGCTGAAACTCCGCCTTTATAGTAATGTCAACTTGTAATGTATATTAGATTAAAGCGGTGTATCACGTTAATAAATTTTGCCCCCCCACCCTTCCTTATTGTCGGTGTTTCATCCCTTTGATTAGTTTAAAAGCTATCATCTTTGCTGGTCATAACTAGGTAAGCATTCGGCATATCTTGATAAAAATTTATAGCAATGTGCTGCATGCTTATTAAAGTAAGCGTGGCTTCGAAAGGTGAATTCTGTTTTAATATGTCTCTCTTGTCGAGATGGAAGCCATAGCATAGCGATGTATCCATACTCCTTAAATATGAAGACAACTACTTTCAAGATACTAGATGAGAAAATCCATGCAGAAGCCTTCATAAACAAATACCGAAGATTCAAGACAGCCTCTGAAAATGCAGTATTTGGACATTCAAGTCAATATGGTTGACTAGTAAAGACTATCCTGCCCTGGCTTATTTGGCCAGTCACTATTCAAATTTTAAATCCAGAAGCCCAACAGCAGAAACGTCAGCGCTGTGAAAATAGTGCAGACAGGTTGTTGTGTTAAACAACTGGTTGATTTATAATATAAGGACATAACAGTATAATATTTGTAAATATATGTTAAACTGTTGGAAATTCATTCTACAATAAATTTGCACTTATATTCTCTATTCTATTCTATCCTATAACCTTACCAGGTCGTTGGGGCACCACAGATGACTTCGAAACAATCCCTTTCCACCTTGCCCTGGCTTCAGCTGCCCTAGTTGAGCTGGCAAAATCCATCCCTGTCCACTCTTTAATATTGTCTTCCCAACTCTTCTTCTGTCTGCCTCTTCTTCCTTTTCCTTTCACTGTGCCCTGTAGCATTGTCATTGCTAAACCATAAGACCTTGTGACTGGCCAAACCACCTTAGTTTCCGTTTCTTGACCAGCATCAGGAGTTCATCATATTCTCCAATGGCTCCTTGGATCTTCCTGCGAACCTCCTCATTGGTTATATGGTCCTTGTATGAAATGTTCAGTAACCTTCGTTAGCATCTCATCTCAAATGCCTGCGTTCTTTTCTCTCTCTCTTTTGTCAAGTTCCAAGATTCACAGGCATATAGAAATATGGAAATGACAAGGGAGCGCATAAGTTTCACCTTTGATCCAAGAGATATGTTGTTATCTCTCCAAATTGGTTTCAACTTGGCAAGAGCTGAAGTAGCTTGTGCAATCCTTGAGAGAACCTCCTGTTTTGAGCCATCATCTGAGACATCTGCTCCAAGGTATTTGAAGCATGTTACGGTACCCAGCTTCTGCCCTTTTACCTTGATCTCCCTCTGGATGCCATCTGCACTGTTCGTCATCAGTTTGGTCTTCTCAGCTCTGATCTCCATCTTATTCCTTGTGCAGGTTTGATCGAGACTTTTAATTAGCTTGAGCGTCTATGTCATCGGCAAACCCCGGATCGGTAATGTTTCTGCCACCTATGCTAACCTTTCCGTCATGTTCTTCCAGAGCATCAGACATGATCCGTTCGAGAAAATGTTGAAGAGAGTGGGTGACAGAAGACATCCTTGTACTTATACATGTTTCAAAATAAATGAATGAACGAACGAATCAATGAATGAATAAATAAATACCTTGGGCCGTATTCATAAAAGAACTTTAGTGGTTGCTATGCTGTTGCCTAGGCTAAATTTCTATAAAAGAGATTTCCTACAACTATGAAATTTGCTCTGGTGGAACAGTCTGAAAAAGACTGTTCCTCCAGAGCAAATTTCATAGTTGAAGGGAATTTCCTTCATAGAAATTTAGCCTTAGCAACAGCATAGCAACGACTTAAGTGGTTTTATAAATACAACCCCTTGTCTGTTGATCATAACTCGGAGATGTTCATTCGCTGATCAGTCGACAAGTGTCCATCGCTACGACGAAACGCCAGTTTCGAACCCTAATACAACAGCAGGGAATATTCCTTTACTAGAAAGGGGATGGTGGTTGGGCGATGATGCTTGTTATAACTTCCAGCGCCGGGGCGTCCTACTTGTTTGGATAAAAGTAGGGCAATGGCCTACTGTGCTTGCAGTATGTGCGAGGGGCGGGGGGTGGGGGGTGGACTTCTTTTTCTCGTCGATCATTTCTCTTTTCTTTCTCCCTCTCTTTGGGAAACGGCCCGATATAGATTGAAATACTGTCTCAAAGGGACTCTAAACCAACGAACTTTACAAGAATGTTGCAATTACTGTTCAGGCGAGAGTTGGTGTTTGTCGGTAAACTGCCACAAAGAAACCAACATCTGTGAACTCAATGAAAGAAAGTCGTGAACACCTTAAGATGGCCTGCCTATCACAAAGGTATGTATTCTATTGTGGATTTACATTTTATAGAACAAGAATTTTAATTTTGAAATGTAGGTGATCTTGGCAGAGGTCAAAATATAATCTTTGCTAACCTTAATTAACTGACTACATATACCAAATATTATACCTCAGAGACTTCAGTAGTGTCAGAGAATTCCATTTTGAATGATGTTAACATAGTTGACCTTCCCTTGAAACAAGAAAAAATAAATAAATAAAAAGACAAACAAAGCTCATGCTAGGGTTTTCGTTTGAATATTTTCATAATATATGACCTCCGGAGGCTAGCTAACAAATTTCAATGTTATTGGCTTTTTGATCCTGTTGAGGACTCTGGGTAACACTGGACAGATGTCAAAGAATGACACTGACATTTGCTAATCTTATGTCTTCATGTATTCATTATTTACCTATATTTACCAATCATCGTACACTAGACCTAAATAGTTTCGGGAAAATCCACTGATTCAGCAGATTTCTATATTAAAACGCAAGGAAGCAACGCTGACCTTTCCGCAAAAAGGGTCAAAGGTCAACCTATGGTTGTTAATTGAACAAAGCTGGTGATACGTAACTACGTTTTGCTACAAACCAAGTTTCAAGATCATCGGCATATTTATTATTTCTGAAGTTGAAGAATTTTGTTTCTATCATATAGTGGCATGGCAGCCATTTCCCTGAATAATTTTCATTTACATGTGTAATAGACTAATGTCAGTCCAAGATGCTAGAAATTCCCATTATCAAATCTCACTTGCCTCTGTAATACCTTTATTCCTGACTCCAACATCTTGAAGATGTTGAAATTTTGAATATGATATAATAAAGATTTTAGGGAGAGTACACCGCTGTTTTTATTCATGCACGTTATTTTCAACACCAAAAAGTGTAATGGAAACACATTTATAGGCGTGGTTGCGGTCGGGCAATAGTGCTGCCCTACTAATTTGGATAACCGTAGGGTAATGGCCTACTGTGCTTGCTGTAGGTACAGGTAGCGGTTGTTTGAACATTTTTTTCTCATGCCTGCCATATCTGTTTTCTTTCTCCCTCTTTCTGGGAGACGGCTCAATATAGACTGAAATTTTGTCTCAAAGAGCCGTTAAACCCCAAACAAACAACCGCATTTTAATCAGATGACTTTAAGTGTGTATATTTGTTTATTTATTGTTGAATAAATATGGTTTGTTTGGAGTGAATTTTAGCTGATGACAACTTGCCATTTGAAATCCTATCTTCCATTCGTGTTGGCTCAAGCTTTCAAAGCGCCAGTGTTATATTTGAAGCTGTCCTGTTCAGCTGTGATTTTGAACTAAATACAATACATTATACATTTTCTTGTATCATGTATCATTACCTACTTAATTTCTCTTTGGAGTGACCCATTCGTTAATTTTGTTAATTTGCACTGTAAGAAAATTCTAGAGAAGGTGTTATTAAATTTACAATTCAGTTTGATATGGTATCACTTACCTTAAAATATTGGGACACAAAGTGTAGCTAAAGATTAAACTGCTTCAGGAGTAGTGGAATCTTATGTGCAAATTCAAGACACTATGGGAAAGGATGTGATGTATTAAACTACAGAAAGGACAGCCCTGGACTTCATATTGTGATTTGAAGATAATTGTAAGATCAATATCTATCTAGTCATCAATATAATGTCTGCAGCCAAAGGCCAGGACTTTTAACTCTGAATGGGAAAGCACACTATCAACAACAGCAAGTCACTGGAGTAGTGATCTATAAGCTATGGTTTGGACAGAGAAGCTCCATCTCGATTGATAGGCTGGCGCTGGGAAGAAAGCTGTGAGCTGCTGCCCATCCAACGCGCAGACCCTTCTGTTCTGTTTTGTTGCTTCTGACCTGATCTGAAGATAAGTATAGATATAAAGTTTTTCGCATGTTTTTCGTAACGAAACGCATTAATTCATAATTTCATGCTGTTTCTTCGCATCCAATCTAATTTAATAATGATCATATGACTTTACATCAGTATTTCAGTGAGCTGTGTTAGGCATATGTCTTATACTTCCATGAGCATTTCAAACATGGAATCTTAACTACTAACTACTGACTACTGTTTGTGGCCTATAATTATTTTTAGCTGGATTAGAATGCATTGGGCACAACAGTAATTTCTGGTTTTTCTTTGTATGCTTACTACTAAACACGAGGCTTTTCATTGACATCTTCCCTTCTGCTCGATATGATGGAATATATTATATTAACCCTGCTAAACACTGATATTCATCGAACAGTCATATCTGATTGCTGATTACATTATATAATAGATGCACTTAAAAAAAAAAAATCGAGTGTTTTAATGGTCTGCAGATTTTGCTTTAAGTTTGGTCTACAGCAGGGACAGCTTGTGTTACCTCTATGCTTAATAGAAGCCGGGCTGAAAATAGGAAATATATGTACATGCCATCCCATCATAATGGCATTCCTGAAATCAAATTATTTCTATTATTTAGCATGACACAAGACAATTTGATGCGCTTAATTTGCAGATTTACTATACAAAATGTTCTCTGATTTTTTTTTTCAGAAAACAACAGTGTGTTGTGGTCTGGATTTTTGTTTATATGTGACTCAGAGTTGTCATAAAGATCTTATAAAATGTACCGTATTACAGGCTTTACTTTGTCAGCTTTATAGATGACTGACATGCACTGCCAGCCCAGTCAGCAGTCTGATCTGTGTGTACACAGTTTGGTTTAGTCTTAACTGTAGAATGTGTTGAGCAAGCACATTTTTTTAGAATAGTCTGATTTGGGTGTATACAAATTTACCAGGGCTTCCAGGCACAATAATTTGTGTATGTATATGCAGCTCTTTTCAGCAGTCTGATCTAGTTACACAGGTTTGCTTGGGCTTTCCTGTCACAATATATTTGTGTACGATATTTAGTTTATTGGAACAGTCTTTTCTGGGTATACAGTTTGCTTAGCTTGACAAGATATTGTTTGAGTATGAAGCTCTTGAGAGTAGTCTGATCTGGTTGTACACAGGTTTGCTGTGGCTTAGCTGCCGCAATAGTTTTGGGTATGATATGCTTTGCAGCAGTTTTTCTGGGTATGCACAGCTTGCTTGCCTGACACATATTGTGACTCTTCAGAGCAGTCTGATCTAGTTGTGCAAGGTTTTTACCGCTTCACTGTCGTACTAGTTTGTGTATGACATTCATTGCAGCAGTCTGTTCTGGGTATCATTCACGGTTTTCTTTGCCTGTCAAAATATTGTTCGAAATAACAGCTCGTTAGAGCAGTCTTATTTGGTTTGTGCACATGTTTGTTAGGGTTTACCTTCAATATAGTTGCAAGGGATAATCATTGTTGCAGTCCTTTCTGCGTATGCTGTTTGTGTTGTGTACCCAGAATTGCTAGGACCTCTCTGTCCGTTTTTTGTGTATAATATAGTTAATTGTAGCAGTCTGCTCTTGGAATATTCCCGGTGTGCTTGGCAGGTCAAAATAGTATGTGTGTATATGCTCTTTAAAGCAGTCTGATTTGAAAGTGCACTGGTTGATAGGGTCTCTTGTCGCATTAGTTTTTTGTATGTATTTTTTGCCGCAGTCTATTCTGTACCCGATTGCTTGGCCGTCAAAATAGTGTGTGTATATCTCTTTGAGCGGTCTGATGGCCGTGCTCAGGTTGTGCTTGAACTTTCAAATAATCACAATAATTTTGTGTATACAATATAATGGAGAATTCAGTTGCCAAATGTTTGTATGTGTATGCGGCTTTTTAGACCTTCCTGCCCAGATGTTTTGTGTAAATAGGATGAATTGCTAGCAAATTTCATTCACAGTTATATTATTTGTTGTGTTTTTATTTTCCTTTCAAGCTTCAAACAACTGACATATTGTCACCAGCTGTATTATCTGCAACGTTCCACAATCAACGACCTGTCACAGTAATTTTCTCTCACCTTATAATGTTATTTGAAAAACAACTATATGTTGTGGCATAAACCTAAGTATTGGGACAGACATGCGTGATCGAACCGTGGGGGCCGAATCTGGCTGCTTCTGATAGCTTGCGGTTTTAAAATCTTCTCGTATGGCATATGTACCTGTTCAAAGCAGCGAAGTACAAAGTCAATCACATAAAATAATAATAATTATAATAATAAAAGAAAAAAAATGATTAAGATATTATGGTACGTTTAGTTGTCCAAGTGCATAGAGTGTTGCAAACAGTTTATTATCTCAAAAATCTGAGCATGATTTTATGCAGCAACAAAGAAATCACTTTGATCTATAGGGCTGTTATTTGCTGGCAGTGACTTAGTACTTGTCTATACTTGGTAAAAATGACCTATTCGCCAAACTTCGTACTGATCGGACTTCCCGGCCAGCCACGGATGCTTGAATTACACGACTTGCCGGTCTGGGACCTCGTTGACCCCAACACAAGGGAGGTGACGCACTGCAATAGTGCCTTGCAAAACACACCGCAGAGATTTAGACAATCTGACGGTTGGCTATTCCAATCGCACTGCAATACACTGCTTTGCAGAATACAGTTGCATATAACTGCACAATGACATCATGTCAGATAGCTATTCAGCATTGCGCAGACTTCTGATATTTATCATTGGTTGATCTGTATTAATTCTACTGGCAGCAAACATTTCTAACCGTGGTTGGTCGGGGCAATACGGACTAGCTCATTGGTGTCGCATCGGCTGGGTTTAGAGCGGACGCCTGACCTGTGCGACAGCTGATCCGGTCCAAGCTTTATGCAATCTTTTCTGTTATGTATTACCGTTTTATATAAATATTTTATAGTTTCAGATGTCTCTGATGCCTGCGATGCAATGTGAAGGGTGCAAGATCTGCTCAACTGGCTCAAATATCACCAACACATCGGGCTTTACAGAAATCACTCACTTGTGTACAGTGCATTAGATAAGGACATGTTAAATCAAGCTTGTTCAGGTGCCTAGAAATATCGTCAGTAAAGGTCATCCAATTGTTCAGGGACATTAATTCATACATTTTGCCTGTAACATGTATGGTGCAGACCTCGGCTGTTTCGTCTTGTTTGGAGGATCATTTGTTCAGACTCTGGACAGATTGTTCTTCATACTTTTATACGGCATGCATGTGTGCTCCTGAGTATGTTCTGTGGTTGCAAAACTGGTGATCTTATGATATGCGCAAGATGTGGCATGCGGATGTTCAGTCGATCCAGCTTTAGAATTCACGTCTTTTGAGGGGTCCTGCCTGTTTTACAAGGTCTTTTGAACCAACTACGGTGTCAAAGATCCGAAAGTATGGGATTTGCTATATTTAGCATCCACCTCTTGTGCATTCCTTGGACAAGTTTTCCTATTATACACTATTATTATTGAAAACAAAAAAATACAAAACTGAACAGTTACGGTTTATGCAGATTTAAATTTAAAGCGCATTTTCATAGGAAATATGAGAACTGTTAATTAATTCTCAGTTTTTAAATGTACATGTGAAGCTGAAAAACGACCCTGTGTATTGTACAATGATTACTATATAATAAGATGGTTAGAAGTAAAAGACCATGTACGTGGTAAACATCAAATTGAAATACATTTTTATCGATGATAGGACGCTTAGGCTTGAAAATAACTAATGGTCAGTTCGACGAAGCGCGTGTGATTGAACATAAGTGAAATGAGGTCCAACATTTCAGGAAAGGGGTGCTTAGCACTGGCAAATGGACACACGTTTTCCAGTTTGACTGGTTTTTTCGTGGCCGGCTCTGCTACTCCGAAATATGCTATTCGAAATACAGAGTTCTCAATTTTATATATATATACATATTTTTTTTTCTGACATCAGTCTCATATGGTACTAAAGAATATGTACTAGGTCATTTTGATAATACATAGCCATTACAGGTTTTGAAAGTACAAATAATTCTGTATATACATTTTTATGCAAAGCAGCGATCGACATTTAATGTTACAGAGATAACCAGATTTTAGCATAACTCTAACGCTGCAGTATCTATATAATTTTATTTTATCTTGTGAATCCCTCCTCAGATACGTATGGTGGTGTTCATCCCTTTCCTTTTTCACTTCCTTTCTTACTTGGGGGATCGACCCAGTTGTGAACTTCTTTCACACCTGTCTCGTCTTTGGGGAATATGGTCAATTTCTTGCTGAAATTGACCCATTTTACCCCCCAAGTAACTAGTATATGTGCAATATGGTTACACTTGCATTTCTTCTGCCCAGTCTGCTAGATGCCTGCAGCTTACAATATCTGCCAGTCAGGGGAATCCTTCTTACAGTCGAGGATTCTTTTCCCTCATCTTACGGTGAGCACGGCTAACCTGGTGTGCAGGATTGTAAGTTCTTACAACATACTCTGCCAGTCAGGACTCAGATCTCTGCAGGGATCTTCCACTCCTCTTACGGGGATGGAGCGCGTGAACTTGCAGCGCTGTAAGTCCACAAACAACAAACCTGGAGCTGCAAGGAGTTGTAAGACCTCGCTAGGACATAGCATTGCACTGTCACTTATAGAATCCGACTTGCGACTCGCCTTACGGCTTGCACGTTTCTCACGGTGTGTCAGTGTACGATGTGCTATGCTAGCAGTGCAAATTTCTGAAACGGCAGATTGGCTGAGGATCCAAAATACTAGCTCTAAGTAACTCTGTAGGACCGGTTGATGGGTACGGAGTATGAGCTAGTATAAGGTTCACACTGGGCTGGTTCTTTTGTTGCCAAAGGAAGTATAAATGATGTATTAAAAATAAAGAAATTTAACTATTTTATTTGTTTCTCATGCAAGTGCAAACTTATCCCAACTTTTCATATTCCTAGATCACTTCAAATAAATGTTTATTTATTGTTGAATAAATATGGTTTGTTTGGAGTGAATTTTAGCTGATGACAACTTGCCATTTGAAATCCTATCTTCCATTCGTGTTGGCTCAAGCTTTCAAAGCGCCAGTGTTATATTTGAAGCTGTCCTGTTCAGCTGTGATTTTGAACTAAACCACCTCCAGCCCCAACCACAACACCATACACCGCCATATGATATCTGAATAAGGATCTGCCCAGTGTTTTGTATAATTTTTTCATTGTATTTTTCTTTTTGTCTGCTCTGTTCATGATGTGGTACTTTGGTTGGGAAGAATATGGTCAATTTCTTGCTGAAATTGACCCATTTTACCCCCCAAGTAACTAGTATATGTGCAATATGGTTACACTTGCATTTCTTCTGCCCAGTCTGCTAGATGCCTGCAGCTTACAATATCTGCCAGTCAGGGGAATCCTTCTTACAGTCGAGGATTCTTTTCCCTCATCTTACGGTGAGCACGGCTAACCTGGTGTGCAGGATTGTAAGTTCTTACAACATACTCTGCCAGTCAGGACTCAGATCTCTGCAGGGATCTTCCACTCCTCTTACGGGGATGGAGCGCGTGAACTTGCAGCGCTGTAAGTCCACAAACAACAAACCTGGAGCTGCAAGGAGTTGTAAGACCTCGCTAGGACATAGCATTGCACTGTCACTTATAGAATCCGACTTGCGACTCGCCTTACGGCTTGCACGTTTCTCACGGTGTGTCAGTGTACGATGTGCTATGCTAGCAGTGCAAATTTCTGAAACGGCAGATTGGCTGAGGATCCAAAATACTAGCTCTAAGTAACTCTGTAGGACCGGTTGATGGGTACGGAGTATGAGCTAGTATAAGGTTCACACTGGGCTGGTTCTTTTGTTGCCAAAGGAAGTATAAATGATGTATTAAAAATAAAGAAATTTAACTATTTTATTTGTTTCTCATGCAAGTGCAAACTTATCCCAACTTTTCATATTCCTAGATCACTTCAAATAAACCTTCGGTTGTTGTAAATATACTGTCAAAAATGCTGTATTATCCCACCACCGATATATTGGTTCAGTGCGCATCCCGCATCTCGGCGTAAGCGTCGGCGTGACAGTTTCTTGTACTCATAATATCTCTTGAATCATTAGAGGGAATATCACCAAACTTGCCTGGATATATCATTGTGACAAGCTTAAGAGCTAAGTAGATTTTGGTGACCTTGACCTCATTTTCAGGGTCATAGGAGGACATGATATGTGAAAATTTCACTAAAATTGATACATGTATATCTCCCGTTTGGCTAAGTTTACTCCAAACTTGCACAGATATACCTTTCGGACAATTTCAAGATTTGACTACGTTTTGGTGACCTTGACCCCATTTTCAAGGTCAAAAGCCAATTTAAAAATATGATCTTTTTCAGCAAATGAGATATTTCTTCATCCAATTGAATGGATATTCATCAGACTTGCATGGACACATTATCGTGTTTTGTATATATGATATCATTTGAATCAGTGGACAGATTTTCTCCAAATTTGCATTTATAAATAATCTAGACAAGTCCTAACAGCTGATTTGATCTCATTTTTAAGGTCACAGAAGGACTTAAATATGTGATAATTTCAGGAAATTTGATATATCTCTTAAGCCACATGCTTAATTACTGCCAAAGTTGCACAGATATATATTTGGGAAAGTTCTACGACTTACTGTGATTAGGTGACCTTGACTGTATCATCAAGGTCAAAATAGCCAACCCACAAATGTTTAATATTCCCTAAAATCTCTAAAAATGAGATATTTCTTTAACCAATGGATGGATGGATATTCATCAAACTTGCCTGGATAAAGTATTGTGACAGGTTTAAGACGTGTTTAGTTTTGGGTGACCTTGACCCTTTTTTCAAGGCCATTGTATTGTATGTATGGTATCTTTTGAACTAGAGGATGGATCTCTCTGCATGAACATATCATGGAGACAAGCTTAAGGGTTGATTTGATTTTAATGACCCTTATCCCATCATCAAGGTCATAGTAGCACTTAGTAATTTTCTAGGAATATATTTCTAGAACCAAACGTTTCTTTTATGGATATATAATAATGAAAAGCAGAAGACATGATGAGATTTTGGTTAGTGTGACTTTATTTTCAAGGTCACAGAAAGATTTTAAATGCTGTTGAATGTATTGACATCTTTAGTCCAATCTTGATAGGTTATATAAACACAGCAAAGTGTTCCGATGATGAAACAAGAGGGTGGTATCAACAAAGCAAAGTGTTACGATAATGAAACAAGAGGTTGGATGTTTTTTTCTCTAAATTTGCATGAACATATCATGAGGGCAAGCTTAAAATCTAACTAGAATTTAATGACAGTGATCCCATTTACAAGGTCATATTAAGTTAGTAACACTTAGTAATTTTCGCTAAGAATATATTTCTAGAACCCAGCGGTTGAAATTTAAGCAGACTGTTTATGGATATATAATAATGACAAGCAGAAGACATGATGAGATTTTAGTAAGCGTGACTCCAATTTCAAGGCCACATGAAGATTTTTAAGTGCTCTTAAATGTATTGAAAGTTTTAGGATAACGAAACAATTATGTGGTAATGCACTGGTGCGGAACAAGTGGGAATGGGAATGGGCTGGTGGGAGACATCTGTTTGTCACTTGAAAACACTTCTAGTTTTCTCGCTGTATTTGAACTATCTGGGCAACGATCATTTTGATTAGAAGTATCTGCGCTCATAAGCAGTTTACCCACTGGACAACAGGGTTTTGTAGTGAAACTCAAGGAGATTACTTCTACTAATGGTAACTAGGGTTTGTCCTTGGCATTTACAGTTATGCAGCACTAATATCATGTGCTTATATTCCTATTGAGAAATGCTGTAAAAAGGTAAGGTAAAGGTTTTTCATAGCCTAATAGCCGTAGGGGCAGTGGGGATTAGAGACCCACTGTATCTTGGGCACAGCTGATGAAAGGCGGAGCCCATCTCTCTCCTTTCGCTGCCTTAGCCTTCCCTGATATGAAAAAGGTACCCATTTACTGCTGGGTTGACAGAGAGAGTTTTCCAGTCATCGGATGGCGACGGTGAGCCGCGAAATTCACAACCTTTCGGTGACTTTCTGCACAATAACCGAGCCACTCTAACCAGTCGACTACGGCGCCTCTCTAATTTCCCAATAAATACTTGCAAAAGTTACTTGTTTCAATACGCTGGTCTTCGTTTTGTTTTCCTGCTGCAAAGAGTAAATACCGTTTAACTGAATACATTCTGAAGGATTACACAGCGTTGCTTATAAATATCTGAACAGCTATATCCTACATTAATATACACTGTTTTTATTTGCCATTTAATTATGTGGTTAGAACAAAGTGGAAAAGTAAGGAAAAAAATTCTCAGGAACCGACACAATTCAATTCCATATCCATTTCAAGACATCATGTGAGAAAGAGACAACACAAAATTAGTCACCATAAAAGACAACAGCATCGGCAGCCATGTGAACAGCCATTTCCAATGCAGGTGGTCAGCGGGATAGCTTGAATATAACAAACAATATATCAATAACAGACACAGCAACTTACAACACATAAAACAATTAAGAAGAACCAAAACAGAACCGCCGCCTTAGGACGGCCAGTACTGAAATTACTGGGGGGGGGGGGGGGGGGGGGGGGCGGGGGGGGGGGGGTAACCGGTTTGTAGTCGACCGACCCTCGCCCTTTGTTCTGCCTTGGTTCATCAGATACTTAGTTGTTCAACTCAACAAAAACGACTATCGCCGACACAACAGTCTTACAAAAAGCCACAACCCTGACAATAAGAACAAATTATATGAAAAACAGTAAACATCTGTTTTTACCAATTTTTAATATTGTAATATCGGGGCTAGCCTTAACATAACAAACCATATATCAAAACAGAAAAAGTGACAAACAACACATGAAACAACTAAGAACCAAAATCCGTCTTTAGAATTAAAATATTTGTTAAAAGTATTTAGCTCAATGTGTCAAACTGCATCGATTTTTAAAGACACTATTGAATATAGTTGGCTAGAAATTAAAAAAAAGAAGTTAATAGCATGGAAATAAATATTATCTTTGAACAAAATATTTCTATACTAAAAACTACATTTAATCAACCACTCGCTTTGTCTTGAACAATATAATTAGTAAATGATACCCGGTAATAATTGCATTATATTCAGTACCCGCAATTAGTCATGTAAATATTTCTGAAGGTTTGAGTTAAATACGACTATAACATTTTTCCTGGCAGCGGAGGCTGCACATGCACTCCCATTTAAAACAAATCGAAAGGATTAGGTTGTGGTGGTGCTTAAAATTGCGAATTCTATATTAAAATGATGCTTTATGATGCAGTTTTAAGTTCACTTAATTATTTTCTGCATATTTGCACAAGTGATAAGCATATGCGAATTAGATTCTGCGGTTCTGTCCAATCATGGCAAACTGCTGAAATGCTGTGATTTTCGGAAACGTGGTTCCTGTATCTTTGACTTATTTAATGGCAAACTGATAAGACTTTTTTTATTTTTAAACGTGTTACTTGATTTATTTTACCAATAAAATATGAAAACCAATGTCGATAGTATATTTTGGTTGTGGAGGAAGGGATATAATTATGTGATCGGTTAGAAGAAGGTTCTAAAATATTTTGCTGCCCTTGCGCATGTCTGGACTTCCCGTAGCTCTTTCTATGCCCCCGCCACAAAGTGGGAAGGGCATAAAGTATTGCCCTTGTCCGTACTTCTGTCCGTCTGTCCGTCCATCCGTCACACTTTGTAGTACTGTTCGTGTCACCAGAACTCCTCCTTCAGTATTTAATGCAGGGATTTAAAACTTGCAACACAGTTCAACCATGCAACACAATTCAGGCATGCACTGAACATGTACATAGAGGAAAGGTAACTTTGGTCCAGTTCATTTTTGCAGAACTAAGTCCCCTTAAATGACACATATTTTGACCATTTTTCCTTTGCAGTACTGTTCCTGTCTCCGCAACTCCTGCCATAGTATTTGATGCTTTGATGCAACACAATTCCGGCATGCACTGAATATGCGCATAAAGGAAATGGAACTTTGATCCAGTTGATAATTGCAGAATTATGTCCCCTTAAATGACATATATATTTTTACCATATTTCCAAGCCTTATGTTTAAGCTTACACTTTGTCATCGCTCCAGCAACCTCATTTATTAACCGATATTAATGTAACATCACAGCTGTATTGTAGTATCTTTAGATATAACTGTGATGTCATGACGTAACGTCGCTTGCGACGTTAGTTACTTAGTTACATTGTACGTCTAATAGTCAAGAAGAGCACATTATTTAGTCAGCTGTGTTTTGTTTATTAATAACATAACCCAGACGGGCTTCGGCCCGTCTCGAGATATTACATTGGCGACGAGGATAAAGAGGATGGGGAAATATCTAGATGATCAATATAGAACATAAAGAACAAAGTTATTGGACAGAAATTGAACAGAAAATAAAGGAAGAAGAAAGCAGAAGACAAAGTGACAGAACTATGGGAAGGAAACAGAAGAAAAGATGATAAGAGGTAACTTTAGAAATAAACAAAAAGCTTAAAGAAGATAATTATAGAAATCTAAAGAATAATCAGAGCAGAAGCAAGCCACAATAAAGAAGACATCTATAATGAGGGTTATAGGCAACCCACAAGAGAGAAGACATAGAGGGTTATAGGCAACCCACACTAGAGAAGATATAGAGGTTTATAGGCAACCCACACTAGAGAAGATATAGAGGGTTATAGGCAACCCACACTAGAAAAGATATAGAGGGTAATAGGCAACCCACACTAGAGAAGATATAGAGGGTTATAGGCAACCCACACTAGAGAAGATATAGAGGGTTATAGGCAACCCACACTAGAGAAGATATAGAGGGTTATAGGCAACCCACACTAGAGAAGACATAGAGGGTTATAGGCAACCCACAATAGAGAAAATATAGAGGCATATAAGCAACCCACAATAGAGAAGACCTAGAGGAGTATAGGCAACACAGAAACCTAACAGAGAGGGGTATATGCAACCCAGAAACATAGCAGAGCGGGCTATAGGCAACCCAGAAAAACAAAGCAGAAAGGGTTATATACAGCCCAGAAACAGAGCAGAGAGGGTTAGAGGCAATCCGGAACCGACGGGTTGTAGGCTACCCAGAAAACAAACTTCATAGAGGGTTATAGGAAGCCCGGCAATGGAGTACAGCGGGTTTTTGCAACCCATAAGTAAACAGAAGATGTCAGTAGAGGCAGAAAGAATAGACAATTAGAGACAAAAAGAAGATGCCATGATTGACATAAGGAGTTCAAAGAAAAACAACTGAGAAACTTTTCTTTATAAGACGAATTTAAGGGAAGATGAAGATGAGAAAATACCATCACATAAGGTCAGACGGTGGAAATGAGGTGTAAGAATGGAGCTAATCAAAGTATAAAATATTAAAGAATAAATAAAGAGACAATCCGAAAACATTGTGGTGCATTTTGGAATACAGGTTGTAACTGCATTCTTTGTTCCTTTTTAGGATATTAAAACGCTTAATACCTTAACACGGAATCTGACACTTTTACTCGTTTAATATAGACTAGCTGTGTTTTGAAAGAAATGGAGAAATGTGGTATCTTTAGATATAACTGTGATGTCATGACGTAACGTCGCTTGCGACGTTAGTTACTTAGTTACATTGTACGTCTAATAGTCAAGAAGAGCACATTATTTAGTCAGCTGTGTTTTAATGATTAATAACATAACCCAGACGGGCTTCGGCCCGTCTCGGGATATTACATATATTAGGTATGACAAAACCTCAAACGAGATCGCATATCTTGGATAAGTTTGTGCTTCAGCACTTCAGGTCCATTGTCAAGGTCACAGTTTCTATTTTAGAAAAAAAATGCCATCGCTCTGTCCCCTTTATTTATTGACAGATTTTGATATAATTGCACCAAAATGTTTAGTGTGCCAATATCTTGAACACGTTTGGAATCCAGAATTTTAGGATGCCTTATGTACCAGATCATCTTTTGTCATCGCTCTATCGACCTCATTTATTAACCGATTTTGATATAACATCACAGCTATATTAGGTAAAGCAATATCTCAAACGAGATCGCGTTTCAGGTTGGTAGGTTCAAGGTCAATGTCACACATGCTATTTTTTAGAAAAAAAAATGTCATCGCTCTATCATTTTTAATTTATGGACCGCTTTTGACATAACTCACACAAAAGTTAAGTTTGACAATAGCTTGGACTAGTTGGTGTTTCAGCACTGTAGGTCCAGGGACAGGGTCACAGTTTCTATTTTTAGAAAAAAAAAACTTTGACATCGCTCTAGTCCCTTTATTTATCGACAGATTTTGATATATCAAGATCTCAGTTGCTATTTTTAGAAAAACTTTGTCATACCTCGAGCACCTTTATCTATTGACCGATTTTGATATAACATCTTGGACACATTTAGAATCCAGAATTTTAGGATCAAGATCAAGGTCACAATTGCTTTTTTTAGAATATACTTTGTCATACCTCAAGCGCCTTTTGCTATGGACCAAATTTGATATAAATTTACACAAATATTAAGCATGACAATATCAGGAACAAGTTCGCGTTTAAGCATTGTAGGTCCAAAGTCAAGGCAAGGTCAAGAACTTTGTCATCCCTCTAGCACCTTATCTATTGACCGATTTTGATATAACTTCACACATATATGTCTAAACACATCACTTATCTAGTGAGCATATAGGGGGGCATTCATCATCTTTAGTGATTGTCTAGTTTCTATGTACTCCCATTCTCTCGGTTGATATATAGTCGTTAGGAACTGTATAAATGGGCCAGATAAAGCAATGTTATAAAGCAACCATTCAACTCTTTAAACCGGAGATTTTTTTCTCGACTTAAACTGTTATTTTCAACTAAGCAATGGTGTTTTCCTTGGTAATATAAAATATACGATAGTCATACAAAAGTACATATACTATACTCCTCAAGCAAGTGTTCACGTTAGATTTGAAAGATCAGTTTGGTGGCTTAAAGGACTTCTATGCTTAAGGCGTGAATTTTCCCCATGATTAAAAAGTTATACGGATCACTGACTTATGCTTTGCATTTATGACTATGACATGTAACTTGCATGACAAATGAACTTTCAAGTGTTTGTGTCAATGTAAAGTACGTTAAACATACGTTGGCGTTGACGTCATTGTTGAGATAGATTGTAAATTATCCTCAAACTGATCGTTGAATTAATGATTTACTGTATACATTTCACCCTTTTTTGACTTACATTACTTACGTAACAGACAACACTGGATAGTTTTGACTATATGTAGGTGACCTTGACCTCGTTTCAATTGAAGATCACAGAGCTACTGTTGACCATTCTTCTTCTTTGGCTTACTGAGTATCGTTCCCCCCGTGACCCAGCTTCCCACTCATATATATTGCGTACTTGCATCGCATAAGTCTCCTATATGAAGGAAATGCTGGGTCACGGGGGGGAAAGTACTTGTATTTTAATTATAGTGAAGCGTTCTCTTTTGGCCGCTTTGGCCGGAAGTATAACTGTGGTTTTGCATGTTTAAATGCCAGTCAGGCGTAACAAGAAGAAAATCATTGCTTGGTATAGTGAGATGCATGTATTTAGCATGCATTTATGACAAAAATTTATGGAATGATTGACTGATTTTAATTTTTTTATTACCTCAAAAAATGAGGTATGCGGAAACCTTGAATTTAGGGTAGGTAGGGTCAGACTGGATTATCTCCCCATGTCGGTGGGTCTGAATCACAAATGATCTGATTTCGTACGGTTTACATATTTGTGAAAGCTATGCTAAGAAAAATTTGCACACTTAATACTTTTGAAAATTCGGACCTGTCGTGCCTGTCTAATGGGGAAAATCCTCGCCTTAATCATAGAAGTCCTTTTCTGATGTGAAATAATTTCTGTTTGGAAACCTGAATTTGTACGTTCAAACATCATCAGATGTTTTCAATACAATTTCGTATTGTAAATTACTGGTAGTCTACAATTTTATACTAAAGAGGACAAAGCCGTTCAGTCTTCAGCTTAATCAAATCGACTGTATGCCACTTTAATTGACGACTTCACATAAAAATGTTGGCTGATAATAGGAGCAACTTAGTTTTCTCTAAAGTGATGTTATTATTTGCATTTATTGTTTTACATAACCAAATATTACGTCTCTAACTGTTTTACGAATGGTTAAATTGAGTACCTGTGCAATCATTAAATATGTTGATTTGTGCAATAATAACAAAGCAAAAGCAAAACTTGCTGTGAATGTTCAGGATATGTCAAGTCTCTAAACATAACAATGTGAAGTATCTGTGTTTCATCATGTATAAAATAAACTTCATGAAACCTTAAAATTATTTAGTTACAGTGGTGATGGTTCCAACTACACAATACATCTGAGAAACTGCCAGAATATTCTGTTTCTGTCATTTCCTTCTCACCTACTTTATTACTTTATTTCAACTGAGATGGAGTGTTATTGCCTCTTGTTTTGTTTTGTGTTTTTTTGTTTTGTTTTACAGCGCTTCCAGATTAGTATATCCACTCGAGAGAGAACCACCCACTCTCCGCACCGCAAGCAGTTTTCGTCTCCTTATATATAGTCCTAACCATACCTCAAGCACCACTTGAGAAGCTAACGATTATAAGGCAATCACTAAGAAATAAACTAGATTTAAATAAGTCGGTTGACTTTTTCATGAATCAGTATTTTTAAACAATATGTTGTTTTTTAGTTATAATATACTTGCTCTTGTATGTAATTAATGCAAATAAAATATTGTTTTAACTGACCTGGAAACAGTCAGGAGATTGTTTTGCAAGCCCCCGTTCTGTATGGCTTTAATGATTGAACCCACAGATCGCATATTATAGCCTACCACATATTATTGGTGCGCGGCCTGCATTGTATGAACAGCTATTGTACTGTATGAAACTGGGCGGGGAAAGTCACAGCAGTTTAAATATTGAGAATAATTTACTTTTTGAATCATTCTTCAATCTGATTAACATAATAGACTGCACTACTTAATGTGATACATTCATTATCAAGGACCTGATATCTCTATTTTATTTATTTCGCATTGATGCGGCGTAATAATAAATGCAATAAATGCGTGATCTAATCTGTATGCAGTTATGAAACAGGTACATGGAATGAAAATGAATTTTAACTGTTCATTTTAGAAATATATACACAGTATGTAAGACATTTCGTTTTGCTTAGATCCGCTACAAAGTTATGCAGAGAGGGAGGGACATCTTCGGAAGCAAAAGTAATAGATGTGCTTTATATTTTCATAACGTTTGACTTGATTAAAGTGATTTAAGTCTTCATATCATATCAGTCACTGTACTCAATCAAATAAAATATATAGTGTCAGGGTTAATGATTTACTGGCCACTTTTACTTTCAAAGACCAGTTATTAAGAGGCTAAAGCTAAGTTGATATTGGAATAAAGTTTGTCTATACAACAATAGACAGCATGGAGACAAATCACTGTTTCGAAAATAGTTACGCAAATTATTACAATTGCCCGGATGACATACAAGAAAACAGTAAAAAGTATCCTGATTATTGCAGAACTTTAACAATCAAAGGTAAGTAAGTAAAACTTAGTTCTTAAAATAATTTCTTAACACTTATGCTGACTTTTGATGTATATCCTCTCGCAAATTTGCAAAAGAGTAAGGTCCAAAAGCTTGGATCACTATTGTAGTTACTAGTATTAGAACATTTTTTATATTGTAGGCTACAATGGTTCATGGTTGTAACTTAAAATACGATGAAGAGCTAATTTGACGATTGTGTTGCGATAATGTAACAAAAAAGAAGTAGTCTGCATTTTATAACCTGTTCCATCTCCAAAAGACAAACAGATATGCTGTGTTTGAATATAAGAAATTATTCTCGAGGGCGTTTTAACTCCAGTGGAATCGAAAATCAAGGGCCAAGGTTTTATCACCACTGGAAAGGCCCGACAAACTTATGCAATAATGTAAAACTGTCGTTGATTAAAATATATTTTGGTTTATAAAAACTGCAGGTTTGATATCCAAACGTGTCACGCTTGTAAGCTTGCTGTCTCATAACGTCTGCTGGGAGGAAACGATTTCATCAAGGAATTATCGCGTTTATTTCCATCAGAAATTACTGAAAGATAGCAAAAGTGAGTGAGTCGGACCGGCTTTTCAGCCTCTGGATAACAACATTTTACCAAATACCCGACATTAGCCATACTTATTATATCTGTCGAAACTATTTTCCAAAGTCTATCGACGGCACTATTACTTGGTTTCTACATTTGATGTCGGATTGGAAGAACATCGGAATTTTACGGTCACTTGGTGTACAACTTCGATGAAAATGATTTTTCTAATCATTTCTAATCATTTCTAGTTAATCGTTATAAAACATTTGGATATAAAATGAATGAAATTCGATATACTGCACGGTAGACAATTTTGCTGCCTTGTTTAGTTGCGCGGTTCAACTGGTGACTTTCTTTAGCCCCAGAGTTTCAATGCCAATGTTTCTGTTTATTCCTAATCTTTATTCCTTAAAGTGTAATTTCTTGATTTATGTGTTTACTGTGAGGAGTCACTGATGAGCTAGAAGACTTTCATACGGACCGAAACGAATGTCAGTTAAATCACGATTTAAGTTAGGGCGAGGTACGGAGCCCTGTAAACTTGACTTAAGCCTACAGTAATTTATCTTCTGACGTTCGAAGGCAGTGCTTCTGTTGTGGCTTATGTTATGCCCGCTAATCTGTAGTCCTCAAACAATTGGGTTGTTTTGTATATTAGTTCTCTTCTACTCTGATCTAAGTTATTCATATGTGGAGCTATGTATTGTGGGACGTTAAACCTGAGCTTATCACTCACTCACTTATAAATAGATAACAGAAAATGAGTTAATACAGATGTATTGTATGCCTATATGTTTGATTTATGCTAATTATATGACCACCTACCTGGGAAAAGTCTGTTCATCCTTCAGTAGATCATCCCCTTGCCTTGTTGCTTCGTGAAGTTATTTCCCGTTTTGGTGTTGTCAGTGGAATGTGCAGTTGGGTTATACCAGTTTCCTATCATTTCCCTTATAAACTACTGTGGTAACCAGTAACCGTATGAAGTGTTTCCCTCATTCTGCTTAACTCTAGGCAGCTGCACGGCAACAATGGCCATTTTCAACATAGTCCTCGTCAGCAGATTTCTGTTCATAGGCTTTAGTATCCAAAGTTCCTGCTCCTAGTAGACTCGTATTTCTTTATTCGTACTCTAATTTTAACTGATTTTTATGTTATCAGCATGTATATAAAGGGGACAGGGCAGCAAGTTACCTACACAACTTTTTATTTGTTTGACAGCAGCGAAATATCAGTCATATATCCCTTTGACTATTTTACAGTTGCCCTTATAGACTGGAAATCCGTTTTGGAGACATATGCAAACAATGCGGACCAAGCTCAGATCAGAATTTACAGTGTAAGCTTACCGGAATTTCTTTGAACATAAAATTATCCAACAGACTCAGTCAAATGATAAACATAGACTAGGCAACAAGTCAAAAAAGGGTTAGTGTCAGAATAGTCATCCATATTCGGAAGGTGAAACTTATGCGCTCCCTTGTCATTTCTATATTTCTGTATGCCTGTGAGTCGTGGACCTTGACAGTTAGAGAAAAGAACGCAGGCCTTTGAGATGAGATGCTATCGAAGGTTACTGAACATTTCATACAAGGACCATATAACCAATGAGGAGGTTCGCAGAAAGATCCAATCAGCCATTGGAGAATATGATGACCTCCTGATGCTAGTCAAGAAACGGAAACGGAAACTAACGTGGTTTGGCCACGTCACAAGGTCTTCTGCTTTAGCAAAGACGATTCTACAGGGCACAGTGAAAGGAAAAAGAAGATGCAGACAGAAGAAGAGGTGGGAAGACAATATTAAAGAGTGGACAGTGATGGATCTTGCCAGCTCAACTAGGTCAGCTGAAGACAGGGCTAGGTGGAAAGAATTGTTTTGACGTCATCTGTGGTGCCCCGAGGACCTAGTAAGGTTATGGGATAGAATAGAAAGAATAGAATTCGGAAGACTTAAGTTTTCACGAAACATTCTATTTTCTCTAAATAATAAAGAAATCAATACACTGGCGCCTTTACATATGACCATATACCTATACGGTATTAAAACTTTTAAAGTAGGTTTACAAAGCGATTCATGTTGCGTGTCATGCAACAATTTATGTTATGTTCTGGCAATTAGATCTGTTCCATGCAACAAATTTATGTTATGAAACCTGTTTCTGGGGTGTTTACACGGTGGCAATTGTAGCATGACACATGTAAACCGTATCTAAGATATAAAATGATATTAACTGAACCACTGTTCCTTGAGAGTCGATTAAGAGTTGTTTGTCTGACCTTCAATTTCCTGATATGGAATTCTTCATTACATCTGTAAATATATAAACGATGACAAAAACGCATGTTTCATGTCAATACAAAGTGAAAAAGAGGATCTGCTATTGTAATTTTGTTCCTATATATTTTCTGTATGGTACCCCTACATGATATCAAACAGTGACTCCTTTTTTCTAATACAAACTCTGTTTTGAGTCTGTAGGCTACAGGACATCCGTCACGCTCATCTGTGATGGCTAACAACTTTTTTAAAACGAAATGAAGGTATGGTAAACCAGAACATGTTTACGTAAATATTTACCACAGTATGGTAGCAGAGGACCAAAGGATGATGTGTAATGGAAAAAAGACATTACCTTGATTAATTCTAGCGTAATGGCTGATCCAAACAATGGCGATATACTATGACATCAGCTAGAACCTCTGCGTAACTGACGAAATTAAGTGCTGATAAATAAGAGCAGTCATTGCAGATGCAATTCATTGTTCATACACTACTCAAAATATTTAAGAAGCAGCTGATATTTTCTTACAGACATTACTATAACATATGAGCCGCGACACGAGATAACCAACAATGTGGTTGTGCGCCCAGCGAAGACTCAGATCAGCCTGGGCATCCGCCCAGTCTGATCAGAGTCTTCGCTGTCCGCATGGAGGTAGCTTACACCCTTAGCTACCATTTGAGCACTTAACAAAGAGTCTGGTCAGACTGGGCGGCTGTCCAGATTGATATGAGTCTTCGCTGGGCGCACTACCACATTGTTGGTTTTGTCGTGTCGCGGCTCAATTATACCAAGTTCAACGATCCATAAACTCGATGGCCTATAGTCAAGAAGTTCCCATTCTTTTGCTGCATTTTCGGGAAGGGTCAAAGTTTAAGACAACAAGGATTTCAATACAAATGATTTCCTGCTCATTTCAATGGAAGGAATATTGCAAATTTTCTAAGTTTCTGAAATTTAGACATTTTTCTGGAAGTCTATAAAATTTTATAAACTTGAGTTTAAAGTGATCGTTACAAACGAGTTACCTTGCCAGACATGAAGTGTCAAAGACAAAATGGTCATTTTGATTTTAGTTGAAATTTTTGTGTGTGTTTTTTTCACCTGTTCTGGAAAAATTACATTTTTTTTAACCAAAATTACATTTTTACAAAAATAAGTCCATAAACCAGGCCAGTATAAATAATGTATCGAAGTCGGTCAAAAACCTCGACCCACTTAAAAACAAGTGCAAAACAATCGAAAATTCCATGTCTTTGTCTACTCTCAAAATGGGGAAATGTTGCACTGTCGTCTATGGAAATAATACTAGATGCTCGTTTAAATATTTTGAGTATTGTATATTGGTGTAATTAACTAAAAACTCGTATTTTACCATACGAAACAAGACTCAAATACAAAACGGTCTTTATGTTGTTTTGGTCATATTTCTATTGTAGAATAGCTGTGCTTATAAGTTTGTGCTTAAACTAATTACCGACTAGCACAAATAGCGATAGTCATACTTACATGTGAGCAGTCTGTGCGATGGACTGATATGTGTAAGCGTTAGGCTGACCATCATAATAAATAAGCGTGATGGATATTCAGAAATCTCCTGACTGGTTAAAGATTTCCACCCGCAATGTTTATATTCACTTTTAAAACTTCTCACAAAACATAATATCTTAGGCATGATAATGATTGCTATTTAAAGTACATTTATCTGCCACGTTTATGATTGTGATGGTCACTTAAAAAATACTTAAGAAAATACGCAAAAGAGCGGGAATAGCGGACCGCCATTCCCGCCAAAATGATGACTGGATACACCCAGCAATCATAGTTAATCAGGTAGAAGATATATCATGAATGATTTTAAGCCCTTTCTATAATCGACTTCAGACAGTTATTGGCTGAAAAGAACTCACTTGCACAGAGTAGAGGTTTATGCTATGGTGAAGTTATTAACTCCATCCATCATAAAATTCAAAACATGCTTGCAGAAACGCCTATGGGAGTCAATCAATCTATGACGACAAAATATTTGTGAATATTCAAGAAGGGTATGCATTGATATATCGTCTCTGCCTCCGTAACAAATATGTTTTCGCTGAAGAATTTTTGTACAAATGTTATGTTGCATACAACTAACCAGTTTCATATTTTCGTTAGTATTCCGAAATGAAATACGAGGGAGTATACTTTTAAAGCTTTGACCTTTCAGCGTAGCCTGAAGGAATCGATGGTAGAATTATACATATGCAGTTTCAAAATGCAGAATTTTCTTTATAACTAGCCACGATACAATAAAAGTCTTCTTTTTCTTGGACGGACACACGGCGCCAAGTGTGTGCAACTATGGTTACGTACCGTTGAGCCACTTGGGTAACGTCGATACGAGAATTGAACAGAACAGAACAGTCTTCTTTTTCTACTTGGACATACTTACTGCTAGGAAAACATGCCTAGTAAATCTTTCTTTGCAGAATGTATTCCATTCACTTCTAGAGTGTAAATAAGGGCACTGGGAAAATAACTTAGGTTCGTAATGATGTAGATTGGAGGTCACGCTGGAAGAGAGAGAGAGAGAGAGAGAGAGAGAGAGAGAGAGAGAGAGAGAGAGACTAATTTGGCCGACAAATCGACAGATATCGAATTTAGTCACAGTGGGGAGAATCTGCGGTATTTGATGAAACTTGATTCTGGAGACACATAGCTTACCTAAACATTACCGCTCATTGTTAGAGATTATAGTTAAGCGATGGTATCAGTAGATTATTGAAACATAATTTGGCGAAATTTGGGATCCCATTGGCATTGTATTGTAATCATTGTAGCACACGACGTGAATCATTTGATTCGGTGTCATGACGTCAAAACAAACAGTTGTTTCAACGTTGTATCTATTATCAAACTTTTATAAAGTCATGATGTCAAAACAAACAGTTGTTTCAACGTTGTATCTATTATCAAACTTTTATAAAGTCATGATGTCAAATCAAACAGTTGTTTCAACGTTGTATCTGATATCAAACTTTTATAAAGGATGACAAAAAGAAAATAAATCGTTCAAATTGGCTGAATTTCAACGCATTTCTCGAAATTAAGTAACCTCAGATAAATAATTAAACTGTATATCCTATCTTCAGAACCGTGATGGGATGTAATTCTTATATTTTGGTACTCAAGCGTTTTCTGAAATTAATTAATGAATGCGAATAATGAAGCCATATATTCAATGTTCAGAACCTACTATAAGTGCTCAATACATGTTATGAAAAGTTATTGGTTTGAACGATTCATTCTTGAAAACAAGACACACAGAAGGAAAAACAAACAAACCAAACCAAAACAAAACAAAAAACAAAACAAACAACAACAACAACTAGAAAATGTGTTTATGAAACACTATGCCCCCGACCATACGCTTGCCTCTAAAGAAGGTCCATCCCATAACGTTTATGTCAGAGAGAGGTATTAATTGCTTCATCTACATATTAGTCTATTACTTTATGCCAAATATAAGGAACCTAGCTTAAGCAATTCTTCAGATATTTTGTTCACACAGTTATTCCGATAGCTTGTTTCGATACAAAATGCCTATATCCGAAAAAGGAGGAAAAAAACACAACAAGACAGCATGCAGGAGTTAGCAGATAAGCACTGGTTGGGAGCGTACAGTACGTGTGACCCGTTGTACCGATGTGTATAGTGGAAGCATCTTTGTTCAAATATGGCGGGTAAGTTTCAGATCTGTTTTTGTGTTTTAAAAATATAAAGTAAGGGAGTTTCAACTTAGTACCGATAGTTCGACAAGCCTAACTACAGATCTTTTTGACATGCTACCTTGATTTTCTGTAGATTGTTATTATGTGCTTTATTTTCACATTTCATTTGAGAAAATCACTACTCAATTTTCGATTTCAAAAGGTGCATCCGTACCATTTCTTCAAATCTGTCCATCAATTTTACATGAAACGACCGTATCTTCGTTGCAACTATTTTATGGTGTATGTCGGCTCAGGATTCATTGATCTTGTTAGATACCATGCTATGTAAGGGCAATTATTTTCAAAGAAAATGATAGAGGGGTCAAAATCTGTTCTGTATCGTGTGTCGCAAAACCGATTCTCAGTACTGTATGCTGTGTCTCAGTTATGCTGTATAGTGTATGATAACATAGCACAGAACTCTTTTCAATATTTTCGTAGGATAGGCTACAAATATATTACAACTAATGTTTTGGGCATGTAGAAACTTGGCCTAATAACAGCTTATAAACCGAAGAAGAAATATAAACTGTCAATTTCGCTGCTTACACAAAACAATCTGGATGTGTTTACACACTCTTTAAACATAGACTCAGTATTGTGACACGGCCATTATTTTTCTCGTTTGTCCACCTGGTGATCGGCTAAGGGACGACTCATTTATTATCAGGTTGGGGTGGGGCGGGTGGGGCAGGAGTACATTTTCATACGATTCACTTATTTATTTGCAACCCTCTCAATCCTCAGCCTCACCAGAATCCCCTCACCCTTTCTCCCCCTCGATAGGTGAGAAAAATTTTACGAACCTCCCCACCCCCCTCTCACCACACCACCAGCCCTACGCCCCACAGCGATCCTTCACACAAACAGCATATTACCTATTTTATGTCAGACTGGCCTAATTCAAACCTGTGTGAAACACAAAGAACATTTTCTTATATATACATGTTAATTTGAATTCTTGATGAGCATAAGCAGCAAAAAGATGCAGGAGAAAATAAATTAACAGAAATCTGACGCTGAATGCCCCATAAAGCTGGCCGGGCCGCGTAGCGCAGTCGGTAGGGCACCTGACTTATAAGTCAGAGGTCCTGGATTCGATACCCGGTCTGGCCACATACTTTCGTTTCTGCTTCCGCTGATTCAAGAAGGGCACTTCTCAGTTACTGGCGGAAGTATGTGCACTTAGTACTGGTTAACCTCTTAGGAGGTCTAAGCCTGCCCAGGAATAGTGTGGTTAGGTTAACTGACCGTCCCGACATGACCATTGCTGTTTACGGTGGACGTAAAGCAACAAATCAATCAAAACCCTATAAAGCTGGTAATAATATTAAGTGGGGTCTTGGGCGCAGTCGCCAGCAGCCACAGTAGTTTTTTTGCTGATGGCAAGGCACCCCAGGAGATCTGATACCACAAACGCAGGAATTAATTTTACTTGAGGACGAAATCGTCTTCTCGACATGATTTTATGGACCATTGTATACTGTCCTACTGGCAAATCAATGGGGATATAAAGCTACCAATTATTATTGTTATTATTATTTTTTTGTGGGGGGGGGGGGGAGTGGGGGGGGGGGGGGTAAAAGTTTTGAAGTTTTAAAGTTGAATTAACAGATTAACAGAATCTGAAAAAAGTAGGAGTAATGAGGTGTGTGTGTGTGGGGGGGGGGGGGGTGAGCGGGGGGGGGGGGGGGGTGAGGGGGTCTGTGGGGCGAAATTGTAGACTGGTTGTGGAAGAACTCTGAACTCCCAACACCATATGTCAAACAAAACATAAAAACATATGACCTTACGCCCTGTTTGCCCCTGCATCCCCCCCCCGCAGGGATTTCGCTAAGGACTGAATGACTGGTGGTCCACAGACCCAACTGGCACAATTTAAGTGGTCCTCCCGATGTTTCGGCTATTCTTTATTATCATGTGTTTACATTAAATTCCAAAATCAGTTGGTCTGCAGGACCAGCTACCAAAGACATCAACTGGTCATGCCCAAAATTAACTAGTCCAGGACCAACGGACTTATGGTTATTAAAACCCCTGCCCCCCCGCCCCCTCCGAGAACGGCTTCTTGTCTATTCTATTCTATTCTATCCCATAACCTTACTAGGTCGTTGGGGCACCACAGATGACTTCGAAACAATCCCTTTCCACCTTGTCTTGTTTTCAGCTGCCCTAGTTGAGCTCGCAAAATCCATCCCTGTCCACTCTTTAATATTGTCATCCCACCTCTTCTTCTGTCTACCTCTTCCTTTTTCCTTTCACCGTGCCCTGTAATGTCGTCTTTGCTAAACCAGAAGACCTTGAGACGTGGCCAAACCACCCCAGTTTCCGTTTCTTGACCAGCGTCAGGAGTTCATCATGTTCTCCAATAGCTGCTTGGATCTTTTTGCGAACCGCCTCATTGGTTATATGGTCCTTGTACGAAATGTACAGTAACATTTGGTAGCATCTCATCTCAAAGGCCTGCGTTCTTTTCTCTAACTCTGCTGTCAAGGTCCACGACTCATAGGCATACAGAAATATGGAAATGATAAGGGAGCGCATAAGTTTCACCTTTGATCCAAGAGATATGTTATCTCTCCAAATTGATTTCAGCTTGGTAAGAGCTGAAATGGCTTGTGCAATCCTTGAGAGACCCTCGTGTTTTGAGCCATCATCTGAGACAAATGCTCCAAGGTATTTGAAGCTTGTTATACTGTACCCAGCTTCTGCCCTTTTACCTTGATCTCCCTCTAGATGCCATCTGCGCTGTTTGTCATCAGTTTGGTCTTCTCACAACTGATCTCCATCTTATACCTTGTTCAGGTTTGGTCGAGACTTTCAACTAGGGCTTCTAGTTCCTGCTCTTCCTCAGCTAGAGCGTTTATGCCATCGGCAAACCGCAAATTGGTAATGTTTCTGCCGCCTATGCTAACCTTTCTGTCTGGTTCTTCAAGAGCATCAGACATTATCTGTTCGAGAAAAATGTTGAAGAGGGTGGGTGACAAAAGACATCCTTGTCTTCTTCTAACTGTTGTTCTGAACCATTTTCCTGTGCTGCCATTCATCAGGACTGCATTTTCGCCTTGTCGTATAGCTGATCGATGGTGCGAACTAGATTTGCACTGATATTGTACTTCCGCGTGGTGCCCCATAAGGCCGCATGCCATACCCTGTCAAAGGTTCTTTTGAAATCAATGGAGACATGGTACAGATTCTGCTGATGTTGACACACTTTTCACACAGGATTCTAAGGTTGAAGATCAGTTCTGTGGTGCTCCTTCCTGCTCGGAACCCAGCCTGTTCCTCAGCGAATATCTCTTCGGCTAGTGGTTTAAGCCTGTTCAAGATGACTTTCAGCATGACTTTGCTTGAATGACTGATGAGGCTGATGGTTCTGTAGTTCTGGCAGAGCTGTAGGTTGCCCTTTTTAGGGAGTGTAATAATCAGCGACTGAGTCCATGAGGTAGGCCATATTCCCGTTCTCCAGATTCTGTTACAGATGTCTGTTAAAACACCAATCATGGTCTCCCCGCCAGCTTGAACAAGTTCTGCTGGTATATTATCAACTCCGACAGACTTCCCCTTCTATAGTGTTGCTACTGCAATCTCAACTTCCTTACGAAGGCTCGGTTGTTGATCTTCTTCTGGGGGATGATTGCAGTCCAGAACCGCATTGTCACCGTAAGTCTCATGGTTATATAGTTCTTAGCAATATTCTGTCCATCTGCTGAGAATCTCTTGTTCCTCTGTAAGGCATTTCCCAGACCTGTCCTGGATAGTTGTGGATCTGCCCTGTTTCTCTGAAGCTAGATCCTTCACCAGCTGGTATGCTTTCTTGGTGTTGTTTTGTTCAGGCAAGTTTCGATCTCCTCGCACTGAATATCTATCCAGTCCTCCTTCGCTTTCTTCACTGCCTTTTGAATCCTCTTGTTTGCTTCCCTGTATCCCTTTGCTCCCCCTGCTTCATACCGCTTCTTCTTCAAATTTCCTCTGTCATCACAGAGGTAGAGAACATCTCCGGTGACCCAGGGCTTCCGACGTTCATTCCCAAGTAGCTCACTGGAGCCAGCTGCATCAGTCACTACTGTATTGTAGGCGGTAATCATGGTATCTATGTCCATGTCATCAACCCTCAGACCAATGCGTGGTGCAAATTTCCCACCTATTGTTGCTTGAAAAGTGCATGCCACATCTGGGTCCCTTAACTTCTCAAGATCAAACTTCAGTCTTGGCTGGGTTGGCTTTCTAGCCGTCTTCAGATGAGCCATCATCACCAGATCACGGTCACTTCCTATGCTTATTGTAGATCACCAAAAATATTCCGATCCCTCCCCCCCCCCCCTACTCCCCCTCCCCCCCCCCCCACACACACACACCTGAATGCACCCGCTACCCCTCCCCACCACCCCACCCCAACCTGATAATAGTAAATCTTCCCTTAGCATGGCTATACTATAAGCTCACAAATGAGCATAAAGGCCAAGGTGGGGTAAAAATCATACCCCGTTTTGAGTGACAGACTGTGAAAAATGCCATTTCTGGCACCTTTTGAACCAAGATATTGTGTAGAATAGGTCATACTACCTGCTTTTGGTCATTTCAATAGACTAGTACTTCAGCCTTTTTCTCCAAGATTTTGTGAATTAATAAGTAATTGCTATTGTAACAAAGATTCGCTAGACGTTTAAACATTTATATTTAATTGAATAAAACAAAAATGCAATAAATCTTTGAATAAGTATCACACCTAAATAGGACATCCCATACAGTCAAAACAGCGTATCATATGACAAACCATACAGCAAATACGAGACATCCCATACAGTCAGAAAAACATGGGGACGCTCAGTCTTGCTTGTCGTGTGGTTTCGTCCCGTACTTTTAGGATATTTATCATGAGTAAATCTCTTTTTAGATTATTAATCTCTCATAGAAAGGGATTTACTGACAAGTTTTTCGAATTTAAACGCTAAATCGGTCGATTTTCTGGTTACAGGTGGACTGATCTTATTACAAACACCAGTGATTTGCAGATTAAAAAATAGATTTAGAGCAAAGAAAGCAAAATCTAACCGGCTCCAAAGACGTCCATAATGATAACATAAATAAATAAAACACGCTTACCAAGTTGTTTAAATCCAAATAGTAAAAAATCAATAAACGAAGAAAGTTCACGCAGACACGTCCTGAAGGTCACAAAACGGACAAAGATTTGTCCACTATACAAATCGGACAACCTGGTCACATGTACTGTACGCTCCCAACCAGTGATAAGTATTATTAGACAGCGTATTTTAGTCTATGTGGAGCTTTTGGACGAGAATAAAAACTAGAACGAATAATATAAGAAGAAGAAAGAAAAAGAAAACCTCGTCTTACACCTTTTGCAAGCTGCAGGCTCTTTCCCTTCTGTAGAACCCCTCAGGTATCTTCAGGAGGCAGTATGTTACTATTATTTAAATGATTTAGTTATTTCTTTAAATGTTTTGATATTTTTAGTACTGTATATATTTACATATTTGCTATGCATGAAAAACAGTGTTTATGACATGTGGAGACTGCGAAGAACCAAATCATATTGCACATATCCTGAAAACTAGCTACAGTATTCAACTTTTGCCACTACAGTAAAAATTCCCCTGTCATGCAAAAAGGGACGAAAGCTGATGTATTTCTTTATTGGATGCCTTTTTTCTGCATGAGCTGCTACTTCGAAAACATGAACTTAAATCAGAGAATGAAGACGTGCTGAAGCTTTGTATAGTGTTAACCATATCAAAACAAGAAAGGAAATACGAGCATATATTAGGCAAGCTAGAAACATACTGAATGCAAATAGACTAAAGTTAATTAAGGTTTATTCAGCGTGATTCAACGTGAGAATACTTTTAAAACGCCACCTTTATCGAATGTTTGACAAATCAATTATTACAAACTTGTAATTATCGCAGTGTCCCTTTCTTTTATTTCGCCAGGGCTTTCATTCCTTACTTGCTATATAAAACGTAACTTTTTTAAAGTGTTTATTAAGAGCTCTTAAATAAGGTAGAGTTTAAGTGTGTATTGTTACATATAAAATGGAAAGTGATTTTGACAGGCCTGAATTTTCTGTGGGAAATGATGACATTTCACAACAGGTCTTTTGTTATATCGACATGCCAACATACTTAAGATCTTACAATCAAACTTTCCTAACCAGATTTATCAAAGAAAATTTCTAATGATTCGTCTCTATTACTGTATAAATGTATTTACATGTTTAAATGTCATTAAATATTGCTTCATTTTGTTTGTTTCCGCTGCATGAGCCATTGTTTATGCTGTGTATGTCTCTTAATGGGCCTTTAGGAATTCATCATAAACTCTATATTTTATGCTTCTCCATACTACTGTTGGTTAGATTTGAGCTCATCTGAGCCAGCGGCTCCGGGGGAGCTAATAGAATAGGCAGGCTCCGACGTCCGTCGTCCGTCCGTCCGTCGTCGTCTGTCAACAATTTCAAACGACATCTCCTCTGAAGCCGCTGGGCTAATGTAATTTAGGTAATGAAATTGTTCTATCTCCGGGTTATTAAAAAACATGCTGATTTCTTTTAAACAAAATGTTCTATGTAAAAACTGTGAAGTCCGTTTTTCTCCTAAATAAACAGGTTTTGAACAGTTATTTTCGAAACTTAACATGTTTGACTTATTTGCATGATTTGCAGTGCAGTTATTTTGTTCATATGGGGTTTTCCAAACTAAATTAAGAGCTGCAAACTTTGAACCCCATTTTCTCGACTTTTCATAAAATGGACTTAGAACATTATAGCATTCAGCCGACGATAATAGAAATTCTGCGAGCCTGAACATATTACTATATAGGGAAATAGAACCCCGCGAAAAGGCGATCGGTAAGAGGATTTCACCTATACCTGTTTTGACCCGCGAATCTGTGATTATTACATGCATTCACTGTGAAAGCAGATGCGCGCAGATACTAGTTTTCACGGACTCTTATAGTCGGTAAGGGTTCCATGAATGAACAAGAGCACGAGAAAAGAACCCACCGAAATGTGTAGAGTCGGGCATATCTGCGCAACCGCTGTATGATTTTAATATTTTGAATTTACCCCAAAAATCTATGGTTCTTAAGAATTCTGTTTTGGCAAAAAAGCGGTGACAAACCAGCCTCTGTTGACATGCTCAGGCTGGAGGTTGTCTTGACTTTGTACTTATAAGACCCGTCTTCCCGTAACGCAACTCAGTATAACATATTGTGCCTTCCCTTACTGTCACTTAAGGAGTGAGCGTCCCGCAAGGCGGTGTCCTTTGTTACTCCTGATCATCCTTCTGTCGGCCTGAGCTAGAAGTGTTGACAGATAGGAACCTTTAACACATAAACCCCAGCCCTACTCTCTTGGTATCACTGAAAATAAAGGACCACAGCGAATTCCCATTATAACGTTAAAACGATTGTTAATACGATTATTCAATCCAATCACAAGTCAATTAAGGCATTACAAGAACCAGCAGGGAGGCTTGCCAACCGTCAATCGAGAAAAAAATTGTTTCAGACTTAAGAGTGATCTGAAAGAACAGTGTATACCCAGATAAGACTGCCCCCAAGAAACAGTCTGCGGGCCCGCACTTTTTATCGCATTGAAAGCAATACAGCACCGAAAAGCAGTACACTGTTTTTAGCAATAACTACAATAGCTGGCTACGATATCCCAACATTTAGGAAGATTACGGTCGGAAAAAGCTCAAACATTTATTTCCATTCATGGAAACAGACAGAACGACGGGTTTTCCCTCTTGATACTATACTTAGTGTAAGAACCCTAAATAACGAGAAATTTTAACCAATTATTGTAGTTATAGAAGTCTACTAAGATTTTATACTTAAGGAAAAGAGAAACATAACATTGAATTCAACATCAATTTATTTAAAGTACAAATTACAATTGTTTGACGACTCATTCGATTTCAAACAAATCAATGATTTGAAAGTTGAGCCATTCTCAACGTCTTGCAACCAGACTGTATTCGGCAGCAAAAACTCTGATTTTTTTGAAAAAAATCATTCAACATATTTTGGTCTTTTGTAAATGGCATAAAATTCCGGAGTGAATTATCTAACTGAAACGTCAGTTTTAGTGGTAAGTTTTCACTGAGTTTGATTACATTTCATGTCATAGTCCATACTGATTTAAATGGTATGAAAAGTAGCGCGAACCATCTAAAACAAAGTAATAGTCAACTGGATAAAATGTTCATGCGTAAGCCGAAACTTTAGGACCAATTATTTTTGAAACAAAAAAAAAAAAAAAAAAAAAAAAAAAAAGAAGAAAAAATCGTAAGAACGTCAGAATTACGTTTTTGTCAAATTTTGATAACAGTTATTCTTTGACGGGAAATTTCCACTAATGGTTGTGTTGGCACACTCCATTCGTATCATCCTTCTATATTGCATTCCCACCCTTTTTCTGTCTTCCCTTTTTCGATTTCCTTGCTAAGTGTCCTGTAGAATTATATGCCAAGCAAGTGGCCAAACTACCTTAGTTTCCATTTCTTGACCATGGCAAGGAGATAGTCTATTCTCCAATAGCTGCTTGGATCTTTCTATAGATATTCCCATGAGTTACGAGGTCGTTCAGTAATAGTCGAAAGTATGTCGCCTCAAGATCTGCCTCTTTTCACTACAACATCCTCAATTAGGAGAAATATGTAAGACGAAAGATTTATCCAATGATAGATCTATTTATGACAAATGCATAGAAAAACAAAATTTTCGTCTGAAACTTAGATTTGTGATGTATTGGTTTTGGATGTATAGACCATTGACAATTTGACGAACCTGTAGGGCGAGTATTCGAACATCGTTAAAGACACCCAGCAATTGTCAAATGCATGTAACAAACATGTGTAGTCGTTGCTGTATCCGGCCAAGACCAGTTCAGTAATAAGGACCTTAATTATAATTAAAATCCAAAAAAGTTATTTCAAGAGCAGAGAACATATACCGAAAGAAGGAACATGAATTCGGCAACTCAAGCCTCATCAGTGACCCTAATGTTTACTTCCTCACAGAGTATAATGGTTTCTGATGCTCCTGCATTTTGTTTCGAGAAAAGATATTTAAATACAAAATGTAGGAAATTTAGAACGATTGCTTCAAAGCATGGTTAAAATGTTTGTCGGGAGAGCGAAATACAGTAAACATACATTATGTGTATTTTTTTTATAAATTTGACCATAGGCTTGTTACCATTGTTTTTGTTTTACCTTTTTTAAATCAAGACCTATGAGCCGCAACACGACAAAACAACAAAGTGGCATGCGCGCCCAGCAAAGACTTTGATCAGCCTGGGCATCCGCCCAGTCTGATCAGAGACTTCGCTTACGGCATGGAGCTAGCCTAGACCCTAAGCTACCCTTTAAACGCACAGCGAAGATTCTGATCAAACTGGGTGGATGCCCAGGCTGATCTAAGTCTTCCCTGGGCGCACAGGCCACTTTGTTTGGTTTGTCGTCTCGCGGCTTGTATGTGCACGTTACTCTGACTGAAGAAATCTGGGATGTATAAATAGATCAGCTACAAGAATAACCAAAACTGAAACCAAATAGAACATAAGAATATTGAAAATTTAATTTCCCTCTCCATGGGTTGCGAGAATGTCATTAAAAAGAGAAATACTCTCAGCTTTCATTAGTTCATAAAATGCTTCCCATTCAGTTAAGTTTATCTGTAATCTAAATCCAGTCCTGTTAGGTCTTATTAAAATTGGCATCTATAAAAATATTGTTAAGCTTTTGATCGATAAAAGAAACCCGTATATTCATTGCCGCCGGAAGGCAGTGTCGGGCTACAATGAAAACTAATAGCTGGTGATCTTATCTTTTGAGATCGCTCTGGGCGTTTTGTTCTTTAGATACATGACATGTTTTTCAAATTAATTACAGTGAATACAATCTGGTACTTCAAAAGCAGCTATATTCATTTTCTAATGCATCTATTTTCATCTGACGAAATTTCACAATGCGCTCTATGGACGACCATTAGGATGAAAGATTTTATAAAGATCTTGCGATGATTTTCAGCCTGGTGAATTTGGTCCTCAAAAGTTTTGTAGGGACTTAAAATCAATTAGTTTTGTTTGTGCAACGATTCCCTCTCCTGCATTTACTTACTGCACAAAATAAGTACATCTAGAGGCCTAAAATTATACTTTTTCAATATTTCTACAGACATTTTGGTCAGATTATAATATTCAAGCCTCTAGGAAGCATATAGTGGGCGATCAAGTGAAAACAGCATTAGATACCATGGGCTTGACTCAGTAAATCAATTTGCAATATTTGTTTCCTTGGTGTGTTCCTTGAATCCATCTTTCAGAATTTACTTATTGTCATTGCAAATGGTGTTGAGCGCATGATGGTAACCGTCACTTTGCTGTAGTGTAGTTACTGTTTTCTGGTTATTTGGATGTTAACCTCATTTTAATGCATTTAGAAAAAAAAAGAGTTCCACTGAATTCGATGCCCTTGGGACAGGACAGTGTTTCGATTTACATTACTGCCAATAAACAGCTTCAGAAATAAACGCATCTACTAGTTTCGTACTTTTGCCGTGGTCAGTTTTCCAACGGTTCATCTTTTTAAAATTCTGCCCTTGCATTTATTGTCTTAACACTATGGATTTTGTTAAAACTTTTAAAGGTACATTACTCTTAATGAGTAAAATGTTATGGATGAAAAGATAAGATGAGCCGCGACACGACAAAACAAACAATGTGGTTGTGCGCCCAGTGAAGCCTGAGATCAGCCTGGACAGCCGCCCAGTTTGATCAGACTGGGCGGATGCCCAGGCTGATCTGAGTCTGCGCTGGGCGCACAACCACATTGTTGGTTTTGTCGTGTCGCGGCTCAGATGATGTCTTACAAATTATGAATTACCTGTCCTTGACTAATTTCTCATCTTTGCAATAGCGTCTTAACCGATTTGAATATTTTATTTTTCATAAAAATTCACAGAAAATTCACCTTAATAAGATGACTCATGTTTAGATGACAATATCTGTGAAGTTTCAAAAAGAATATCAGACGAATAAGGAGTTTTATCCCTGCATGAAAGTTATCCAAAATTTGTCCAAAAACAATACCACTGTGTTTCGGAAAGCTCCAGTTTCTATGTCAGCTTATATAGGGACAATAATGAAATAGCTCCTCTTATCTTGCCATAGCCCACTTTATTTTCCTTTTAGGTTGGTTTAACATGCAAGTCACAATGGAATTTTAGGAAATGACGAAATATCCTTGGCCACTGACTACTTACTGACTGTATTCTTGATTGTCATGAATGAAAAAAAAATGTTTGAGCTCTCTCATTAATTTATCTGCTGCTCATGGTAAATTTGTGGTGCGGCGGGGGACTTCGGACATTATGTGGCATTTTCTCGTTAGAATCTCAAAGGTTTGTGTTTTCATTCACACAAGATATTTGTCTATATCTTGTAAATAATATGGTTTACATGTAATCTTGGCTTTTATATGTGTGTACCTCTTCGCGTCTCATCCAAACCGGGCACCTAACTGTCTAATTCTGTATGCATTAGAGCATGGATTTCTCCGTCTGTACTTGAGCGAGTGGATTATAAATCGTAAAGGCGGACGAACCATGCTCTGTATCACCTTTACCACAATACTTAGTGTAGATATTGTGCGTTACAAGGGATTCGAGTATCTAGGAATTGTGATATAATTTCACTTATTTTCGTTGGTATTTTGCTTATTACATTTGTGACGACAACTGGAAAAGTAGCAGCTGACACCAAAGTCATTTTTTTACATTTTCATAGGCTGTTTTATATTTCTCTAAAATACATTTCAGATATTTATGGTGAAATGCGTGTTCAATTTTTTGCTTGACTGTTACTTGATTGTTAAAAAAGTGAAGGTTTCCCGTGCCCTTGTGGCTGCAAGTCCTGTAGTATTTATGGGCCGCCGTATCATATGTAAGACGGTGCCCATCCCTCTCCCTTTGCTGTCTTTAACTTTTCCTGACTCGAAACGGGTACCCTTTATTGCAGGGTTGACAAAGAAACAGCCCCGAATCCAGGGGATGGGCTTTGAGGCTTCAGCCCCGCCATCGGGGCCTATGTTTCCAAGCCCCCCCGCCCCCCTCCCCCCACACACACGTACACACATTTCAACACCTCACATCCTCACCAGTTATCCAGAGCCGAACCAGTATGTGGTGATCTGGATCCGGACCTGAAGAAAGTACGGTTCGAACCAGCAACCTTCTGCGCCGTAGCCATTTCTCTAACCACTAGACTATGGCTTTTCTTGGCGTCATAGTAAGAATGGTTCTCAAAGCGGCTAGCACCTCGCAGGGCGGCTATAGTGTATAATGAAAGACAATACCATATTAATCTATGAAGAATATATAAGAATCCTCATGAAAACTCTACCTAATACTAAGATCGAATTGCAAACCTAATTATAAAGAAATACAAAATACAAATCAGCATGAATCATAATCTGAGGTCGGATAGCATATTTCCTGAGTACCTGTATTGTAATACCGAACATTGTTGTATCTTCATGTCGCCAGTTTGAATCAAAATGCTCTTGAGGACGCAGTATGAATGCTTTAGAGGTCAAAGGCCAATTAAGTGTCTTTGGGCAATATTGTTTATTTTTGGAAAATAGCTAGTTTTATATTCGCAAATATTTAAAAATGAAATTAGAGTATTGAAGAAAGATTTGAGTGACAGCGATTTACAGCCAATTATATATTCACTTGAGTCAGCTAGCTCGATATTTAAACCGCGACACGACAAAACTAACAAAGTGGCATGTGCACTCAGCGAAGACTCAGATCCGCCAAGACTGATCAGAGTCTTTGCTATGCGCCCAAAGGGTAGCTACGGGTCTAAGCTAGCGAAGGCTGTGATCAGACTGGGCGGATGCCCCGGCTGATCTTAGTCTTCGCTGGACGCACATGCCACCTTCTTTGTTTTGTCGTGTCGCGGCTCCATTATATGTTAGCTTGATATTTAAGGTGAATGGGTATACTTTCAGGGGAAGCAATTCTGCAGTTTACATTTTACCTCATTTGGAAATGGGTGTCAACATTTAAAGTCTCCATAGTCCTATCAGTGGTAAAAATCGTCGAAATACGAATCATTATAAAACCTGTACAACCTTCAGAATCGATGATAATATGTCGGTTGATGTGCTTTTTGTATCATACAACTGGCAAAAAAAGAAGGAACAAGGTATTTAAAAAGATGATAAGTCTCTCCATAAGTTCCCCGTTAAGCAATGAAATAATGCAACAGCGGCACAATCAATGGGAGCCTTGCCTTACGTATTTGTACATTGTATTTTATGTCTGTACCTTGTATTTTTATCACTTGTACCTTGTGTTTTTACCATGTAAGAAAGCTTGTGAAATCGAAAGTAGGCCATTTTAGTTGGCAACTAAAATGACCTAGTTATTATTTAAAATCTTTTTTATGAGAAACTCAAGGATCTTTTGTTTTTTTGAAGCCGGCCAGTCACGATCATAATCAATGACGAAACTGTAGTGAGAAGCTTGCAGTGATACCTCACGATAAAATATTTCATGCTGATAGAGCAATGGGGCCTTTAAAGGAAAAAATCCAAGAAAGAAAAAAATATATATTTCATTTACGATTTTTTGTTTGCTTCCTGGGGCACTGAAACCTTTTCGAAATGGGGACTAATTTAAAAAGGAAGAAGTGGGGCTACTTCTTACTTCAAAAGCATTCATGCTCATTTCTTTTAAAAGACCGTGAAATTTATAAGCGTTTGTGCTTTCGTTCTTATCCTACTGATTGTGTTGTAACAAGGTTTGCATGTTAATCTGAAAAGTTTTAAATGGAAAATGTTTAAAATAAATTATTTCCTGTAAGAATAAACGCCAGTCTTAGCAATTAGGCTACGGGGGCCTGTTCTCTGGACAAGGAAGCCCTCTGAAAATATAGAGTGTACGCTGAAAGGAAAGATTTTGCTCATAGAGGAGTAAGTTCTTTCTTTTAAGAGTTGACCACCATTGTAGAGGCAATCAAAATGAAAATCTCCTGTAAATGAACATTCCCCTAAAATTGGGGATGGTGGTCGGGCGGTGGTGCGAGTAACTTTCAGTTCCGGGGCGTCCTACTATAATTTTAATAATGGTAAGACAGCGGTCTACTGTAGTTGAATTAGGTGCATTTATTTTAACATTTTTCTCTCCCTTACCATATCTCTTTACTTTTTCCTCTCTCTGGGAGACGGCTCGATATAGACTGAACTACTGTCTAAAAGAGCCGTTAAACCCAAAACAACCAACCAGCCAACCATCCCCTTAAATTACATAGACTAGCTCATAACCTCATTAAGTATATGTCTGTTGCATTCAGGATCAAAAGAAAACGCTTCGCCAGTTTCTCATAACGTTTATTTGATAAAGAATAAATGGGCCGCGACACGACCAAACAAACAAAGTGGCATGTGCACCCAGCGAAGTCTCAGATCAGCCTGGGCATCCGCCCAGCCTGATCAGAGGCTTCGCTGTCCGCATGGAGGGAGCATAGAGATTATGTGAATTATTTATGTTATCGTTTACACGTTACAGATGCCAACGGAACTCTGAAAGAACTGGTGTTTCCTAAAGCACTGGACCTGGATCGCCCCAAGCGGGCCCGGACCACATTCTCCCCGGAGCAGTTGTATCATTTAGAAAGAGAATTCCACAGAAATCAGTATTTGGTTGGGAAGGAGAGAACAGAGTTAGCGAAAACATTAAGATTGTCAGAAACACAGGTGGGAAATTTCACTTTTTTACTGTTTGTTGTCTAATTTGCTAGCAGCCTTGGGAAATAGTCAGCTCTCGATATCTCAAGTGGTAGTTTATCTTAAAATACCGATATCTCAAAGTGCATTTTCTGGTCGCAGAAAATCAACTTTGAGATGTCAGTAGTTTGAGATACCAAGTTGAAATGTAAATAAAAACAGGAGCTCTGTCAAATTTTGTTCATGGCAATATGACAATAAGAGGGTACTTTGAGATATCAGTGGTTAAAATAACGTGTCAACTGTACATCTCTGTTTTAGTTTAAACAATACATGTACTTTGTTAAAAAAATATATACAAATGTAATAACACAATGGATATACAGCCGGGTTTGATAGTATAAAACATTGAAACTTATAGACATCGTCCCTAGTTTGAAAGAGAAACACATCCCTGTGGGATCTGTTTTAGGGACAGCATTTTTAAATGAAAAATAGAGAAGTAGAATTCGAACAAGTTGAAAGTATGCAAAGTAATTTCATTTCTAAGGTAAGCAGTAAAAGGTATCGTACAAATCAAGTACATGTAGCAGATCTCAGAGTTTTCATGTATGTTTTAAGCTCTTTACGGACAAATTCGGCTGGTTGGTTAGTTCGTCCAGGCATAGATTTTAGAAAGCTAGCACTTTTGGCAGCAAAATGACCCTGGAAATTCTTTGTCTGTCATAAAACTTTGGACCTTTTTGACCCGTCTGGTCGAGGCAACCGTAAAAGTCTTTAAGGTCTTTAACGTATTTGGGTAAAACTTCATGTTCTATTTCTTCCGTTTTAAAAAGAACAGTTTTGTGACTGCCTGTTAACTTCCCTGAACAAAGAATCCCTCTTTTAAGGGGACTACTCAAGAAAGGAATGAAGTGAGAGTGGAGGCAAAACTAGAATGACAGGGTTCGAGGTTATAAAACTTGAGAATAATCTCAAACTCAAAATAAAGCACACTGATTGGTTGCTTCCGAGCATGTGCTCGGAAGCAGCCAATTACAGTGCTTTATTTTGAGTTTGAGAATGTACTCAAGTTTTATAACCTCGGGGCCTGAGTATGTATCATTCAGCTTAAATAAAGAGTAAGGTCCTATCTTATATCAGAATAAATGTTGTCTTGTTTGTCGATAACAACGTTTGACGGTTTATATGTAACTGACAAAACGAAGGGGACATTATTTTTACAAAATAGCACGTGTGTTTTCAGGTTCCCTGTACCTCTATTATTATCCCCCGTTAAAATATGTATATTTTGAATGAAGATCTGGCCCCGAGGTTATAAAACTTGAGTACATTCTCAAACTCAAAATAAAGCACAGTGATTGGCTGCTTCCGAGCACATGCTCGGAAGCAGTCAATCACTGTGCTTTATTTTGAGTTTGAGATCATTCTCAAGTTTGATAACCTCGAACCCTGGAAGCAAGAATCGCATCATAGAAACGAAAATAGTAGATTCGTTATGATTTAACCGGTCCTTGGCATTAATTTAATGTTGCAACGCTACTCTCACCCACTAGCAGCGGCTGCAGTGGCCATCTGCATTTGAACTCCGTTGTCCACTGTTAATATTTTATTGTCGAAGTACGTCATTTTAGTTGCCAGCGAAAGCAAAGATAATTTTCCAACGTTTATCACCAGAAAGTAAATGTTGTTTTGTTTGTTTAAGGCTGCCCAGTCATAGTCATTTACACTGAAATATCTGTCGCACTAAATTTGGTATGGATACGTTGATATTACAACGGCGAGATTGTAGTGAAAAGCATACGATATTTTGATGCATAAATTTTCGATGCTGACTAGACATGACGGCTTGGCCTAGCTTTAGGCGACGTCAAGGGTGCGACATTCATACATCTAGAATAAGAAGTCCGGACAGTTCTTTAAAAGTACACTATCGTAGTCAATCACTTGAAAAGGAAAATCTAGGATGATTCAGAGATTTGCCGACTAAGAAGTCAGAAGTCTCTGAAAATATATATTCTGTATCTTTGCAGGTAAAAGTTTGGTTTCAGAACCGGAGAACAAAATACAAAAGAGATCGAGTGCGTGAGACCGAAGTTCGAGATTCGAAGGCGGAAAGTTTTGCTGCCTGTAATATACTCCATATGCTGCAGCAACATGGGACAGCCAACCAGACGACAGTGTCTACCCCTTTTCTTCCGGCAGTTTACTCTCATTCCTACACGGGATATAGTCCTACCTGAGTTGTGCTGTTTCACCTTTTGTGCTGTGTCGTATCATTAATTTATTTTGTAAATAAAGGTGTTATGGAGACTTAGTACGTCAGTACACGAATGGGAATCAGTTAGTTCAAGTTAAATGGAAACACTTCCAAGTTAGATTACTCTTATCAAGAAGAAAGAACTGTCCTTTTTGAGCCGCGACACGACAAAACCAACAAAGTGGTATGTGCACCCAGCAAAGACTCGGATCCGCCTGGGCAGCCGCCCAGTTTGATCAGAGTCTTCGCTGTGCCTTTAAGGGTACCTACGGGTCTAATCTAGCATCATGCGGACAGCGGACACTATAATCAGACTGGGCGGATGCCCAGACTGATCTGAGTCTTCGCTGGGCGCACATGCCACTTTGTTGGTTTTGTCGTGTCGCGGCTCATTTTATTGTGGGCTGCTCTTACTAAAAAGAAGTTGGATGGCCGAAGAGTAAATTATTTTAGTGTAGCACCCGTTTTGAAAGGACTCCAGCATCAAGAGGGAAGCAAACAGGAAGTCCCAAAAGTGTTTCCCTACATGTATAAATGGCAGGAAAACATGGGGGTGTAATAATTCTCCTAAAATATCCATCATTCACTTTATAATAGGTAAGTCGATGGCAAGCTTGATAGCCAAAGTGTATCTTTTCTTTTTGCATTACGTACCTTTTCTTTTTGCATTATGGTGTTCTATATGTTTGTTGGCTTCAGACCCTATAGCCCGGTTGACCCGTGAAAGTGGTACTTAGTTTTGAAGTGGGATCGTAAAACGTAAGCAACTAAGACCATGTTCAGGTTTTCAGTATACGAGGGGCGTTCGAAAAGTAATGCAAATGACGTAATTTCTTGGTAACCAATATAAAACAGAACTTTTAATTGCAAAAACACATAAAGCTATATTATGCGTTAGAAAGTCTGCAAACACGGTGTATTTTTTTAAAGGGCGCAATTTTATCTTCGTTGAAAGAGGTGTACCCTTGAGACACTGCAGAATTTTAGTTTAGTAGGCCGTAATTCATATATCGTCAGTCTTCGATTTGTTTTTATTTTGCTACTTAAAGACAATGCCTAGGCAATGTTGTCATGTAAATATCGCGGAAATTATTTTTAATCTGGGTTCCATACTGGCCCGGGAATATGGATTATGTAGTAGCTAATTCCCCATTTCTACCAAAAATTAAATGATTTCGTAATGAAAACAAGTGTATTAGCATTCAAAATCTTGTCAGCTAGAGCATTTACATGGGTCAACGAAAACCTGTCAATAAATTCAAATTAATGCCAAAAACGAAGCCTCTACCGGCTTTTAAAAATGACGTTAACGTATATTTCAATAACATCATAAGAATTGCGCATTGCTTTGCCAGGAATAAATCGATAACAATTGCCACCCTTCTAACTTTTGCATGAATATTGTAGGCAACAATGGACAAGCAACTGACAAAGATTAATTTCGTATTTGCAATGATATTTGACTTGAATGCCCAACACTGAAAAAATTTTACATATGAAATTAGCCCAGTGGTATGACTGAGGCCTAATAAAATACGTTGTAAGTCAATATGAAAAGGTGTCTTTGTACAGCGTTTGGTATCATTGTAAAGACAAAATGTAGTGTTTTCAGCATATCATAGCATTTGTACCCAGTTTTCCCCTAAGCAAAGTTATGAGGCCATTTGCATTACTTTTCGAACGCCCCTCGTACACAGACATCTACCTAGCAAGTCTAACATCTATGTTCTGAATACAGGTAATGATGACGTTCACACTTACGCCATGTCTGTTTTAATTTTTCCTCTAAAATTTTAAGCATATAAGAAACAGCAAAGGAACTCTTAGACCATTATCTGTTCTGCTCATTGAATTTGGACTTACATGTTCATCACATGGCAAAATCCATATACCGGGTATGCACTTTGGTATAGCGTGCTTGGCTTAAATAAGCAGGTTAAAGAATAATCAATTTATGGATACCGTCCAATAAATAGAACATAGGCAAACATTGCAGACCCAGATCAGACACCGCAAAATGCGGTGTCTTGTCAGGGTCTACACTATTTGAAATAAACTGGCAGAAATTTCTTAAAAAAAATGATGCAAAAACAAATAAAGCAGACGCCCCTAAAATGATTAACGGACTCAATGTATGATAATGATAGAAGCAACCACTGCGTATAAATGGGGTTCACACTACTTGTACTTTTAGTGGTATCTTTGGATTGACGGATGACGCGGTATTACGTCATTTTCGACAGTATTTCAGCCATGTTAGGACAATGGGATGGTGATAATGAATGGCTGTGTGCATTAGAACCCTATTTACATTAAAGATTTTTCCAGCTCCAGCGAAATTGAACCTGGGGACCGCTAGTGCAGCAGATCAGCGCTTAACCCACTGAGCCACCGGGCTTCTGGGTACCTTAGGTGAGTGTGTTATTATGACCTTTCCTGGGTATGTTCATTATATTTTAAGATTAACATTTCCACGCTCTGTGCTGATTCTAGCTCTATTTATTCCAGTGAAATAGTTAGTGGGTGTGGGGAGGGGATGGGTATAGAGGGACGGAATTAGAGCTTGAAATAAATATTAAGCCAGAATCACTATAAAAAATACAATCCCTTCGAAATTTTGAAATTACGCATATAGGCTGCAATAGACCGATATTATCCTTTAATATGAATAAAACTTTCGTTGTGTGTTTTTATAGGATTTATTTCAGAATGGCTTTACTTAGAAATACAAATAAAAAGACAAGTCACAAAGCTAATGGCGAAAATCCATCCATGAAGACCCATATTTGTTCCAGAATTTTTACCCACCACTTGTCCTGAAAGGAAATAGTATATTCGTTTTAGTATCATTATGACAAATACACAACTCAAAATAATTAATAGTACTGTATATAGTTCCCCTAAGTATCTATATGAGCCGCAGCACGAGAAAACGAACAAAGTGGTTGTGCGCCCAGCGCAGACTAAGCTCAGCCTGGGCATCCGCCCAGTCCGATCAGGCTCTTTGCTAAGCACTTAAAGAGTAGCTAAGTGTCTAAGCTACCTCCACGCGGACAGCGAAGACTCTGATCAGACTGGGCGGATGCCCAGGCTGATCTGAGTCTGTGCTGGGCGCACAACCAGTTTGTTGCTTTTCTTGTGTCGCGGCTCAATTATAAAGCTTTTTATCATCAAAACTAATGAAAGTTTATTCAGCAGTGCTTGTTGTAGACATTGCTAACCAAACTAATTATTAGTTTTGATGATGAAGAGTTTTATATTTAAACGCACTAAAAATTATATAAATGGGAACTTAAACGCCATAAATTCCCGTTTCTTTTCAATTTAAGTTGAAATATGAGCAAATCCAGGCAGTAAAACAACTTTTCAAGTCCATACCATATCCTTTCGACGACCAGAGGTTTCAAGAAACTCGCTGGAAAAGGGGGTGGTGTAGAATATTTGACCCTAAATTTTGATTTGCTTACTTGATCAGTAAAATCGAAAGTACAATCGATAGGAGACATAATATGACAATTATTTTTTTCATGACGTCAGAGGTCACGGCGCAGGGGTCACCCTACCAAGAGCGTGCAAGGCCATGTTTCTGGCATATACAGAGAAATCAACACTAATAAGATGACTGAATAAATGAGGTTGTGAGGGTCGTTCAAAAAGCAATTGTCAACAATTACGTATAAATACGCTACGGCCGTCGAAAGGATATAGGGACTTATGAAAATTATATACTGTGCTCCTTCTATTATTTCGAGTAGTGTATATCAAAAGAGGTAAATCTCGTAAGACATCGAAAACAATCCTATTCGATCTGTCAGTGTCAACTTAGGCTACGTTCGGGGTTTTGCCAATGGTGACCTTGACGATTTTGCCAATGGTTCCATTGGTTGTCAATGGTAGCATTGGTAACCCTAAAACTCTGACCAGTATCGGCAGCCAACGGCGCCATTGGTACTATTGATAGAGCCAATGCCGTCAATGCTGCCATTGGTAGAGCAAATGGCGTTAATGACACCATTGCAGAGCCATTCTTTTTCTGTAATCAGAAAGTTTTAGTTTTTCTAATTTGATTTCATCATTGTGTGTGTGTGTGGGGGGGGGGGGGGGGGGGGGGGGGGATATCCTATCTCAGCTCGAGCGTTTATGATGAATGACACAATTTTCCCGCGTTGGTAATTTTGCCCACGCCCTAAGTTTTCTACATTATTGGCAGCCAATGGTCGGAAATATTGGTACCAATGGTATCAACGGTAGAGCCAACGGTGCCAATGGTGAAACTCTGAACGAAACTGGCTTGCCCATGGTGACATTGGCAGAACCCCGAACGCACCCTTAGCTCAACGCCAATGAACCGGAAATGTTTTTGGTGTCTTAAACGACTATTTTCGATAATTTGGCGATTTGCTCGGTAGCAACAGATTCAGAAAAAGTGATAAAAAGAGAAAATATTCTTAACGGACTTGATATCGGTAAACCAAATAACAACCTTTAAGTAAGCAGCACTTGAAAATAGTCAACCAGTTTTACAAACATAATACGTCATATCTTTTTATGCTTCTTTAGTAAACAGGATCTGTAACATCAACAAGTATCATTCAGTCATAGAATTGACACAGGCACTTCATGTTAATTCACTGGTTTGTCTTTTCGGCAGTTTTATGTCTTGATCGACAATCGACTGGTTTGACTTCTGGAGTTGACAAAAAATGCTACGGTGCATATTTCGGGGGTGGCCGTGTTCGGGCGATATAGGGGTTGTTTGGAGATTTTTCTCACCCCTATCTTGTCTCTTTTCTTTCCATCTCACTCTTGGAGATGGCTTGATATCGACTAAAGTACTGTCTCAAAAAAGACGTTTAATCCGAAAACAACCAATCAACCAACAGCATGCATATACATATAAGATTTCATGCTAATTTGATAATTGTATAAGCAAGTTTGAGATGCATATCATTTTATTTTGATCACAGTGCTGATTTAGGTGACATCATCAGTTGAAATAAACATTTTCGAAACAAAACCCAAGTGCTACTTTATTCAGACATATACTTACTGGCAGCTCCGCCGCGGACAGCTGGCTTTATCCCTGGGGCTTGAGGAATAGGTCTCTGCCTAGCAGCTCCCCTTGTGCCTCCATTTGAGTTTTGAGCTCTGTTTGAGTTTTGGTTTGTCTGAACATCATTTGCCATAGGATTCATGAGACCTAAAATGGAAACGATGGGTTCGAGGTTATAAAACTTGAGAATAATCTCAAACTCAAATAAAGAACACTGATTGGCTGCTTACGAGCATGTGCTCGATAGCAGCCAATCAGTGTGCTTTATTTTGAGCTTGAGAATGTACTCAAGTTTTATAACCTCTGGGCCTGCTTTTCATATCGGGAATGCATATTTACACTGAAATTTTACACACGTGTCTATATCGACTCATTTAATAATATGAAATAGGCGCTGCCTGTAGGCGAGCACATCGCTCTTTACAGTGCTCTCCAGAGTTCAGAGTAGTGCGATAGGACTGTGCTATTTTTTCATTGCAGGATTCGTACATAAATACTTGTAGAGCGTTGCTTTCCCTATTATGCTTCTTACCACACACTTGAAAAGACTCAAACTTCACATAAAATACACTTGCAAACGCGATGTCTCATTGGATAAAATAAAAAAGAAAACAAATGCGACGGCATATTATCTACGGCGCTTTCTATTTCCGTTAAAATTCCCCCCAACGCTCAGCCTCCTTGCAATTCGTTTGCTGATCATGTAGTGATCTACCGTCCCAGAAGCGGTTAACGCTGACGCCATGTTTTTTCTCCAATGAAATGTTTGACGTCATAACCCAACGTAGCGACAGAACACTGCACGACCTCGTATTTCTTATTGTTTTGTTGATTTCTATTCAAACCAGTCTAATTTGGATAAGAACTTCCGTTTTGGTGCCGTAACGAAAGAAATTGCATTGAAAGCAATGTGCGGTGAATTCAAAAATATGCCTTACAAATCATCTACCATAGCGCTCCCGCTCTTTCAAAGCTACGGAGCTTTGAATTGCAGGCACGCAAGCGAGTGCTCGCTATAACAGCGGTATGCTTCAGCAGAACAACTATCTTTTAAGCGCCCCTTTTACGAACTGAACTTTTTGTGTATATATACACTAAAAGCCTACATTATCTCTATATGCATCAATCAAAGTGCTGGAAATGATTTTAGTGCATTTACTTTTCATACAGAATAAGCAATGCGATTGTTTGTATCAAGATTAGTCAGCAAAGAGTATGGGTATTGCAGATACTTCGATTAGCAAGCGCACAAGTACAATCACCGCGTACCCATACACACTGAAAGATCCAGTTATCATCTAGAAGAATTAAGCTTGCTCTGCCGAACGGCACATGTATGCGGGCGGGCTGGTCTGAGTATGCAGTTGCAATGATTGCTGTGTTTTTATTCAAAATGGGTCTTCGGTTATGTTAGCAAGTCTGATCTTCATCAGTCATCAATGATTAATATCATTCCGTTTGAAGAAAATTATTTATACTATACATGTCAGTCGAATGTTCGGAAAGGCGTGAAGCGTATAGGAAAATGTCCTGCAAACGGACTGGCATGACTAATCATGACTAACATTGATAAGACCAGTTTTATCCTAAAGTATAGGGTGTGGCTGAAGTTATTTTAGCAGTGACTTGATTAAAGTAAACTTTTCAGACGAAAACTTCAAAACAGTTTCAGAACGGTACTTGGACTTAGTCGCAACTTACTAAAGTTTTAAAAATTGACTCACCTGGATGCATCAATCGCCCATCATCCACATTGTCAAAATGTCCGTCATCGAACGGCCCATCATCATCAAAAGGACCATCATCATCATCAAATGGACCGTCATCTTTCATAATAAATCAGTATATGTGTAAGAACACTCTATCTACAAGAGCCAGTAGGGACATTTTTCGTAGAGAGTCTGTGAGCTACAGACTATTACACTCCTTATGCAGTATTAGTTATAGGGACCTATTTTCTTTGTGAACAACTTATTGACTGGCCCCTGAGAGTATATCTTATAGGGAACTACTTTCTTTCTTTGTGTACAACTTTGTGACTGCCCCCCCCCCCCCCGAGAGCATATCTTATAGGGACCTACTTTCTTTGGGTACAACTTTGTGCCTGGCCCCTGAGAGCATATCTTATAGGGACCTACTTTCTTTTGGTACAACTTTGTGCCTGGCCCCTGAGAGTATATCTTATAGGGAACTACTTTCTTTGTGTACAACTTTGTGACTGCGCCCCCGAGAGCATATCTTAGTACATGTGATGAACGTTCGACTTGTATCATTTAGCATGCTGCCAAATACTTGACTTTGCCATTTTCACTGTGTCCATTTGTATAGTTAAGATAACACACTGGGGAGGTGGCAATCGAAAACGCTAGTGCAGTCGACGAACGCGGATCAAAAACCGTTAGAAACAGCGTTTTCGATTGCAAATTGGCGACAATTTGCATTCGAAAACGCTGTTTCTAGCGGATTTTGATCGCGTTTTCGATTGCCGCCTACCCGATGTGGATATGCTACTAGCTATTTTATCCGTATAGCTGGAATAGGTCTCTCCTACACTTTGATCCGACTATGATTTACATTTAGAAAAAAACAACAACAAAAAAAAACAAAAAAAAACAACGTTAAAGCTTTTCTTGCTCTTATTCTTAAAACGGTGTTCTCTAGAAGGCTCAGTGGAACTTGCGTATACATAATGTGCTGTTCACAAAAAGTAGGGGATATTGAGCTATGAAAAATTGTAGCATCTACAAAAAACTGATATCCATATGAAATGGTAAGTGGTGATAAGATTAATATCCGTTAAAAGTGTACCCCCTCATTTTTTCACCATCTCCAAAATAAATAATTTTTCTAATTTCGTTAGATGATATATAATCATATCTAAATCGCTCGTAAAAAGTGTTTTAGTTTAAGGTGGTGATTTATGGTAAATGTAAAAATCTGCATAAAACCATATAAAAGTAACGTATCTCCCTGAAAGTAAGCGGACTTCTTATTGTTGTTGTTCTTTTCAGTTTAGAATACAAAATAGACGTACATGCTGCTTAAAAAAGAGTTTTTATAAGGAAAGATCAAAGGGTAATTTTCTGCGAATAAATCTGAAAAAATAATATCGTTATTGAAAATTCACGTAGTGCTGAAGTTGCATTATTGAAGAGCGTCCTAGCAATTATTTATTCCAACTCTTTCTCAAATTGTAATGTAGACCAGATGAAAACGGTAGCTTTTTCTCAAATGTTCAACCATGTACAAAGTAAATGTACACTGGACTTATTTATTAAATATAGGGTAGGCAAGCATACCTATGTTAATAACTACAATATAAATAATACATTACTGACATGATCAATAATGATATTATTTTTTCAGATTTATTCGCAGAAAATTACCCTTTGATCTTCTCTTATAAAAACACTTTTTAACATTAACAAATGCTGCATTTTGGGATTCTAAATTATGAGACACAACATAAAGAAGGCATCTGCTAAGTTTTGGAAAGATCAGTGTTAGTTTGAGTATTTTATGCAGATTTTTGTCTTTGTCCGAAATCAGTGGTTATCACCACCTTAATGTATTTTATAATTAAGATATGATATCGAACTTGAAAATGTAACTGAACACTCTCGTCATCCAATAGAAAAGTCGATACCACGCCTTACGGTCATATGACGATACCTAGGTATTTTTCTGATTCGTGCACACGCTAGTGACGTCAGAGCAAATTAATTCTATCCAATAAGGCGATTTCGATCGCGGTCCGCGGTCCTAAAAATATTTTCTTTCTTAGTTTAAAATTACTTTTCACAAAAATACCCTTAATGTCTATTGTCAAATGTACAAGTTGGCCACTCCGTAGTTTCTGTGAAAGTATTTCATGGAAACGTTTTTGTAATCATAAACAAGGGCATAAATCTTTAAGAAACTTTTCATGAAAATTTGGACGATATATCCTGTCACGTGATCTGCAAAAAGTTTGTTTCAGACAGGGCTTCAGAGCTCAAATGTAGCAAATTCGAACAAAAATTAATTCAAATTTTTCAACTAAGTTAATTTTAATGCATTTTAGATTTGTATGCTAAAAGTATTTTTTTCTTCTTCAAATCTGTCATATCAAAAAGAAAACCAGAAAACAAAAATCGTACGGGTACATCGGGTCACCGAAAAATTTAGAAGTTTATGGTATGCAGTCTTTATTTTGATGAAACAGTATGTAAAACGAAATTTTCAGCTTGTTAAATGGATCATGGCGAGTGTTTCTGTGTAATTCTTTTAATCTGAAAAGAATCTGTTGCTATACCGGATTCGTGTGAAAATTGGGTGTCAATCTCCCGTGAATGTCCCGCAGATCACGTAAAAGGATATACCATCCAAATTGTAATGCAAAATGTCTGATGGACACTAGCCTTACAGATGGAATCGATATATTTTCTAATGTATAAAATTTTTGATATCTTAATATCCCTACTTTTTGTGAACAGTATAATATGTAAAAACTCATTTACAGTTGTTTCTTTGCCATTTGAGAAAATTATTCACTTCTTTAGTAAGAGCCTGCTCTTAAAGAACATAAACATCTCTGTCTTTCCGAGAGCACATTCTGTCCTTCAAGGGTAATTCATTGTGACAAAAGTTTACTTCCAGATCAGGGACCGAGGTTATAAAACTTGAGTACATTCTCAAACTCAAAATAAAGCACACTGATTGGCTGCTTCCGAGCACATGCTCGGAAGCAGCCAATCAGTGTGCTTTATTTTGAGTGCTTCAGAGCACATGCTCGGAAGCAGCCAATCAGTGTGCTTTATTTTGAGTATGAGAATGTACTCAAGTTTGTTAACCTCCGATCCTGATTAATCTGCCTTGAAGGTTTAACGGATATTTAAAATTCTTATATGTTTTGGATACCTCAGATTGATTTCTTGTGCAGAATACACACACGTTTTTAACGAAAATAAAGAGTTAATAACGTAAATTTTACAGAAATAAACAAGCAAACATGTTTAAAACTACATAAGCTACCTAATCTATCCAAAGGTCCATCATCACCCATCATTCTAATTCCAGGTACAGAATTATTGTATAAGGACGTCATCAATCCATCATGTGCCGTCATCATATTACGGATTTGTGTCATGTCGTAACCACAGTACGCTACTGTGTTGTCATCACCGTCGGAGAAATAGATACTCATCATGACACGTGACCTGTCTTCATCGTTAGTGCAGCTGTCGTACTCTTTCTTGGCACATTTTAGATACTCGGTGTACTCGCTGAAAGATATAGAAGATCTTACAAGAGTGGTCATTTCATATCGAGTTTCATCGAGTTCGGAGAGTTTAATAAATTTCATATGAAATGACCACGAGTGTAAGATTCTATTTATCATATTACCCTTAAAATGGTATTTCTTTTCGCCTTCAACATGAACATAACGCATTGTTGACACTGACGTTGTCAGTGATGTTAAATGAACGCGCCAATGTGTGATTACACGTGTGATCATACTATTTCATGACACGACGTTATCTACTGAAGAACAGCGGCGTCATATGACAAGAAAATTTAATTGCGTTAGTCTCCTTTTGTTCTACATAAAATTACACTAGGTATAAAATTGTAGCGTGCCAGTTAGCCTACTTAGTTTTTATCCATTTAGATCGTGTCAATTTAACTTAGCTAAACCCAGTTACTTGTAATAATTAGCATATCCCGTGGGAATAAGCAGTCACAAACTGAGTTACAAGTGCACAAAGAACAAGGTGAAAATGAATTCAGAAACTAATAGCCCAGTTTATATTGGTAAGCTTCGTAACCCAATCATGTCTTTTCCTTTTTTTTCTTTTTCAAAAATATTTTTCTACAGCACTTACCCACAACTCATTGGTATAAATGGCGACCTATTTTTTGTGCAATCATCTATATTACAGATGGCGTCCACCAGTGCAACTATAAAATAAATAAGAGGACGAGCAAACAGTTTTTACCAATATTAAACAGTTCTGACAAAATCTTGTTTCCATACCAAATTCCAGTAAGGGTATTGTAGACCTGCCAGTACGGGGAGATAATCTACAAGTAAGTGGATTATCAATCGTATTGACAAACTATTCCTAAAATATTTCAAACCTAGACTTCGGGATCAGGCAACAATGTTCCCCTTTCGTTGTCTATTCCGTAGCACCACTAACCCGACATCATTGAAATATACAATGGCGGCCAGTTGATAGGAAATTCAATTCAGGCAAGACGCGTGTAAGACGTCGCTTAGTTGTCATTACCCATACGTACCGTTGCATAGACTGTATAACATAAGGGTTGACTTACCTTCCTCGTGGAGGCGTGACGTCTCTAACGTCATCGACATTTGAGCCATGAATCCAATTTAAAAAAAAAAAGAAAAAAAAAAAAAAAAAAAAAAAAAGAAACGTAGCTTTTAGATGGACAACGACTGCACACTCAAATGCCAATAACGGTAAAATAGTTTCTATTTCAAACGAAAATGATCTCGAATAATAAGAAATCTTATTATATCTCAAAATTTAAAAGTTCGATTTTATGTCGTAGAGCACAGTTTCCCCGCAGGAATGACCTTTGTCTATACAAAATACTATTATATTATGAAATAAAGCCATTAACCAGAACGCTTCGGAAAACTCAACACATGGTCAGTTTTTCTATGTGTCCTGGTAAATGGCTTCATTTCATGAACCAATTACAGTTGCTTCAGACGAATGACGTTAGATCGGGTCAACCGCTTTTAACGACATTAAAGTTGGTAAGACCCGAGATATTGCTGATTCATTGCCTGGAATGACATTACTTTATTTTGATACCTAAGATATTTACGGTTATCAGCACGTGACCGTGACGTAAGTTGGCCCCTTGTTGTTTCCTGGCCTCATTTGTCGAAAGGTATTTTATGAGTCTGGTTAAATTACGTTTGTCTTATTTGAAATTATATCCACGTGTGGTCGGGTTGGATACAATTGTGAAAAATCTCTTAGGAGGAATGTCTTCGATTCCATGTGCTATCTTGAAAGTCTGTATCATATCGCCCCTTCTTCTAGGATGTGCTAACGTTGGTAGTTTCAGTGTTTTAAGTCTTTCAATCAGATCTTTAAGCCGAGGAACAAGCCCTGTAGCCCTTTTCTGAACCCTTTCGACACTTTCAATGTCGCTTCTTAACTGTGGGTACCAGATTGTATAACCATTTTCGATTTGAGGTCGTACTGGTGCCCAGTTACATAAGAACAAACGAGTCTTCTTCCATAAAATCAAATACTCTGACAATCAAGGAAAGAAAACGGTTCGCTTTAGGGGAGAGTCGGGTAACTTCGGACAGCGGGTAAATTCGGACAGTGACACTGTTTCCTTTATATGTCAGTTGTTTGGAATTAAAAAGAAATTATAACTGGCGAAACAGTAAACATCCTGATGAGACGGCTCATTATGAGCCGTCTCATCTGGATGTTCACTGTTTGCAATGGTATGTCCGAATTTACCTCCAAGTTACCCGAATCTCCCATATTCGCTTTTCTGGCAATATGGTTATACAATACTAGGCAGGCACTTCGTCGTCAAGGTTTACTTCGGCAATACTTTTCTGTTGTTTTCTTAACATGTCTTGCGGGGCATTCTAATCTGGACGGAAAGGATTGAAATATCAGGTATTATGGGCGTCCGTCATTTTTTTCGGCATTTTAAAACAACTTTGATTCTATTTACTTCCCTGACTGACTAAATCCTTCCGAAAAGGGTTCGCTCTAAGAGAAATAGATAATCCCGTCAATGATTCCCGTAAGTCTTGACCCTCATAAAAAGAGATAAAAACTGAAAACGGCCTATTTGCTTCACGAAAGTGTAACCATTCAACTTCAGACGACTGAATAATTATAAATAAAACTGGAGCTCTTCTTTCTTATGAAGGACTTCCTATAGCTGTAATCCAAGCAGGCACTCAACGTTGAATCAACGCCGAATCTACGTTTATTCAATGTTATAACGTACGTTGATTCCATGTTGATATAAGTTGTGTGGTCAGTGGGAATGGTACAATAGATGCACTGTCAAAAACTGACAAATCACCTAAATACTAATTAGGTGTTCTAAATTACAAATGATTGACACATGATTGTCTAGACATTTTTTCTAGCCTTGAGCGACTTTCACCGTTTAAAGTTTACTTTTTCACAGAATTCTAATTTCTCCCGTTTAAAGTTAATTTTGGCGTAAAATCCGTGTTTCTCCATTGCTGTTTGGAAACTTGGTACAGAGACATTTGTGTATTAAGCAATCCTTTGATAAAGAAATACTGTTAATGTGAATGGGTACACTCCCCTAGTATGCTTGCCTCTTAGCAAATTCTTATTAAGAGTCGACTCATTTTTACAGGGATTCGTTGTCCTTGAAAGCAAAGAGGAGGTCGCAAAGCTGCCCCTTGGTGAAAATGGCGGGAAAGTATGGCTAACCATTTTGTATTCTGCGTCTGAGTTTCAGTAAATTAGCTGAGCGTCTAAACTGAGGAATTTTCACATTACAGACACTTTTTACCTCGCGATTTTTTTTCACTACAAATTGGCAAAATATTTCACGAAAGTATTATTTCGCAAAATAAAAATTTCCACGAATATTTGCCATTGCATTACATTGTAGTTTGAGCTTACTTACACTGTTTCCACATTTGTTTAAGTTTTTTTTCTCATACAAATGAAAAAAAAAAAAAAAGAAGAAGAAGAAAAATGATAATAAAAAATAAAGACTAAGAGCCTAATGTCACTTGAAACTCGTATGTAGGTTTTCCAAAATCTGTTAGAAGTTTATTAGCTCCTTATTCGCACTTGCGAGTAAACGCAAACTTTAGCACGAAATGTTTTGTAATGTGCGAGGTCTACACTGATGAGGGTGGTATTAAAAAGTTATTCAATGGTTTGTCCACTTGTACGGGAGATAATCCACTCCCTAAAGCTCTTGGATTATCTCCTGGTACAGGCGGACAAACCATGGTATAACTTTCACTTATTCACCGAGGTAAATAGCTTTGCAATACGTTTTATAAAGCTGATAAAAACTGTATGACAGGTCATTGGTGATAAAGCCCCGGGTTGAAACACAGAAGAGCCTAAAACTCCACCGTACTAGACGAACCCCGGTAGCTCAGTAGGTTAAGCGCTAGCATGCTGATCTAGCAGTTCCGGGTTCAAGCCACGCTATAGGCGACAATTTTGTCAATTCTAAACAAGGCTCCATTGCACACAGCATTTTATTATCATTCCCCCATTGTAAAATTCCACCGTACTACCTTTTCACGATTACAAACAAGTCTGTTTAAGTCATCATTTGCCATCAAACGTTAAGGTATCCAGCAATCATAGACCGTTTTGGCCTTCTCGAAAGGTGAAATTATTGGTCGACAGACCCTCTGCACAGTACCTGCTGGTAAGCAAACTGGCTTACAACAAACAAATAAAAGAATCAGAACTGAAGCATAAATAAGCATTTATACTTCCATTCTGATATTATAGTTTGTTTCGTGTTTACATTGTAATCATGTACAGTTTATGATACAATAAATATACTCAGCGTCACTGAAAACGCACCATTTTGGAACTTATGGCACATTATGTTGTTTAATGTTTTGCTTGATGTAACAGACAATTCAATAAATCTTAATTTCCTGGTGTTGAGATGGGTGTTTACAAGTTAAACTTCGGTCACTTGTCGGCGCTATCAAGCGTGACGTCAAGAGTGATATGTTCGAAAACGGTCGCTATCAAATAACACATTTAAAGGGTAATAAATCCATATTTCGCTCTCTGCCAGACACTAGATTGCAAATGAGTCGTTCTTTGGCAGGTCTAATGACATTAAACCACTTTTCCTCCATTGAATTATGACGCGGTTCAGCTAATAAGGGTGACGTTGTACATGTAACGTCATGCTCGGTCTGGATAATGGTTGACGTTTGTCTCATAAAAACACTGAAATTCAGTTTCTACCCATGATCTCAGCATTTTGGGTTGCAAAAACTAACACATTTACCGAAAGTTATTTTTGTCTGTTCATTGTTTTATGAACGTGAAATATAGTGACATTTGAATTTAAGTCACTTTGGTCCCTTTGATGGTCTGGATAGGCTATCAACTCTCTAGCAAAATCCATCATTTTAGAATTTCTAGCATGTGAAATAATGCTGAAATTCCGTTTTTCTTGATTTCTGAGCTTACGTTACGTCACAAACTCACAGCGTACCTTTTGACTAAACGACATCATGGGCGTAATAAGATAGTTCAATATGATAACTATTTCATATAAATAATGTATGTTTTCTAAATTTAAGAAAAAAAAATGATATGATAAGACCGTTGCGTTTTTAACCGTCTACATAGAATTTCATTTACTTCTTTCTAGTGCACACAGTGAAGATTCTGATCAGAGAGATTCTAAACAGCAGTTGTGTTTGGGTCTACGTTGCTTCACCATTAAATTTCATTTTAATAAATCAAAGAAATACTTACCAGAAAGTGATATACAAACTAAAGTATTCCACATTATGCCGTCTCTGTTCATTCTTGATGTTTAAGCAGGATTGACGTAAAATGACGTTTGTAGCCAAAAACTTCAGAAACAATGCACTATTGTTTGCATGTGATCATTAGATATCGATTAATTGACAGTTCAACTCATTAATGCCTAGCGCCCTATAAAAAAGGGCATAAGGCAAACAGTGCAGACCTAGATCAGCCGCCGCAAAACGCGGCGTCTGATCAGGGTCTACAATGTTGGCATAAAACTTATAGAAATTTCTATCAAGAAAATAAAACCCCTAAATAAAAACTGGACATCGATTTTATAAGGATGGAAGAGGTAACTAGGCATAATAGGTTAATTACCGTAATTATGTGCAAATGACAACTACCTGCCGTACGAGAAATCACGCGTGTCAGTTTTCGGGCGATGCTTGTGATGTTGACTGATAAGTTCCGTACACACTTCTACCGTAAAATGACTCCTATGAGCATGTGAATGTCAACATACATGCGTCTAGCTAGTTTTATTCAAGAGAACGCTACCAGCCAGTGGCAGTTATTCATTTTGTTTTTGTATGCCTCATGAAACTAATCCCGTTCCCCCTAAACCATGAAAACTTGGGAGGCCAACCCATAAATCAGCCCGGCATACACGAGGTTAACACGCGCGGTTAACTCTCGTTTTGGTAAAAAAAAAAAAACATGTATTGGGTCTTTTTTCTGTTTGTTTGTTTTAAGGAATATTCAGAGCACAGTTCGTACATTTGCAAGAGAGTCAATCTACAAGAGATGATTTTGAAACACGTAAAAATATCGAAATATCACCCGAGGGGTCAGTATTTTCAACTGGGGACGAGACTTGCCGAGTCCCAGCTAGAAATTTCGACCCGAGGGGAGAAATTTACCTATTCTACAATGGATTATTTTTCTCCCACTGTTAGTATACAAATATATCAATTCTGATATAGCTTTAAAGGCCCTATTGCTCTATTAGTGATGAAATATTTTATCATGAAGAATCGTTGCAAGCTTCTCAAAACAGTTTCGTCCAAGTAAACGACCGTGATTAGTATACTTTAATTAAATATAATATCCTTGAGTTTCAGATAAAAGAGTTTTGTAAATTGATTTGGGTCATTTTAGTTGGCAACTAATATGACCTACTTTGGATTTCGTATACATAAATAAAACGGTAAAAATACAATGTACAGGAGTGGCGACCCATTCACTATGCCGCATACAGCTATGTAATAAAACTAGACGGGAAACCAGAAAAGGACATATGTATTTTGTCGGAGCGATTTGTTGTTTTCAAAGACTTATTCCTCTACATTTTGGTAAGTGACTGACTCAATATATGTATAGCAAGGCACATTTTATCATCAAACGTGTAGGTTGAACCGCTTTTCACAATATTTGTGTTTAGACGTTTTTTCCGCCGATAGGACTATGGAGACTTTAAGACAAGAACATTTAACTTGTAGAACCAGTACACTGTTGTAATTTTTGATCAGCCCAGTGTGTTTTTATTGATTCTGAAAACAAACGGGTGTAAACATACTTTGCATCTCGAACATAGCTGGGAAAAACGATCTGTTAACTAGTTTTTCTTAAAAATACAGAACATAATGCAGGTTAGCCTCGTACGTCGCTTGTCAAGTTGCCAGAGAAGTAACATTACTTATATTGCCCTTGCCAGAAAACACCAACTATAGGAAGACATATTTCGCAATAATCAAGGTCTACACTGATAAGGGTGGTATAAAATAGTTATACCATAGTTTATACACCTGTACGGGAGATAATCCACTCGGTAAAGCCTGTGGATTAGCTCCTCGTACAGGCGGACAAACCATGGTATACCTATTACAAATTTTAATGGCGTCATTAAAAAGTTAGGTCAAAAACCTATGACAAGCTATAAAATGTCATTCTGTTTGCTTCCGTGTAAATATTAGTAAAAGAAAATGAAGAGTCTTAAACCGCACCTTAATATAAAGAAATAAGACAAGATTTCTTTGCAGATAGCAAGATTTATACGTCGACAGTGGTTCCATAGAAACAAGTGTATGATGGACACAACGTCATACATATGACATGAAATGCTACTGAATACATAACTACTTTTTAGCGTTATTCCCAAATATACTTATAATTTTGAAAATACATCATGTACATATATATTGCCAATTAGGAGACTTTATTATGAAACGTTAATCGCCGCGAGCGGGCTACCCAACCCTACTCCCTTTTAGGAAGGGGGAGGTAGGTTTATCCATGCTCAAGACCAGCAAGATCATTTGCACAAGCTGTCAAAATGCCGAAACCCAAAGTACAAAACCATTCTGTCACCAACGAATGCTCCTCTACTTCGGATTACAGGCATTAAATCCCAAACAAGTGCCCTCGATCTAGAGAGTGTTGTCAGAAAGAATTTTTCAGCTACTGATAACTTATTCATACTTAAAAGTTTAATCGATATTTTACAATCGAAAAAGAAAAAGTTCTACTGTTGTTTCATTGACTTTAAACAGGCATTCGACACTGTTTGGAGAACAGGGTTATGGCATAAACTTACTGAAGCGGGTATCACCGGAAAATGTTTTAATCTTATTTACAATATGTACCAAAATATAAAGTCAAAAGTAACAACCAGCGAAGGAAGTAGTAATTTTTTTAATTGTAACGTCGGAGTCAGACAAGGTGAGAACTTGTCCCCATTCTTGTTTAGCATTTTCCTTAATGATCTCGAAAGCTTTTTACATGCTAGGTCCGTTTCCGGTGTCGAGCTTGATATCAATACAGACGAGGTATATATTTACTTAAAACTACTTGTATTATTATACGCAGATGATACGGTTATTTTCAGCGATGACAAAGACAATTTGCAATATGCATTAAATGTCTTCGAAGATTATTGTAAAGAATGGCACCTAACAGTCAATACTTCAAAAACGAAAATTGTTTCTTTCAGTCGGGGTAGAGCAAGTAAAAACGTTCAATTTTCGTTTCAAAACACAAATATTGAAATAGTAAATGAGTACAAATATTTGGGAATATTTCTTGGTCGCAGTGGGTCGTTTGTCTCAGCTAAGAAACATATCGTGGAACAAGCAAATAAAGCCGTTTTTGCCCTTCTAAAGAAAAGTCGAAATTTAGATCTGCCTGTTGACATTCAAATTGATCTCTTCAATAAAACTATCAAACCAATTCTATTGTATGGCTGTGAGTTATGGGGTATGGGAAATATAGAAGCGATTGAAAGGGTTCAACTAAAATTTTATAAATATGTTTTAAATCTTAAAAGATCAACACCCTCGAATATGATTTACGGAGAACTGGGTGTATTCCCACTATATATAGATATCCAGACAAGAATTATATCGTTTTGGACTAAACTTATTGAAAACAGTGAGGTGAATAAATTATCGTCAAATGTGTATCATTTACTATTGCATATGCATAATTCAAACACAGTAATGTCGCCGTGGATTAAACATGTTTAAAAACCTATTATGCTCTCTAGGGTTTCCTGTTGTTTGGTATAGCCAGAGTTTTGTAAATTCGAAATGGCTAGTCAAAGCTGTACAACAAAAACTTAAAGATGTTTTTATTCAAAATTGGTCCTCAAAAGTTTTTGTAGAATCTGAAAGTAACATCTACAGAATTTTTAAGCAAAACTTCGAATCAAGTACTTATATATCAATTTTACCAACACAGATGTGTAAAACTTTTATGGCATTTCGAACACGAAACCACAGGTTACCCGTGGAGACCGGTAGATGGACTGGAGTACCTTATCGTGAAAGGCTATGTGTGTACTGCGGTCATGACGTCGGTGATGAATATCATATGCTGCTTTTATGTCCAAAATTCAAGGACGAAAGAATCAAATATATCAAATCATATTATTATCGATATCCTAATACTTTCAAGTTTCAAGAGTTAATGAACGGTCGGAATAAAAGTCAGTTAGTGAATCTTTGTCACTTTATACAAATAATTATGGAAACAGCTAAAAAGACATAACATTGTCGGTTTGAAATTTTCTGTGTAACTCTAACATATACACAATTGTAGTCATTCTGTTTTATTGTATTTATAGTGCGCGCAAGTTACTAAACCGGTACTGTGTATATAGTATCCATATCCCTGTAAGAACACAACGTTATATCGGCATTCAATCGACGCTGATTCTACGTTCAAACGTTGAATCGGCGTTGATTCAATGGTGATCCAGCGTTGTATGTCCAGATCGTATTTGTGAGTGTAAAAGCATCTGTTCCGTAGAATAGTTTGTGCGTTCTTTCCAAGTTAAAAACATTCAAAGTTTACCTATTCATGAACCATAGTTTAATATTTCACGATGTATAAAAGACACCTATTTACAAGACGAGTGGGTACTGACAGTATCTTAAAGAGTGAGGCCTTGTTAGGACTCTACCCAGCGGGCACCTGACGTCGTGGTGGCGTCGTCCTGGCGTCTTTGCGACGAAATGAAGTCGCATCGACGCCAGTGCAACGTCATTTCTGCGTCGTGTCCCCGCTGGATGGCCAGTTACTCCGTGACTGTCAGTTCAAACTGTCTTTAGAGATTGTTTATCCTAGATAATTTTCTGTAAATATGTTCTTTTCATGATGCAAAAATCTCTGTTTGCTGTTGGTGACGTTTAAAAACATGAAATGCAACTATATCTAAATTATACGACTTAAACATTGTCTTACCTTATCAAACGTGGAAGTTCTGAATGTTGGGACAGGTAGTTCTGCGCAGACAGTTAAGACCCAGATCGGAGCGCTCCTAAAGGAGCGGTCTGGTATGGGCCTGCGCTGTTTGCCATTCTATCTGAGTCATTTGGACACATTGCAGGAGGAGCTGCAAAAATTGTTTTCGGTGTCCCAATGTTTTTAGAATTTTACGGTATCCATACAAATTTTCCTTATTGTTGAGTAAGAATATCTGGCACAAGAATCAGTTACTTCGTGCGATATGAATATACTAGCGAATACTGCACGGGATAATCATTTGACCTCCTTTTCTTTCTTGTGGACAACATTGTAACGGTACTAAATGCGGAAAAATCATGCCTAACAGGCTGTCGTTGAATGTGTAACTTACCTCTTTTTACCGCTAGTATAATTAAGTCGCTCTCCCATGAAATGAAATGAATCGAAAAACATAACTTAATTCGAACATGTTTTTAGACTATGTCACCACCATAACCACCTAATTGTTTTGCTTTATTTGTAGACTCTCTTGTTGTTTATGTATGTAAACCAGAGATTTGCTAAATAAACTTGTAAACAAATTGTAATTGTCTCACTCTACATAACAAAAGTCTCACAAAATTATTATAATACAAACTTTTGCAAAATTTAAAACTTCGACTGTTGAACGATGTGTTCGTGTAGAAATCTCGCTTAGAACTGAAAAACTATTTCCCGCCCAAGCCTTTATATGACACCTGTCATATAACTACACACTGCTCAAACCTGTTATAAAACCGGTTCGTTAAGACATAAGTTCTCCGCTATACGTTGTAACGCGGAGAACTAGTAAGTCTTAAACCGCACCTTAATATAAAGAAATAAGACAAGATTTCTTTGCAGATAGCAAGATTTATACGTAGAATTACAAATGTTAGAAAGAGCTTACGAATTCCAAATTTTGCAAAAGTTTACAAAAACTTCATGTTCTTTGTAACACTAAGACATTTTCCTACCTAGAAACTGCTGATTTCCAACGTACACGCCTGAGCGGACAGCTTTCGTTTACGCCATATTGATCTGCATTTGCCACAAAAATGACCCCGCTTGCTGTTATACAATGCATACACAGATTCAAATCAGGCGCACTTATCAGTAAATTTCCCTATTATGCATAACCTAGCTCTTTGTAGCTTAGCTGCAAATACGACTCCGATAATTCGACCTTATTTTTAAACACATGATTAAAAATACCTTTTTGAACAGTTGTGTTTGATAACTCATTTCGAAAAATTTCTCTCTTAAGCAATAGCATGTAGGACAAGCAGAGCCTTTCTTTACATCTTATAATGACCCGTATATATAAGGTTGCTTTTTCGAATGTTAAGAATATGATCTATCTAAAGCTGTACATCGTTACATTATAACTGATTGATTTCACAAAATCTCAAACATCCGGCTATTTCTAACAAATTCAGAGTAAAGACTATTATATACAAAACCTCGTCTGTAGTATTGTCTGTCTCATCATCATCTTAACATCTCTGTATTTATTGTCTTGTTTCTTTACTAGTTTTAACTTATTCTTTTACCACTACTAATAAAACTTTTCACCCACTTATTAGAGTAGAATCAGTAAATTATTAAAAGTGTGTATCCACTTAAAATGGCAACGTAATTGCTATCTCGCCAAATGAGTTAGATAAACTGCAACATAGATTGGTCTGCTGGCTTATCAGGAAATCATCTTGAACCACAAAACAACTGAAAACGCTAAATGATTAAAAATACATTTTGTTTGTATTCACCGCCGTGTAGCCAAACACATAGATAGCCTTCCATATCTCGCTAAATTACGTCCATCGTGTTAATACCCAACACCATCGATGCTTTTGTAGGTTCTATACTTAACTATTCATGCGAGATATGGGGTTTTGGAAAATGTAAAGATATCGAGAGAATTCATCTTAAGTTTTGCAAACTTTTATTAAAAGTTAAATCGTCGACCTGTAATATGAGAGTTTATGGGGAACTTGGGCGATATCCTTTATTTATCAACAGATACTCACGTATTATTAAATTCTGGTGCCACATATTGCAGTCTAACAATATTTTGATTTCGAAACTTTATAATTCATTGGTAGCTTCTTGTGAAAATGGTAAGGCTAACTGGGCAAAAGGTGTTAAAACTCTTTTGGACAATTATGGATTTTCCTATGTTTGGATTAATCCTTTATCAATTAATTTAAACACGTTCCATTTGCATTTTAAACAAAAAGTCATAGATATTTTTAAACAAACCTGGTATAACGATATCGATAACAGTAGGTCACTTATTTTGTACAAAAGCTTTAAGCAGTCATTCGAACTCGAGCATTATCTTAGCGTATTACCTAAAAAATTCAGAATTGTTTTATCTCAGTTGAGACTATCTGCGCATCAATTACGAATAGAAACTGGTCGCTATTCACAAAATAGGGTAGATAGAGCTTTACGTTTATGCACTCTATGCGACAAATCTGACATAGAGGATGAGTATCATTTTGTACTCATTTGTCCTGTGTATAGTCAAATTAGGCAAAAATATATCCGTCCGTTTTATTATATCCGACCAAATGTTTATAAATTTATAAAGCTAATGCAAAGTAATAAAATAACTATTTTAAGAAACTTAGGAAAATATGTATATGAATCTTTTGCTTTACGTAAATCACTTGTAAGTTAACCTTTTAATATAGTTTTATATATGAGGTATGTCATTCTGATTTGTCAGTGGGCAAATGTTATTGATGCGGCGTTTTTGGCGCCGTATCGACGTTGATGCGACGTTCAAACGTTTTGAACGTCGCACTGACGTCGATGCCATGTTATGCTGCGTTGTTTCAACATCGTTGGCCCGCTTGGTTGATTAACTGACTTAAAAGCATTCCATGAATTTAAGAGCTAACAAGTATGGAGTTCATCCTCCAATATATATGTATACATATTGCATCCATTATTGAACAAATTCTGCTGTGTCACATTTTTTGCATTATTACCTCTAATAACAGCACCAAATTGTCTAATACTATTCCGTTTATTCTAAGTAACAGCCATTTATTGTGTGATTGTGTGATCTATGTACGTATTCTAAATGTTGATAGACTAGAAACTGTATAGTTTACGTCTAAATAAAATTTCTGTTCTGTTCTGTTCTGTTCTGATGTCCAACGTTTTCTGGATTTTATCCATTAAAACAACACCTGAAAAACAAACATATCTTGATACTACTCTGAAAAACTAAATCCAGTAATTCACACATTTTTTATTTTATGGAAAAAAAAACTATCTTACTAAAACTTGATTGCCTCTTTCCAAAAAAGACCCCGTTTCTTGACCTTTTATGATTGCATTTCTGTTCAGTAAAGGCATACTATCAATAACAAACTCTGCATGATTCGTTGGTTTGTACCATTTCTGAACAAAGTATGCTACTGATTTCCATTTAAGAATAAGCAAAATACATGTACCATTAGCTACCTCGGACTCGAGTTTCTTATTACAAGAGCAGTAGAGGGAGAATAGTTTACCTCCCTTTACCATTGTAGTCCCTTCTTCATTAGGTGCGAAGCTTCTAGAATTAAATCGACTAATTTACATTTACGTAAAGTGCAAAACGGTCAACAGCATGCGGACCACCTATCTTACATGTTTTGCAAAAACATTTTATTTATTTATTTTTTTTTTTTACATCTACCAAAATGACATGCAATGAGGTGTTTACCGCTGGGTATTCATTCTGGACATATTTTCAAATTATAAACATCAAAGATTTCATCAATGCCAAAAGCAGTTTTCTGTAATTCTAATCAATGCCAAAAGCAATATTCTACTGAACATTCTTGTTGTCTGAACTTGTTTTAAGTCTTTTGTTTTTGTTTGTTAACATAATTTTTGATAACTCGCCTTTCTATCCAAGATGAACTTTCAGCAATCTCACTTTTGCCGTCAATGATATTAGAACAGATTCTCCTGTCTTATCCTGAATCATTTTCTAATTTAAGACAATCAATCAGTCTAAACATTTATGAACGTTTTTTTTTTTTTTTTTTAACCAACAGTCATATTTTATTCTCTGCATTCTTAAATGCCTTGTTTTGGTATCACCCCATGACCAAAATTTTTTTAATATATTTGCATCCAATCTGCACGTACATGTACCCACGATTTCTGTACTGTCATGATCAGCCTGCACGTCTACCTCAAATACAATTTTCCCTCTCCCAGAGGAGGTAGTGATCTCATCACATAACTTATTTTTACCTGCTTCCAGGGAAATTTCAGACATCTATATATTCTCTCTATATGTATCCACTTCCAGGATAGTTTCACACATATCTATGTAACATCCGTACCCAATTCCAGGGTAGATTCACATATATCTATGTAACCTCCATACCCACTTTCAGGGTAGTTTCACACATATCTATATAACCTCCGTACCCACTTCCAGGGTAGTTTCAGACATATCTATGTAACCTCCGTACCCACTTCCGGAGTAGTTTCAGACATATCTATATAACCTCCGTACCCACTTCCGAGGTACTTTCAGACATATCTATATAGCCTCCGTAACCCCTTCCGGAGTAGTTTCAGACATATCTATATAGCCTCCGTAACCACTTCCAGGGTAGTTTCAGACATATCTATATAGCCTCCGTAACCAATGTTACTTGTGCCCGTCAACGATGTTACTTGTGCCGTCAACGAACAAGACCAATAAATGAGGTCTTACCCGAGGCATTCAGTATTCTACCATTCCTTCTCTAAAATGACAGTTCTCGATCTGCATTGTCTGTTACAATACCTAGGGCGTTCCAACTAGCCCCTGATAAGTACAATCAAAAACGTGACTTGTCATTAGTCCAACCATTTTTTTTTCTTTTAACATATTGCAGGAATATTACATGTACATGTATTTAGCCATTCACGGACGCTATACTCTAACATGAATTAAAGAATAGAAAGTCTCATTTCGACAAAGCAAGGAACCAATTACTCTAAGCGAGTAATTTTTTCTTCTGTGGTGAACATTTTCCCACCTATCGTATTTAGCTAATAACAAAACCCTGTTACCTGATGTTGCGAAAACCACTGACCTTTTTTTTTTTAAGAAAATCTTATTCTAAAATACTTTTCCAGGTGAACATACATGGTTTTGGAAACGCTTCCAAATTAGTAGTACTATTTTCTTCGGCTAAACCATTATAATTTGTGTCCTTTTCGGATCGCCATAACTTAACCACAGCCCTTAGTACTTGTGTAAATAAATGCCCTGTAGTGGCTTATTCCAAAGTTGCGGCAATGATTTTTGTACGTAAAACTTCAGTACATTATCATATTGCACAGAAAATCCCTAAATATTACCTGTGCTTTGACAAATCTATATGTTGGTATGCACACTTAAAAAACAAATACTTTTTTTTTTTTTTTAATTCAAACTCTGCTCCGTTCAGGTCTTCAGATTTAAATTTGAAGTTAATGTAAATAGTGTTATGCTGACAAGCCCCAGCTTTGGCCAATAACTACTGCTATAATTATGCAAATGAAATATGATTTACCCGGTCGGCATACCGCTGCTACAATACCGTTATTCCATAAAGCTATATATTTCGTGCCATATTATTCCCGCCGGACAAGTTACCTTTTAATCAGATAAATTTGATTATAAAAGCATTCAAAAGCCGAGTAATAAATAAATAACCAGTATTTGCTTCCCATTTTCCAACTGAACCCAATAATCTACATATCGGGGAATTGTTACATACGTTACCAAGTCCATTTATATCTAACTCACCAACATTTTCTGATTTCAACACTAAAACTCTTTTTTTTTTTTTTTTTTTTTTTTAACTTTTGTTATGAATCAAATCAGTACCTATGAAAGATGAAAGTATACTTATCTTAATAAACCCTTGGCATTCTAACTTTTAATGTGGGAAAGGTATAGACCAGGTAGTAGCGTTGTCAATCTCATTCTGGGTATTGTCAGGTCAATTCCTCGCGCATCTTCTGTCAGGACAACCATGCCTGTACGTCTCTTAGCGCTTCTCTATGCCTGCCCTGGCATTCACTTTGAAAGATCATTGTCACTCACTTAAGTGTTAGATTTATACTCAGCTACCAGTCTCCACCACAGCTCAGACTAATCTGCCAGTTTACTGATTTTATGTGCCTGTTTCAAAAGATCTCAAGAAACTATCAGATATAATATACATACATACATTATGCCGAAACAGTGATATGTCACTGGCCGAAACAAAACTTTCAAATGTATAACATAGTAGCCTGTGTATACATGCTTTAAATACACCTATTGCCAATCATAAAAAATAAACATAATTATCATCATGCCACTGTGTGCATATCTAATAAGTTGACCAAACAAACAAAACTTACGAATTATAGACCGATCAGTCTTATGCGCCACCCATATAATTTTGCTATTTAATGCATCGCTGACCATATCACGCCGTTTTTACCGTATTTACCGCATATGTGTTTAAAGGTGCAAGTGCACTGTAGACCTTATGCATGACGAGACTGCGCATAAAACGTGACACACCTCTTATTACCGTATATATGGCAAATGTTTTTGTAATCCGCATACACTTGGAAGACCCGGACCAGTGACGATACTGCTCATAAAAACAGCATAATCTGAATCTACAAAATTGGGGGGTGCGGGTGTTTTAGTTTTTACACGCCATAGAACAAAAGTCTGATCTGCATCTACACTGTTTGCTCAAAATTACCAATTGACTATGCGGCCTCGTGGCTCGATTTAACTAGCATTATTTTAAACTGGAGCATAAACTGATAAATAGCTCCTCCATATATTTTCTTTAAAGATTTGGACATTTCTCCCGTAGCTGCTCATTAGAACTACAATTTTGTCACTTATCTGCTATATGAGGCTCTTCACTTCTGTAAACACCTGCGTTTGTCTTCACACTTTCTGTGTCCATCTTGAAAAACTTCGACTGTCGAACGATGTGTTCGGGTAGAAATCTCGCTTAGAACTGAAAAACTATTTCCCGCCCAAGCCTTTATATGACACCTGTCATATAACTACACACTGCTCAAACCTGTTATAAAACCGGTTCGTTAAGACATAAGTTCTCCGCTATACGTTGTAACGCGGAGAACTAGTAATACCCTGTTGCTAATGCAAGATAGATGTTGTTGATGGTAGATTATACTGCGACACAACAAAACCAACAAAGTTACATGTGCGCTTAGCGAAGTCATATCAACATGGGCATCCGCCCATTCTGATCAGAGTCTTTGCTGTCCGCATGCGGTTAGCTTAGACCCAAGGCTACCCTTTAGTTTAGTTTAAACAATATTTTATTTGTATAAACAATCATAATTTACAAATATATCAATACATAATTACATATTTATATTATGTTATAAAAATGGGATTCAGAAGGAAGTCATAAGACTTTTGTGAATCTGTATCCCATACTTCAAAAACTAATTTACAATAATCTAAATGTGATTTGAATCAAGAGTAACATAAATAAACATTTAAATGTGGCATTTGCTCGTATTTATATCTTAAGGTGCATATAGAAGGTACAGTAGAAGAAAAAACAAGAGAAAGCGAGAAGGAACTGAAAGGAATGGAAAGGAAAAAAAAAAAAAGAAAGAAAAAGAGACTCCACGAGGAATGATAAGCTATTTATACTTAAAGTCCCAGCGGGCACACGACGTCCAAATGACGTAGAACCGACGTCTATGCGACGTAATGACGTCGCATCGACGTCGGTTCGACGCCACTCGGACGCCATGTGCCCGCTGGGGTAGTATTCGTAAGAAAACCCTGAAAGATAAGCGAAACCAACTCTGTTTCAAGATCAAAGATATTATTGTCACCGATTTCGCCAGAAGGTGGCGTTTTACTGAACAAGTTTAACAAGTTATGTATCACTTAGAACACTGTCTGTAGCGTCGTAATTTGGTCTAAATCTCTTTGATTTCAGTATAAATTTTTGGACTGCACAGAAAATGCGACTGTTGACGTCAACAGAGAGGGATGCGTCTCCAAATAGAAAGGAATTTGTAGAGGGAGTGCAGAAGTTTGACACATCAATTATCATTTCGTGTCTTATTTCATCATATCTTTGACATCCAAATAGGAAGTGTTTTGTGTCCTCCACAGATCCACAAGCACATAGTGGGCTTTGAATTATATTTTTAGAATAAAGAAGTTGGTTTAAAGTACTACAATTAGTTCTTAAATTTGTCAGTCACGCGTCCCAGCATAGTAAAATGTTGGACGAGTAATACTACCACTGTTTAGATGTCTTTTGAAAGATGCAATGCATGCGGTTAGCTTAGACCCAAGGCTACCCTTTAAGTGCAACAGGAGTCATGGCAATCACTGTAGATCCGCAGGTCCAGATAACAAGGTCAGTCTTTGGCTCCTCCTGATTATATGATAAATCAAGTTTGGCCAAAATCTGTCAAAAGGCTCAAGAAATAGGAAAGGAGCACATATGTTATATTGAGGGAACATTAAAGTCTCCATAGTCCTATCGGCGGAAAAAACGTCTAAACACAAATATTGTGAAAAGCGGTTCAACCTACACGTTTGATGATAAAATGTGCCTTGCTATACATATATTGAGTCAGTCACTTACCAAAATGTAGAGGAATAAGTCTTTGAAAACAACAAATCGCTCCGACAAAATACATATGTCCTTTTCTGGTTTCCCGTCTAGTTTTATTACATAGCTGTATGCGGCATAGTGAATGGGTCGCCACTCCTGTACATTGTATTTTTACCGTTTTATTTATGTATACGAAATCCAAAGTAGGTCATATTAGTTGCCAACTAAAATGACCCAAATCAATTTACAAAACTCTTTTATCTGAAACTCAAGGATATTATATTTAATTAAAGTATACTAATCACGGTCGTTTACTTGGACGAAACTGTTGTGAGAAGCTTGCAACGATTCTTCATGATAAAATATTTCATCACTAATAGAGCAATAGGGCCTTTAATACTAGGTTATGTGGCGTAAAGTCAAAGTTACCAAAGCCTAATAATTCCTTTCACGCTTCTATGCCAAGTGTGTGAAAATCCACAAACTGGGTCAGGTGATAACATGCATACAAATCATTGTCATATTCAAAGTCCTCATATATCCTAGGAAATGGGCAAATGGCAGCCAAATCTGTTGGTTTTGGTTTTGCAAGTGATTATAACAGCTCGGTGAAATTTCATACTCTGGCTCTAGATAGAAACTGTTACATTTTATGTCCCCCTGTTTTCATAGTCACCGAATATCAATGATAAATGAATTGCGGTTTTACGACCCTTTCAGCAGTATTTCAGTAATATTGTGTCGAAAGAAGGTGATAATGAAATGATGTGTGCAATGGAGCCCTGTATACGGTTGGAAAGAATTTCGCCCCAAGCGGGATTCGAGCTTGGGGCACTAGTTTAGCAGGCCGGCGTTTAACCCACTGAGCTTTCTAGCTCATTGTCACCGAACACATTAGCAGCTCATCCCCTGAGATATGCTCAAGCAAGCTTGGTGAAAAAATGGCCAACGTGACTAAAACCTTATCAGCTCCTTCTAGTCCAGGCCCCGAGGCTATAAAACTTTTTCCTGCTCAACTCAGCTGAGCATGAAATTTTACCCGCTGAAAAATAGCGAATTACTGATTAGTACAGTTGTTTTCTTGCTCAGTTTAGCTGAGTATGAAATTTTCTCTGCTTATGAACATGAAAACGCCAACATTATCAGCAGAGAAAATTTCATGCTCAGCTGAGTTTAGCACAATTTTTTTAAAACCTCGGGGCCAGGTAAGTTTCCATTTCTTGACCATGGTTATGGGACTCCAATAGCTGTTTGGGTCCGTCTGCAAACATCCTTATTTGTTACATAGTCTTTGTATGATGTGTTCCGTAACCTTCGCTAGCATTTCATCTCAAAGGCCTGCTTTCTTCTCTCTAATCTGCTGTCAAGGTCCGTGACTCACAGGTAAACAGAAATATGGATATGACAAGGGAGGCATCAGTTTCACATGTGATCCAAGAAATATGGTGCTATCTCTCCATATTGAATTTATCTTTGTCAGAGCTGCAGTTGCTTGTGCAATCCTTGAGAGAACTCCGGTTTTGAACCGTTATCTGAGACAATTGTCCCAATGTATATGAAGCTTGTAACCATTCCAAAACTTCTGACCTTTTACCTTGATCGCCCTTTGGATACCACTGGCGTTGTTGTCATCAGTTTGGTCTTCTAGGCTCTTCTCCCCATTTTATACCTTATGCAGATTCGGTCGAGACAGCCTACTAGGGCTTCTAATTCCTGCTCTTCCTCAGCAAGAGCGTCAATGCCATCGGCAACCCGCAGATTTCTTCCAGAACACCAGACATTATCCGCTCGAGGAAAAAGCTGAAGAGGGCATCCTTGTCTGACTCCAACTGTTGTTCTGAATCATTCTACCTTGCTGTCATTCATCTGAACTGCACTTAAAGCCTTGTCATACAGCTGCTATGAGAACTAGATTTGCAGTGATGTTGTACTACCACACGGTAGCCCATAAAGCTGCATGCTATACCCTGTCAAATGCTTTTTTAAAAAAAATCTGTGAACGTGGTACAGATTCTGCTGATATCGAATGTACTTTTCATACAGGATTCTTAGGGTGCAGATCTGTGCCTTGGTGCTCCTTCCGCCTCTAAATCAAGCCTGTTATTCGGCGATTATCTCTACAGCTTGGGGTGTGAGCCTGTTCAAAATGACTTTCAGCATGACTTTAATCGGATTGATGCAGCTGATGGTTCTGTAATTCTGGCAGAACCGTAGGTTGCCCTTTTTAGGGAGTGTAATAATCAGCGACTCCATGAGGTCTGTCATTCCCCTGTTCTCAGATCGTGTTACAGATCTTTTTTAAAACATCAATCGTGGTCTCTCCGCCTGCTTGAACAAGTTCTGCTGGTATATTATCCGCTCCGGCGGACTTCCTCTTTTTCAGTGCTGCTACTGCAGGCTTAAATTTCCACACAAAGAATCGGTTAGAGATCTTCTTGTGGATGCTGAGAGCAGTCAAGAGTCGCATTGTCACCATACTTCTTATCATTGTATAGCTCTGAGCAATATTTTGTCAATCTGCTGAGAATCTCTTGTTGTTCTGTTAGACATTTCCCAGGCTTGTCCTGGATAGATGTGGCTTTAAATTGTTTCTTTGTAGTTAGATCCTTCACCAGCTGATACACTCTCTTGCTGTTGTTTTTGTTCAGGCACTGATTACCTATCCACTCCTCCTTTACACTCTTCAAGGCCTTCGGAACCCTCTGTGTGAGACTTTCTTGATTTCTTTCGCTCCTTTTGCTTCATATCATTTCAATTTCAATTCCCTCCTCTCAACACAGAGGTCGAGAAATTCCCTGGCGACCCAGGGCTTATTCCTGCGACGTTCCTTCCCAAGTGTCTCACTGGCTGCGTCAGTCACTGCTGTATTGTAGGTGGTAATCATACTATGTCCATGTCATCATCCCGCAGACTGATGAGTGGTAGATTCCCGTTGCTTTAAATGTGCCTGCCACATCAGGGTTTCTTAATTTCTCAAAGTCAAACTGTATTGTAGGTTGCAATCATGCTATGTCTGTGTCATCATTCCCCAGACTGATATGAGTGGTCCAAATTTCCCACCTTTTGCTGCTTTCTCAAGGTTAGTGCTTCTCTTTTTTTTATAACCCGGGGAGATTTTGATTGGAGAGGGTTTTGAAAACCTGAAATCGATTTAGGCCAGGCGTTGTGGAGGGCCTGGTATAGTTTTGGCCAGTGATGCCAAGTCTGTCGTAGTCTAGAGGAAGCCGAGGTGTGGACCCTAAGTCGACAGAGGTCTGACAGACATTTTGTCGATTATGACTGAGGGGTGTCAATCGAAGTTATGATGGTGGGGACTCCAGCAGCAATATTCGAGTTGTGATGGTGGTGATTCTAAAGGTGGAGATGCAGAAATGGACGTTACTATCTGAGCCGTGACACGAGAAAACCAACAATGTGGTTGTGCGCCTAATGTAGACTCAGATCAGCCTGGGCATTCGCCCAGTCTGATCAGACTCTTCGTTAAGTGCTCATGGGGTAGCTAAGGGTCTAAGCTACCGCCATGCGGACAGCGAAGACTCTGAGGGTTGCACTGGGCGCACAACCACTTTGTTGGTTTTCTCGCGTCGCGGCTCATCTGTATTATTTAGTGACAGTCTTCCTGTTTTTACCGTATGTTTTGTAGTTGCGATCGGGCGCTAGTTTCAGAGGCAGTGTTTACTTCATTTAAGTGAGCAGTTCATCTAATTGTGGACTCGATCGCCACTATAACTAACAGTAGAAACAGTTTGTGTTTATACATTTCATGTTGTGTGTTGTACATATAAATGTAATTAACAAGTTTAGTTACTTGTTGTGATAGTGGGGATCAACGTGTAAGAGGCCTCATCATACCGGAAGCCCCTCAGCTTTCCTGGCTGCGTCTCTGACTCGGTGGTGCGTCTTGGATGATCGGTACCGTCTTTCTTTAGTCCACTGACTGAAGAGATGCTGTCCCGCAATAGACTTTCGACGCACGGAGTGAGTGGATGAGGACGTAACAACCTGGGCCCAGTTGTTCAAAGCATTGTTAGCCTAACGAACTTGTTAAGAGGTCAACTCGTTAAGTGTTTTATGACTTAATGACCAAATACACTGATATTTTTTGTTGAAAAACAGTGAGAAGCTTTTGCATTGCAAAAGCTTCTCACATTTTTTTCAACCAAAAATATTGGGGTATTTGAGATTTTAACATCTGAAATTTTAACGAAACGTTAACTAACGACGTCGTTAGTTTTGAACAACTGGGCCCTGGTTGTTAAAGGTTGGAAATTCAATGAGCCTGAGACCTCTCTCATTCGGCATGCTCTAGGGTTACCAAGACAATCGAAGTCTACTGTCTATTGCCATTGTTCTCACATTAGTGATAAGTTTGCAGCAGGCATCAAGGAAAACCAAAAACAGCTTCCTACCCGATTGGTTACCTAAACGACCTTACAAACCATGTTTAGTTCATGCACACTCACTAAACTGTCTAAACTATTAACTTCTTGCCTTACCGTTGTCAAAACAACATTTTTGCTTGCATACCTGGCCATTTCTTATGAAATGGCCTATAGACTTCGTCAAGTATAAAGGATTTTGAGGGTTTTTTTAGCATAGAACTTCAAGCGCCTGTGCTTATTCCGATGAAATATTCATGCAAGCTTGCTGAAAATCCAACTACTCTTAAAGAGATACTGTTGGTGCAACGAAACAAAGTAGCAACATTATAGTCGCCTTGTAACCTTGATATTGTGTATAAAGTCATCGAACTCTGATCAGCGGTGCACTTTTTCTTAAAAATGTTGAGTCAATGAAAGTTTGATTAGTATCAAATGATAGGTTACTGACAAGCCATTTTATTTGTACTAAGACTCCTGTGACTTTTTAAAAGGATCAATTAAAAGAGTAAAAACCTGTGATTTGGTTTAAACATTTCCATTTCTTCGATAAATATACATTGCAATACAATATGTTGACAACATAACTGAACGAATGAAATGGATCAGAACGAAAGCTGATAGCTTATAGAGAGTTCTTCAAATTGTTTACTATCCAGCGGAACATACAACATTCAGTGAAGTATCAATATTATGTTTGTTTAAACACATGCAATTTGCATCATTATAACACATAAACACAGAAAAGGGACAATTACTATAATTGTAAAGATGTCCGCGATGAATCAAAGTTCGCTAATTATCATTTTTATATAAACCTGTATAAACCAGTCAACACATCACAGACATCATTCAAATACTACACGAGAAAGAAAAGAAGAAAATACGTAGATAAATAAATATCGCAGACAAACACAAACGCATAAAAGGAAGGAAAAACAGAAAGACAATTTAGTTTTTTTGGGGAAAAGAAAGATGGGACGCAGACTCCGGGGCACTCAGATTTTGGTCGTTAATTATGTAGACCAGTCGCGTATTTTTGATCTCCAAAAGAATATCATTGCTCAGAAACGTTGAGTGTTTAAAATATATTTGTGCACACTTTCAAATATTATTTTGTTTATTTCATGAGATAATAAGAAATTCCCGTACAATAGCAGACTGAGAGAAGGATTCTTGTATAAAGAAACAACGTTTAATAACTCTATACGTTGAACTTAATATCTGCAATGAAAAAAGAAGTGTTGCGCATTTTCAATACTGCCACAACGGCACAAGGCGATTCTGAAATGTTATTCCAAACAGATCGAGATTCAATGAAATATAGTTTGTTCTTTAATCGAGTCTGCTTCCAATACAAAAGTGATAAGGTTCTGATATTTTGTTTTTATTGAGGTAACGTTTTAAAAAAATTACAGAATCATACTGCATAGCCTTTGCAGATACACTATTCCAGTCCCTGGTTGTTGACGGCAAAAAAGATTGATAGTATTGCTGAATTCTAGCATAAATAAGAGAATGGTTATTAACTGACTGTGGAATTAAGCTGGACAAGTATGCGGGTGTAAGATTATACATCATTTTATATAATAAGATTATTCTATTTTTTCCGCCTTTTTAAAGTGAATCCCCAGATGCCCCATTATATAAAGCATTTACTAAAGCAAGTTTTGTTGCTCCAGTCGAAATTCTAGCTGCTTCATTTTATATCTTCACCTGTTATTTGCTTAAAGTGCACGAATTCAGCTTGAAAAGCACATACATCTTTTAAGATGGTGATTTATAATGAATACAAAAATTCTGAAGAAAAAAAAAAAATTGCTAGGTTGCCATTTTTAATGCATTAAAGTATCTTAAGATTTGTAAAAAAGCATTTTCAATAACCATGGTTAGTTTTCAGATTTTCGCGCAAAATTTTTTAACCTTTGATCTTTTCTTATATTGACCCTTTTTAACATCAACAAGTTCTGTGATTCAAATTGTGAGAAACTATATAGGGAAGGCTTCTACTAAGTTTTGGAAAGATATGTTGCATTTTCGGCATTTTACTATTCACCCCAAATCTGTGATTATCACAATCTATACTAGTAGAGCATTTCAACATCTCAGCACGTCTTCGAGTATTGCAGAGTTTCATTGTCTGGTTTATCCATTTGTCAGATGTATAATTTTATGGTGGCTGGTTTGTGCCATTTCATCTTTTCGTCTTTTCGCCGCGAAAAGACGCCACGCGAAAAGACGAAAAAACGAAAAAACGCCATGCGAAATGACGAAATAACGCCATACGAATAGACGAAACTCGCCACGCAAAAAGACGAAATTTCAGAGCGAAAAAAAACGCCATGCGAAAAGACGCCATTTGAAACTCTTATTTTGTCGTCTTTTCGCGTGGCGTCTTTTCGTCTTTTCGCCTGGTGTCTTTTCGTCTTTTCGCATGGCGTTATTTTATCTTTTCGCGTGGCGTTATTTCGTCTTTTCGCATTGCGTCTTTTCGGCTTTTCGCGGCGAAATGACGCCACGCGAAAAGACAAAATAACGCCACGCGAAAAGACGAAACGACGCCATGCGAAAAGACGAAAAGACGAAATAACGACACATAAATACGCTGTTAATGATAACTGTATTGATATCATATACTTAGACAGTTTGTTTGAGTAAACTGTGAAGACTCATATCAGACTACTGCAAACACAGATCCTGATGCAGTCTGATCATGTTCGCACTGTAATGTTATTTAATGTTCTTTTTCGACGGCTAAGAATAATAATGATAGACTGTAAAAATTAATGTGGAGTCGGCAATATTTCCGGTCGGTATGCTACCGTTTTGCAATAAAGGTGTATAAATATACAGTCAGACATAAGTTAAGCATCACCTGAATAAGTTGCGCCATAACGGGTTTAGTTCATACATTTGTTTTACCCGGTATGTTACATGGCAAGACTGATTCATTTAGAGTAAAGTGGTATTGACAAACTTTCAAAGACATGTATACGTTTGTCGTACGAACCGGTTTAGTCGCCCTACTGTCCACGTTTTCAAAACACAAGTTTGATACATGTCCTTTATCTTGCTATGCACGGATCCGCTATACAAGATACAGGGTGCTTTTGACTGAAATGAAAAGATGGCTAGGCGAAAACTTTCTGAAGCCCCAAAATGGCAAATTGTGGGCATGAAAAACGCCGGTTTAAGCACAAGGGCTATTGCTGGCCAGTTCTTGGTAAACCAGTCAATTATCGTACGTCTTTTGCAACGATACCGCGCTGACGGGACAGTATCAGAACGTCGACGTTCAGGGAGACCCCCGAAGATTGATGACCGCGAAAATAGAGCACTACGGCGTATGACACGTGCAACTTCTACAACCACAGGACGTCAACTGAGAAGCCAGTGGCCAGTTTATGGACCTATCTCTGTTAGAACTGTAACCAGGAGACTCAATAACGCCGGCTTAAAAGCCAGAAGGGCTGTTAAACGTCCTCTGCTGACACCCAGACATAGGACAGCCCGGTTATATTGGGCTCGTGATCGATTCTGGCGACGTGTACGTTGGTCTGACGAATGTAAATTTGTCTTACGTCATACTGACGGCAGGATGCGCGTTTGGCGAGGGGAAAACATAGCATACGAGGACAGGAACATTGTTGGTACCACAGCGTTCGGTGGCGGATCTGTTACTGTCTGGGCACGTTTTTCTATCGATGTAAACTGGATATGTACGTCTTACACGGAACGTTAACGGGCGTTAGCTATAGAGATAACATTCTAAGTACATCGTTGTGCCTCAATTCGATAGCCATCGCCTAGCTGACAGGCCTATATTCATGGACGACAATGCTCGGCCTCACAGAGCAGCTATTGTGCAACAATACCTTCAGCAGGAGGCTATTGATGTGTTACCGTGGCCGGCGTTGTCGCCGGATATGAATCCGATAGAGCATGTTTGGGATCAAATAAAACGTAAATTAGACCAACGGAATCCCCCGTGCCGGAATCAGAACGAGTTAAGTGCCACAATTGTTTAAGAGTGGAATTTATTCCCCCATAATAAGCTGCAAAGACTTGTTCAAGGAATGCGACGTCGTGTTAATGAACTTTTACGGCAACGTGGTAGTTATACCAGGTATTGAAATAAAACTCCTTATGCTGACACACAAGTGAATATGCTACAAAGCTGAGGCAATGACTTATGAAAATCCATCTACTCTCGTGAGGGCTAGCTCGGCAAAGTCAAACGTTTTTCATGTTCGTAATTTGACCTATAGAGGGAGGTATGTTTCAAGTAACGTTATCATAGGAACAGCTTTACATTTTGTATCAATATTCTGTCTAAATATTCTTCACTATCCAAAGAATTGAAATATTTGACATTTTATTTAATTCATATCAAATATGCCTATTTTTCGAATATGAAATTTAACTTTCAAATAAAAATTGGGTGATGCTTAACTTATGTCTGACTGTATATATTCTATTCTTATTACAGTGAAGTCACTTATACTTAGACAAGTGTTTTTGATTAAAATGTGTAGACCCTGATCAGAATGCAATCTGTAGAGAAGTGGACTAATCACGGTTTGCAGTTTTTGCCACTGAAATGATTTTTTTTTGGAAACATTATCAAAAATATGAGGAAGGTCATTATGGTATTTCTACTGAACGGAGAGACAAGAAAATGAGCCGTCCTTATGTTTTGGAGATAAATACTCCCAAGCAATTTCATCATATTTACATCTTCGTTTTGATCTTAAACTACCAAAAAGATTGTCTCAAAGGGCCGTTAAACCCAAAATAACCAGCCAACCAACCAACCAAAAAGATTAAGTACCTTGTTGACAATCTAATCTCCCACAAATTATGGAGGGAAAGTTACAAGTCACAAGCTGAAGGTGTTTATACAAACACTGAAACATGATATGAATATGGCATACATTAACCTGCAGCTAACCCAAAAGTTGAACAAGTTTATAGTTTTCTAAAGACGTGCCGATCGCAGACAAAGCAGAGCCTGATCAGACTGCTCTTTTGGCTAATGCCCCTCCCGCCATCTTTACAAAGGGGAACAACTTCTGTTACTTTCTCTTCAAGTTTTCCCTGGTTAGAAATTGTTTCTTAAAGGGGTTTGCTCTTAAACGAAAGAATTTGCTCCTAGAGGAGCAAATTCTTTCCTTTAGGTGTTGTCCCTCACAGAGAAGAAAGGCAAAAATACAGTGTCTTAACTTCGTCTTTTTGTCTTTTCGCGTGGCGTTATTTCGTCTTTTCGTCTTTTCGCGTGGCGTCTTTTCGTCTTTTCGCGTGGCGTCTTTTCGCGGCGAAAAGACGAAATAACGCCATGCGAAAAGACGTAAAGACGAAATAAAGCCATGCGAAAAGACGCCAGGCGAAATTACGAAAAGACGCCACGCGAAAAGACGACAAAATAAGAGTTTCAAATGGCGTCTTTTAGCATGGCGTTTTTTCGTCTTTTCGCGCTGAAAATTCGTCTTTTCGCGTGGCGAGTTTCGTCTTTTCGTCTTTTCGCATGGCGTTTTTTCGTCTTTCGTCGTTTCGCATGACGTCTTTTCGTCTTTTCGCGTGTCGTCTTTTCTCGGCGAAAAGACGAAAAGACGAAATTGCACAAACCAGCCACCATAATAAATTACATCACCAGTATCTTTATTTGAACTTGATAACAAATCTTCACCAGTAGAATACTCGTTATGGGAAACAGCTCCCACAGTTTTTTTTTTAATTATTGATATTATTTTTTTCATAAACATGAAGGATAGCTTGTAGGGCTGTTCGTATGGAAATACTTGTAGTTTAAGTATCTTGTTTTTAGTAATGACAAGAGACATTTAAATACCAGTTCATATTTCTTTCTATTCTTTTCAGAGTTAAATTAAGGCGAATGGGTAAATTTTCAGTCGATATATTTTTATGGGTTTACGGCTGTTTCAAGAATATTCCACTTATGTCGAGCTGAACGTTGAGCAGACGTGGGCGAAAAACGGAGCTCCAAGGGAAAACCCTCCCGAACGTCTGTGAGCGGAACTTGGCTTCCTCACATGTGCGCCGGCCGAGTGTAGAACCCAAGGCGGTGAGAGACCTTATGTTTAAGAGTCAGCGCTCATATCCACCAAGGCAGGGAGGAAACCATATGCTCCCATAGACGCGGAAGAAAATTCTTGAAAAAAAAAATTCCCTTTTGGAAAAACTACTTTGTCAAGGACTGAAGCACACAGGAAGTCACAAAAACTGATTCCCTTTGTTAAAAGAGTCGTACCAATATAGCCAGGTGATATGATCTAACGGTGGTCTTAATATTTTCAGTCAACCTGTTTTGGAATATAAAAACTCTTTTATAAAATATTTAAAGAACATCTTTTCTGAAGTTTAGATAAAAAATATGAGCACTTTCCCTCGTTGTTTACAATTTGTTTTGCACTCAAATTGGGAACTACCCTATGCACGCGCTTAGGTGATGATGTAATATGATATACCGATGCAAACAAAAGTGAGTGCCGAAGTCGTGATAATTGATTTTACCAAATACGGAAATATTGTGATACATTTCCTCTAAAAGACCTGACAATGATGTGAACAGAAGTTTGTGCTGATGACATAGTGTTCTGCAGTATTATTTTCTGATGCAAAGATGTTGCGTATGTATTTAATAACTGGAACATATCATTTTGGACGAAAAATCAAACCAAATATAATCATATATCATAATTACAGTGATTTTACGAACAGAAACTATTATGGCTGTTTCGCTAGATTGCGGGAGTGCGGGAGTTCTTAGAACGGGTTGTAAGGAAGTCGAGGGATGGAAAAATTCGGAAGTAAAAGGTTTACAACGGTAGATCATATATGCGCCAAACTTTGCCGCTGGTTCCAAGTATGTCATCAAAACTGACATATTACGATCAAGTTAGCACGTCATTTTCCTTATCATTTCCAAAGATACGAGGGGCATTTCAAAGTAATTAAAATGGTCCAATTTTTCAGTAACCGATTAACAAACCTGTTCATGATTGGTACCATTTAAACAGCAATCTTTGTTCTACGTTGAAAATAAATTTTTAGGTGGAAGGTATATGACAGCACAAGATATTTTACTATAAATACTTATACTTTTGGGACACTGGAAAGCGTAAATTTTCAAATAAATATATATTTTTTTACTTTTTCGAAAATGGTGCACAATATTTTCACTAATTGAGAAAATTATAAACAAATTTTATAGGCTATCATATGACAAACTTAACATAAAAAATTGGCTGATTGGGCGATTCTAGCTGATTAAATATTAAGAAACTAATATCAACATCTGGAACTGCATTTATGATACGGCAGAAAACCGAATGCCACAATGTATGTATGTTTTTAAATCAACCCCAGGTAGTTGTTTAGCCTTGTTCCATGTATAGTTTCTCATCAAGCACAACTCGGGTGCTTTGTAACGAAATCAAAAGGAGGAAAGCTGTGCATATCGCAGGGCAGATAACTCTTCAAATCTTCCCATGGGGTAGGATGATAATAGCGAAACATAAATGCATTTGTTCATTTTAAATGTAACAGGTTGCAAATGAAACAAAGAAAATGCCTTGTGATTTTAGAAAGATTAATATTTTATGATGGAAAACTTGATATCGTCAACAAATCTCGTGCTTAAGATGAAACATCACATACTGAGTTAACCCACCGACTTCTTGAAATTAGGAGGTTGTCTAATTTGGATTAATTTTCTTGCAAACGGAACACGGCAATCCAAATCTTTAGCAGGATGAAATACCTATTCATTCATTCTTTTCTATAAATAAAGCAAAACGTCTGCATTTTATTGGATTTTGCTTGTGCGACCCAATTATTGTAAAAGTATAAAGTGCTCCATCAAAAGTGGTCTTTTTTTGAACAAGCGTCATTCTTCTAAATTTTTTTCCAATCAGAATGTATAAATTTGGTGCTCAGTGATCGCCCAATAAATTGACGGATGGTAATGTCACAAGCAGATGAATAGTTCTTCAAATTACTATCTTAAATTACGCCGCACATTTTCTTTCGATCTTAACAAATTATTTTGCTTAAAATTATCACCAGTGTCCACTCATCTATCCATTTCTAGCATGCGCTGCCCGCGCATGCCAAGCACTATTTAGACAGTGTACAAACCATCATATAGCTGATCTACCCTTTTAACAAAAATATATACTTTGATAGTATTTTATCAACGTACTGTAGAGATACGCTGTCCTGATGCCCCTCGTAATACCCTTCAAACTCGACATAGGAGGCATTAATCAGACACGCATCAAAATACTAGTGACTCTGATAATGCTAACAACATCTACCATCAGCGCAAATATTTCTACCTCCACACATATCGTTTATCCTTTTAACTAGAAATATATAACTCTTTTGTTTTGAAAATTGAGAGTTCCTATCTTCGACGTGCTGCACATTTGGCAAGAACCAGTTGCGGATCGGAGACCAGGATATCTTTTGCACTAAATCGAACGAGAAGGGATCATAACCTTCCCGTAACCATTCCTGAGTATTTCCTTTTCGAAAGTGGTTAGATGAAGGTACAGCTTTTGATAGCTTTTGTGTGGCAGTTTCGCCAAAGTATCCAGGATATGCGAAACTTAATTCTTGACAATTATACCGATGACAAAGTAGCTGGATTCCGTTATATTCGCTTCTGGCTGGAATATGCTGATAGGGGCATTGAAATATCAAACACATAACAGTGTGTTCCCGTTTTGTCCTAATACGGTTGTTTATGTCTCGTGGTTCACCAGTAAATTTTCCATAGTCTCTCTGCATGTCTGGATGTTTCTTAAAAATGAAATTAATCATCTCATCTCCAAAATTATTCTTTTGTTTGTCCTCATTTTCAAAGGAGTACACGACAGATGATGGCACAAGAGAAAGTACATAACCTGTAATTATTGTTGTGTCTGTTGACATTTGACGTCCTATCTCGGATGGCGCCTGAATATACAGAGGTTTCTTATTCTTCTTAAAATGTCCATGCACTCTTGGATATGCTCTCGCTTCGTGCAGGAATACGCCAATCCTCTCCTGTGTTGAAAATATGTCACTTGCATCATTCATAGCATACAATTACAATTAACTGAATTTGTCATTACATATAGAACATTGTATTTAGATTATGAAATAGCTATAATAAATAAATTAGGGTCAGACGTTTCTCCTCTTAAGCTTCAATAAAATAAATTATCTAAATCATTGATCTATGCCAACTTAGGATAAAATATCAATAAAACATTGAAACAGAATTCAATAGGCTCCGAATTAAAAGCAAATTTATTTTAATAAAATCAGAGAAAAGGAAGGTACAGCACAAAATGAAAAAAACACGAAATGCAACGTCCATAAAAAGCAAGATTTTAAGCCAGCAGATCAACGATAATCTCCAAACATTACGCAAATTTCACTTCCTTGCAAGACATGGGGAAAAAAGGTCACAGCTAATAATGCAAGAAAAAGAGGATTAATGAATGCGAACTAGGAATACGACTATGAAATTGAGCCTCGACACGACAAAACCAACAAAGTGGCATATGCTCCAAGCGAAGTGTCATATCAGCCTCGGCATTCGCGAAGTCTGATTAGAGGAGCCTTCGCTGTGTGCGTACACCTAGGTTAGACTCTTAGCTACCCTTTAAGCGCAAAGCAAAGACTGTGATCAGACTGGGCGGATGCCCATGCTGATCTGACGCCTCGCTGGGCGCACACGCCACTTTGTTGATATTGTCGTGTCGCGGCTCATTAATTTAATAAAGAGCTATGGAGATATTCCTCTCCCGACCCACGTATCAACCTAATGTCAGATAGCAAACGTCTGTCGTTATGTCATTTGTGAAAATACATTATATGATAATTTAGTATTGACACCCAAACCGCAAAGTAAGTCCATTACTGCCAGGCGAAGGGTGAAATCACGTTCCCCTGTGAGGACGACCATGTAGTTTTTGTTTACAAACTTATTAAGGTTATATTTACGATATATCAAGGCGGCTCGTGGTTTTGGGTAGTGGGGGTGCAATAATCCTTATATAGATATCAAGTACAGGTTGTTGTGAAGTAAATCCCCATCGGACATCCCCCGTAGCATCTACCAATCATCTATCCACGGTTCAACCTATGACAAGATCTCGGGTGAGCTACAGGACCACTGGTCTTCTGGTTTAGCAGGATTGTTGGAACGAAAAATTTCGTATGTAAGTATCTAAGTTTAAGATAAGACAAGAGATATTTATATATCATTTCATGTTTAATTTTATTTCCTTGGGCGTTGATTAAACCAACAGAAAACATAGAATAGTATCCGTATACTGTACCTTTAGGAGATTTCAGTTTGAGTTGTTCGGTTTGAACTTTATTTTCTTTGTATAACAACATAATATATTAGTGCGTTTATCTTCAGCTATACTGTGTTACATAAAAGGGGTTTCAGAAGAAAACCAACTGACAAATGCCTGTCCGTATCCCATTTTCAAAAACAGAAAAGTATATACAACATGTGATTTAAAAATAGTACTTACGCAGTGGGCACAGAACGCCCAAACAACTCCAGTCCAACACCAATTTAACATCGCTAATCAACGCTGCTTTGACGTCCCAAGCGCCTTGGATTGTGTCAATATTTTTCCTTTTATATTAAATACTAGATCAATAAAGTAAAACCTATATACACTTCAGTTCAGTTCGAGCATGTTATCAAAATTATGGGTGGGAAGGCTGGGAAGGAATATGTTGTTTTTTTTGTGTGGATCCCGTCGGCGTCGGTCGGCGTTTGCGTCGGCGTTTGCGTCGGTGTAGCTTCTTGTCTGCACTCTATCTCTGAAAGGGATGTATTTCAACCAAACTTGCACAGATACATTATTGGAGGGAGTAAGGTGGAGAGAGAGAGAACTGATCAGATTTTGGTGACCTTTACCCTATTTGCAAGGTCAATGGATGTCGAAGAATGTTATGGCTTGTCTGCACTCTATCTCTTGTATGGATAGATGGATTTTAAGCAAACTTACATACATAAATCATTGAGAAATGGGAAAGAACTGATTATATTTTGGTGACATTGACTCTATTTTTAAGGTCACTGGAGATCAAAGAGTGTTGAAAAATGCCTTGTCTGCACTCTCTCTCCTGAATGGATGGAATGGATTTAATCAAACTTGATAGATATATAAATTGGGAATTGATAAAGAGCTGATTAGATTTTACTGACCTTGACCCTATTTTCAAGGTCACAGGAGGTTGAAGTGTTAAAAATGCCTTGTCTGCCCTCTATCTCTTGAATGGATGGATGTATTTAAATCAAACTTTCACAGGTATATATCTAAGAGATGCAAAAGAACTTATTATATTTTAGTTACCTTGATCCTATTTTCAAGGTCACAGGTGGTCAAAGAATAGTAAAAAAATTGCTTGTCTGCATCATTTCATGGATTTTAACCAAACTCAGGTAGATATATCGCTGGGGAATGAAAAAGAACTGGATAGATTTAGTGACCTTGGTCTGATTTTCAAGGTAACAGAAGGTCAAGGAATGTTGAAAAACGCATTGTCTGCACCATATTTCTTGAAGGGACTGGTGGATTTTGATCGAACATAGACAAATGTATAATTGGCGGTGGAATGAACTGATTAAATTTTGGTGATCTTGTGCCTATTTTCAAGGTCACCGGAGGTCTTAACTTGGCAACATTAAGGGTAAATGTTACATCTGTTTGCGTCAAAAACATTTCTAGTTGATTTATTGTGATCAAATTTCTAGTCATTTTTCTTAGCATTTCTTCATACTCCAATTAACATTAACCTAAATAAAACAGAGTACTACAGAAGAGTAACATGCGAACAACATACATCGCAAACATGTCTTTTTCCACAAAACTTTTGACAAGTACCATTTCCATTTAAACAATGAATTTGGCAATCGTTGTCATTTCCACATTTGCCGTTTGTCCTTTTGACTAGCAATATATAACCATTCTGTATTAAATCTTGAGTATTCCTATCATCAGTGTGCTGTACATAAGGCAAAACCTTGTTGCGGGTCGGAGACCAGGATTTCTTCTGCACTAAATCGAATGATAAAGGATCAAAATCCTTACGCGCCCATTTCTTTTTGTATCCTCTTTTAAAGTGGTCCAGTGGATGTAAAGTTTTCGAGATCTTTTGTGTTGCAGTTTTACCAATACGAAAGTGCCCAGGATCGACGAAGCCAAATCTGTGACCAATACGAAAGTGGCCAGGATCGACGTAGCCAAATCTGTGACAATTATACCGATTGCACAGTAACTGGATGACGTTAGATTCGCTTCTGACTGGAATATGCTGATAGGGCCATTGGAATATGAACCATATTACAGTATTATCCTGTTTTGACGAAGTTCGGTAGTTTCTCCATCGTTGTTTGCTCGCTACTTTGTCATATTCTCTCTGCAGGTCTGGGAGTTTGTTAAAAGTTATAGGAATCATCATATCCCCATTATTATTCTTTTGTTTATCCTCAAAGGAGTACTGTGCAGAGGATGGCAGCAGAAGTATTGCATAACCAGCGATTTGTAATGCGTCTGTTGGCTTTTGACTTCTTAAAATAATTGGTACCTGAATAGACAGAGGTTTCTTATTAATCTTAAGGTGTTCACGTACTCTTGAATAGGATCATAATCTATGTATCAATACGCAAATTCCTTACTGTGTTGAAAATATGTCACTTTCATCATTCACAGCAGACACAGATATGTAGTTCAATTTTCATTATATATGTAGAACTTTGCGTTTTGAACAGGGATTGTGAAATTGATATAACAGAATGTCAGGGTCAAACAATTTTCCTCAAAAACTTAAGCTCCTGGTGAATATTAAAGAAATCAAATTTTGAAGGAATGATCTTTGCAAAATTAGGACGAATGATCAATAAAACAGTAAAACAAAATTTAAATAATTTCACAGACTCTATTTTGAATTAATATCAATTTTAATATAACATAATAAACGGTACAACAGAAAATAAAACAAAAACAGTCTAACAAAAAAAAAAAAAAAAAAAGCCATTAAAAAAGCAAGATAACAAGTTAGCAGCTTGGAGGTGTTCAACAAAAGTCTCCCGAAATGTTAAATGAATTTTACTTTGTTCTTGCAAACAATAATGAAAACACAGCTAGAACTATTGATGCAAAGGAAGAGGGTAAATAAAGGAGCACAAGGAAGAAAACTGAATTAAGAGTTAAATAATTACTTCTTTCTCAACCCATGTGTCAAATTTCCTATTTGAAATTGAACATATTGAAAAACGTCATGTTTCCAAAAAAATAATAAAAAAATAAATAAATAAATTTATAAGATATGTCAAAAATTGGTTAAATTATCCATAGTCCTAACAATAGTAAAACTCGTCAAAATACAAATAATTATGAAACCTACACAGCCTTCAGAATTAATGAAAATATGTCGGTTGAAGTGCATTTTGTATCATGCACCTGGCTAAAATGAAGGAACAAGGCATTTTGGAAAAAAGATAAGTCTCTCCATGAAGATAACGGTTTTCGTCTCTGGTTCCCTATTAAGCAATGAAATAATGCAACCGCGGCACTATCAATGGGATCCTTGCTTAACATTTTTGTATATTGTATTTTTATCAACTGTTAAACGCCTGTACCTTGTATTTTTATCTCCTGTACCTTGTGTTTGTGGCATGAAATAAAACTTGTGAAATCGAAAGTAGGTCATTTAAGTTGGCAACTAAAATGACCTAGTTATTTTTTCAAATCTATTTTATGGTTAACTCAAGGACCTTTTAATTTTTCAAAGCCGGCCAATTACGATAATAATCAATGGCGAAACGGTAGTGAGAAGTTTGCAGCGATACCCCACAATAGAATATTTCATGCTGATAGAGCCATGGGGCCTTTAAGTCACCAAGTAAAAATTAACTGATTACTGACCGTACCGAGGCAAAACTTCTGCTTTGATTTGTTTTTCTTTTGTTTTCATTGCCAATAAAAATGGAATGTCAAAGACATCAGTATATATTATACTTTAGGTGAATCGTGCTATGATGAACCAACGCAGAACCTAGGCGAATTAACGATTGTAGTTGGAACCTTTTATTAGTGCGACTGAAAATCGCGATTGGTACCATAACATGAACCCAAAATGTAACGTGGAATATAACTAGTTTTCTGACCCAGCATCTGTGAAATTTCCGGCACCTGAGCAGTTCACTTTCGCTGCTAAATGCTGATTACCTTGTCAAAAGATCCAGACAGAAAAAAATGCTCATTCTTAGCTATTGCTTGCTTCTATTATCAGTCGGGGAACTTAAGGTTTTCCCACCACGCACTTTTGCAATGGTCAGTCATAACGCTTACATATTTCAACCCAACTCGCCAACATGGCAATTATAATCCACTTGCAATGTACAGTATGACCGTTTTACCTTATAAAATGAATATTTGGCCCAGCCCATAACTATTCTCAGCATAGACAGCATATATTGTAGTTGCCTGTTTGTAGGATTTGGGTCGAAATAAGGTATTTATTGCTATGTATCTGACCTGTTTTATTTCCAAATAAATTTCTCCAAGCTGTTTTGTACCAGGTTAGAATCATTTTTGCTTGACCAAAAGACCTTGAGATGTAGACATACCACAAAAAATTCCGTGACCGTAGATAAAAGTTCACCATGTTCTTCATTTACAGCTTGGATTTTAAAGCGTTCATTTTTATTAGTTAGTTGGTTATTGTACGAGCTGTTTAAAGAATCGAATCTCAAAGTCTCCATTCGTTTCTATCAGTCAGCCTTCGAAACCAAAATATATATTGTTATCTGCAACTTTGTATGAGCTACGGTGGCCTGTACAAATCTTCAAAGAAACGTAGGTTTGGAGTCATCTTATATAACAACTGCTCCAAGGCACTTGACATTTGTCATCGCTCTCACCATCCGTTCAGTGACCTTTCCTTCAAATAATAAGCTGTGTTAACAATCTGTGTACTAAATAATCTCAGCATTATCATAATGAGATAAGACAGTTTAATTCTGAATTGAGAATATTACAAAATTATTTCAAAATTCTAATTTTTGACGGTTGCCTTTGCTCTAGAAAGAAACAGAATGAAAAGAAAAGTTCACGTTAATGTTTTCTATTCGTATATCTGATTTTCTCCGCTGCAGTTTTAAGCATCTTAAGAATTGTTTCATCTGTTGGGAATCATTATTTTTTACTTGTTCACTGAACAGGAGAATGTACATAGTGCCCCGAACAAAATCATGGTTATTTAATTCTGATACCTTGGCGCAAACTAATATCCTTGTTTTATCACCATATACTTGTATCAGTATGATTTTCCGCGTGCCTTTTCAGAATTCCAGTATTTACAAGGATATCTAAAGTAAACTGGTTGATCTAAAAGTAGGCAACTGGTTTCTGAATAAAAGTCTGGTGGCTATAATTTGAAAATGGTTATATCGTGACACAGGACAATATTTTTGTAGCATATGGCCATAAAGCATGGGTGGAGCAGAAGGAAGATTATCTAGTCCGCAGTGTCCTACAGTCTCAAGTGTGGTAATTCTTGTCCACTGATTTGTCGAACAAATGCCCACACCGTTACTTGTTCAGGTTAATTTTGCTATGTGCTGGGAACAAGAATCCCTCTCCCCCGCCCCCGTATGGAAATACTGCGTTTAAATAGGCAACCAGATGTCACCGCAGCAACCCTTATATCAGTGCTTTCTAGAAACGGGATATGCCAGGAAAATGCGTAAAGGGAGAATGGAAGATAGATGAAAGGAATATAGACCGCAGATCCACTTTTGACATTTATTAGTTCCAAATTCTATCGTTTGAAGGTTTTTCGGATGACAGTCATATGATGATTTTCAGCATTGAATAACGCAATTATTAAAAGTACTACACTACAAAGTAACTTTGACCGTTACCCGAAAGTTTTCTCGGATTTACCTGTATCATTTTATGCAATTGTGGTGTTTCGATTTCTTCCTAAATGTCACAGATAGTCGAACTAGAAAATAGGCTAATTTCCGTAGTTTCATTTGTCCGCAGACTCTATACACTGACCCACAGAACAGATAGTTTCGCACTTCGTCTCTGGAAATCACGGTTTTATTTATCAAAGTTTCAAAGGACATCGCTAAAAGGCAAAGTAATTCAAAGCATGTGCAGAAAACTGCTCTATTTACATGAGTTTATGCTCACATAAAAATATGAAAAAAATGAAAGTTAACAGCAGTGATGACTGGTAACATTTTGAAGACAAAACTCTTATGAATTTTCCTTACTGGCTGATAAAGCGCAAACTCTGAAAACCCGAATTAAAATTACGAATAGATGTATAATTTTGCGTTACATGTATCTATCCATGACGAGATCAATAATCAGCCTCTGCAGCCACGGTATGGACAAAACGGACTGAGTCTCAACTTACGAAAGAAGGAATGATTTTTGTGTCTGACAGGCTCAGATAATATATCTCTAGCATTTACACCTGTCTTCACATTTACAGCACCTGAAATACTTTTCAGAATCTTTTCTCTTGAAATGTCTTTTAAACCATTCGTTTGAGTCAAAATTTCATTCCGGCGACGACGACAACCCCATGGAGGACAGAATGGGTTTGCTCGTTTAATTGGCAAATGTTCAGCATTATGTTTTTTATTATTTAAATTGACAGCCGTCATTCTTTTCCTTCCGTATCCCCTTATTTGTTTTAGTAGTTTTGAAAATGCTGATCTGTCGTTTTGTTTAGTGAGACCCCTTTCACTGTCTAGTGCCTGTCTGTCCTGAAACTTTGCACGCTTTTTATCCACTTTTATTTCACATTTATGTGTTAAACAGTACTGCCTTAGTTCTTGTTCTTTAAACTGACCACCGTCTTTTGAGTTTTTGAATTCCCCATTATTAGCAGTCGCTCCAGACGAAACTTTTTTTACGGCATTCAAACTTCGCTTGAATCGCCTAAAAGAGCTATAGAACTGTTTCTTTGAAATTTTCTTCTTTCCCAATAATTTGTTTATTTCAGTGAAGTCCGCATTAGGAAAATAAAATCTAGTTAATTCTTTTCCTGGATTGTAAAACTGACCCGTATATGCATTCCCATTTCTTTCATTACTAGTATTTGGTGTTACCGATTTGTCCCTTTCATCTGTGTTGTCGCTTATTTCTAAATATTCATTCAATGGCTTGTGTACTCCTGCTTTCCAATAAGCACGTTTAGCACAATTTCCGTGTCGGTCGCAAAGGAATTTTTTACTCCTTAGCGAACTGCTTTTTAGCACTGAGCTGGTCTTTGTTCGCAAGCCTCTTTCATTTGGGTTCATTCGGTTAGTTTCCATATCTGACAGATACCTTTCTCTCTGTCGTTGATCTTTAGCATTTTGAACTGCCATTCTTAAAAGAGCATAAAATGTTTCAAGTCTAGACGATTCTGCTGGCATGACAGCTTTTACTTTGAAGTACTTCATAGCTTCTGGTTGATAGGATAGGTCCTGCAAATATAGGCATTTCGAAAGCTCAGTGTACTTAGCACTGGTTCAAGCAATCATTGCATTTAGTGGCAATAGTCTTGACCGGCATTTCCTTTCTTTCGTATCAGCTGCATCTTTTGAAATGTTTTATATTTCCCTCTAACATATTTAAAATTATAAACTCGGAGCCACTAGAACAATAATTTTATTTACTTCATCTTAACACAAATTAACGTAAATTCGCGAATAATTGAATCAAATTTATGTACAAAACAACTGAAATACATACATTGTTTCATAATTAGAATACAATCCAGGAAGCTGGGGCATTTCAGATATAATTTTTTAATTCAAAGTTCTGTTCCTTACCTGATTATTGCGTGAAACATATAGAAAGGATCCTGTAAACGCTTACCTTTTGTTCTAAGTCAAAACTTGTAGTATATTTTTATATATGTGTGTATTTAAATAGATAATTAAATCATTTAAGAATTAATTATCAGTTTGAGAAAATCACACTTTTCCATTGCATGGATTTCGGGTAGCGTCTCAATTCGAGATACCAATGTCGTCAAAGATCTGTTACCATAGTGACAGTGGCACTACTAACTGTTGTGTTTAATACCTTGGCAGAATGACTTCTTGATGATGTTACGTTGACATCAATTTGATCTCTTAGTTGCCATGGTCACAGATATAGAGCGTTATAGTCATCGGAAGCATGACTCCGCCATGTTTTTGCATTGACATTACAAACTGAAATTGTTTCAACAGACGCTTCAGATTTTCTTAAACAAATGATAAGTCTCAAGTCAATTAATTCCGTATTTAATGTTATTTATGTGTCATCGAAAAAGTGACTAATGCATCTTTAGAAAAAATTACCTGTAATCTAATTCAACACCGGTTACCAGAGCCTGACCATAAGATACGGCAAGCTGTTTCATTGCACGTACACTAATATCTAACTTAATCTAGATGTGTTAACAAATATATAACAAGTTGAGACGGAGCGGTATACTATAGATAGATGAACGTTACTGAAAGCATTGAATAAAAGTAGCTTCGTTTTTCTGGTCACTCGGCGGACCTATACTACAAGTCAAAATATACTCTTATAAAGAATTCTGCACAAGAAACATTAGTAAAGGGATATGCAGAGTATATATCATCAGCACCTTGAAGCACATGCCGAATTCTGAAAACAATGATACAGAAGTTAATGTATAATTTTAATACAAAAGAGCGTATGCATTCTCAATCAAAATGATTATAAAACATGCACTGTGTATATGCTAAATCTATATATTTAAACATTCAGCAAGATCAGTTGAACGGGGAAAAATAATAAAAGAAGTAGGGTGAAGGCAGTTTGATGGTGCTCTATCTGGGCGATTTCGGTAAAAGAAAGAAAGAAACCCGGATAAAATGTGGCACTAAGGTTCAAAAGAAGGACTTCTCTGTTGTAACTGTTTTATATCTAGGTTATACCTGAAAGATTGTTTTGGGTCATTCTAGGTTATAGAAATGTAGAACTTAACTGATTGTCAAACCACAGTTTGTAGTCCGTCCTTAACTGCTCTTTTAGTTCTACATCAAATATTCTATTAAAGAAATTGTGAGAGTCCCGTTTTTGTAAAATTACATAATACTAAAATTTAGTTTTTTCATATGACTTAATTCAGGAAACTGGTAGAAAGTTTACAATTTTTATCTTTTGAAGGTGCATGTGTTAGTTATGCCTGATCAACAGTACCGTGCCATTCAAAGCCAAAAACTGAAATACTAATGTGCCGGTTATGCTATATGCTTACCACAACACTTTAAAAGCTGTCAAATAAACTCTGAAAAAAATATAATTTTTGATTTTTATTTTGAAGCCTCAAGTCGACGAAGGCGCATTTAAAGTTACATTCCGTGGTGCACCGAGGCAGGCTGAGACTGATTTGTTTTCAATTTTTCGAACCGGAGTTAGAACAGAGTTCTGCCCTTGAAATCTGTAATTTTGTTTCACAAGAATGTAAAGTGGAATGTCATAGGTCCCGACAAAACATTGCTTTGAAGCACGAATAAACAATTTGTAACTATCTTCAGTTGTTAAAAGCAAAACGTATTGTAATACCATCACTTAAAATTGGATCGCCAACCTATGTACTTCGTCTAGCACAAAGTGAGACTAAGCCTAATTAACATGGGCGCCGCAGTATATTAGACGTCAGCATTACCAAAAAAGTGGCAAGTGTAGATGACAATAAACTGATTTTAGTAAGGTATAAATAGTTTCTAGCTAGGTATAAATATTTCATTACATTACATTTAATAATAAAGACCCGGTCACATGATTTCGTTTAGTTTTTTGTCTCGCATGCGAAGCAGAGGCGAGACATATGTATTATTTATCCGTTGTCGTCGTCGTCAGCGGCGTCGGCGGCGTAAACTTTTGTCGAGTTTTTGCGTTTAGGTCATTTTCGTTTGCTAAGAAACGATAAGGGTAGAGCCATGAAACTTGGGTCATGGGTACATCTGGAAGAGTAGAGCTCAAAGCCATCATCAATATTGAGCTTGACCTACATTTTACGGTTCACTGACTTCGCAAAATTTTGTCGAGTTTTCGCGTTTAGATCATTTTCTCAGAAACTATAAGGGCTAGAGCCATGAAACTTTGGTCATGCATACATCTGAAAGAGTAGAGCTCAAAGCCATCATCAATATTGATTTTTATCTACATTTTACGGTTCACTGACTTTGCAATGTTTTGTCGAGTTTTCGCGTTTAGCTCAGTTTCTCAGAAACTATAAGGGCTAGAGCCAAAAAAACTGGGATCATGCATGGATCTGGAAGAGTAAAACCTAAAGCCATAAACACTATTGAGACTTGACCTACATTTTACGGTTCACTAACTTTGCCATTTTTGTCGAGTTTTTGCATCTAGCTCAGTTTCTTAAGAAGTATAAGGGCTAGAGTCAGGAAACTTTGGTTTTGCATAGAACTGGAAAAGTAAAACTCGAAGCTACTATCAATACTGAGTCTTGACCTACTTTTTACGGTTCACCGACTTCGTAATTTTTGGTCAAGTTTTCACGTTTAGCTCAGGGTCTCAGAAGTAAGAAGGGCTAGAGTCATGAAACTTGGGTCGTGCATACATCTGGCTAAGTATATCACAAAGCTTTCACCAAAACTGGATCTTGATCTACCTTTTACGGTTCACTGACTTTGTAATTTTGTCAAATTTTAGGATCTTGCTATTTATTTCTCAAGAAAAATAAGAGCTGGAGCCATAAAACTTGGGTCATGCCTACATCTTGAAAGTAAAGCTCGACCCAACATTAATACTGAGTCTTGACCTACTTTTTACAGTTGACAAACTTTGCATTTTTGGTCGTTTTACATGTTAAACTATGTAAAACTGTCAGTGTGAGAACTATGAAACATGGATCATGCAAAGATCTGGAAAAAAAAAGCTCAAAGTCACCATCGATATTGCTACTTGACCGATAATTTAAGGTTCTTTGACTTTGTTGCATTTGCCTCAATTTAAGCTCTTGTTTCTTTGGAATGATAAAGGTTAGAGCCTTGTTATGTGGGATATGCATACATCTGGAACATTGTAACTGAAAACTATCATCAGTCACAGGAAACTGACGCTGTATCAATAAAAAAACATTCAAAGACCCTTAACAACCCATTATTATATATAAGAGAAGAATGATTTCAACGTAGGTGGTGGGCGGGGAGACGTGTGTTTGTGTGCACATGCTTTTTTTATGGCTGATAACGGAAAATCCTTACCAACACTGTACAAGGCCTTCAGAAGAACTCTTTATCTTCGTATCGGTACGAGTGCCTTTTGAGGAAACACGGTTTGCTGTTTGTACCGAGTCATTTTTGCTGCCTTTGTTTCGCTTCCGTGTTTGTTTTGGCGAACCATCATGTCAGCTATTGCATGTCGTCAGCGTTGTTGGAGCATTTTCGAGTTGCCAACTGGTGTTGGTCGGGTCGAAATTTGGCGCATGCATACAAAGGTACTAAAGGTACTTGAATACACAGGCACTAGACAAAATATTTGTTAAATTTCTAAATATTATCAAATGTCAAACTATTTTCTACAACTCTGTAAAACATGTGCGCATGCGTATTGCGGTTACTTGTGCTGTTCAGTCAGTAACTGTAGTTACTCGAGTTGCTCGGGTTGACAAACCGAAATTTCTCCAAGTTGGATTTGATGACGTCATATAATGGTTCTCCAAATAAATGTCATGGAAAAATACTTGATACAAAAACTGGCACGTTTTGAGTGAAAAGAACCCGTACCGATATGAGGATTTAAAGTTTATCTACACGTCTCATGCAAGGTTGGTATCTGTAGCCCAATACGCACCACAAAAAATGCCTGTGAGCACACCAGCAGGTCTACCCAACCACTTTCGGCGTTGAATTCTTTCTTCTCCTATTATATAGTAATGTCTACGAAGCTCAGAAGCTTTTGTATTGGTTCCATAGATGCAACGTCAATGTCCTGTGCATCAATGTAGCATCTTGACCTAATGTTACGGTTCACTGATTATTTAAAATTTGCATTGTGTTTACTGATTTTGCTCTGTTTTGTGACAAAGCATCAGCAGGCGAGACACCGCATTTCGCGGAATTCTTGTCATTGACAAAGAAATTAGTCAATTTGTAACATTTAGGAGTTTAACTATCTTTTATTTGAAAATTGTGTAAGAGGGCAGTGGTCCGGTTCTGTCTTCTCAAAAACCACATCCCAGCCATGATAACATGAAATTTTGTCCACATACTAATGATGGCTATATGTGGGACAGTGCTGAGTGTTCTATTTTATAGGGGCGTCCTTTTTTTAAAAAAATTGTAATCAGTCAAGGTAACGCACTTTGCATTTCTATAAAATCCTCGTTTCAGGCCATGGTCAGCTATCGTGAATTTTTGTTAAACCCGTAGCAGCAGTTCTCAAGTCTTAATTTAGCATGGAATTAAACGACTTAAGGTTTGTATTTGTTTGACAAAATCTGAAATTTCTGCTTAAAGAATTTTAGTGTGCAATGTCATTGAAAAATTGATGCAGGATGGCAAACATTGTTTGCCTTCTGTACCAATGACATCATATATATGTTACCATAGAATTGCCGGCCAACTGTTGTATTACAGCCTTGGCGGAATGAAGTCTCTATGAAGTCTCTATAAAGTTGCTATGGTTACAGGTTTATGACGTCATTGGTATTGGAGCATGGCAAACAATGTTTGCCATGCTCTATGAATTTTTCAATAGCCATACATAATGAAATTCTTTAAACAAAAACATCAGATTTTCTCAAACAAATAATCATTCTCGAGTCTTTAATTTCGTGTTTAATCATGTTCATCGAAATTTTCACTCGATTTCGTCGGCACTTCAATTTTTACAATATCAAATATTGTATAACTTTTCCGTACAAGTTTTTTATCGATATTTGCTTGGTTCTATCCTGCTGCACTATTGCTCTGCAACTTGCAAAAAAGTCGCAAACCGATTCTTTATATGAAGAGAATCGCTTTTTTAAGTAACATTCCATGTAAGGCTCATGCGGCTACAGTGGAAACCGTGGAAAGTGACATCTCACAGATTTGACTAATAATCCATGTATGGATACCTTTTGATAAAAAAGGAACTCAAGCAAAATATTACCTTTTATTCGAACCGTTGTCATTGTAACCAAGGTAACACATTCTGAATAAAAATCTCATTTTTTTGTTGTTAAAAATTTGCTTTTTTTCACATATTTAAGCAAATCTCCGCTCCTTGATATCCCATACTAAAAACAATGATTTATCTCATGTAAATATTTGAGTGATTGAGTGAACATTGAAATAGAAATAAAGGTCAGCCATCATTTTGATTTTAGTATAACAAGTGGTCAGCATTTTTTAAAAAAATCACAAAAAGTAATGTTTTTATACGGAATTATCTTCTGTCAGCAACACAACATAGCAAAGTGGCAACTGTACGCATAATGTCAGTTGTCAGCACAATTAAGGACCATATTCAGATATCTGTGTTTTGGGTCAATGTTCAAATTTAAATCCCCTTGATTTTTACTACCATAACAAATAAATGAAAACTTCCTTATTTTAATAACCTTAAGTGATTCATAGGTAATAGACACGATTAATTTTTAAAATGCATCTAAACATTAAAAAATGCATGTAAAAGAATAATCACTCTTTGGAAACTTAAGAGATACATGAAATGGATCTCAAATGCGATTTGATTACCCCACCTCTTACTTACACTGTTAAATGATTGCAAAGCAGTCTTCATAGAAATGATATGTATTTAGTTCTGATAAAATTTTATGCATATACACTTTAACATGATGGTAGGTTCAAACATTAGTACACAGTTTGTAAAGTGCAAATGCCGTTATTATGGTAACCATGGTTATACACCTGCACTATCCTCTGAAGCATGGTACAATGATCCTTTAACTTATCAATTTTGGTACAAACTAGAAGGCAGTTTTCATCATTTGCTAGTCTGACTTCAGATACTTTACAACAAATTATCTACTGAAATGGTAGCTAAGAACTAATGCAACAGCTGTATTGCTTCAGAGAAATAGGTTTAAATAAAAAAATAATAAAAACATATATAGTTCAGTTTAAGAGGCATTGGCAATTTATCTGAACAAAGTTAAAGAAGATTATTTAATGCATTTTTTCATTTCCTAAAGAAAAACATATATATGGAAAATATGTTTCCCGTGTTTATCAATGTTTGATACACATGCAACGGGGTCTAAATACCCCACACAGTTATGCAAATACTATAAATAAAAAGATGGGCAATGATCAGGAATTAGTACAATCAAATCCCCCTTTCCGCTCTCAAAACCAATAGGGAAAGAAGCACATACACAGAGAAAGTGACACAATGTTACATAAGACACGCACAGTAAACCGAATGAGCAGCTCTTTCCCAAACAGATGGCCATTCAGCTACCCCAATAACAGCATCAACGTCTATATTTACTTATTTTTTTATTTCAGTTACAAAACAAAACAAAACAGAAGGCAGATTGGGCAGCAATACGGGTGACCAAAACGCCAGAGACCATAGACAAGCGGACACAGCACAATATAACATCAAGGAAACGCAACGGAAGTACCGGCTTGGAACGGTCAGCAAAAGATTACTGGCGGGCTTAAACATGTTTTACTGGGTCCGATCCTAGCCCTCTGTTTCTGCAGTGGTTTGAAACATTAAGTTAGCCGAGCAACCAAGCAATAGACAAGGCAAACTCCGGCTCCAACCAACTAAATTAAGTAACTTTATGTCGGGCCCATCATTTAGTCTGATGCCTGACCAACCGGCGTGCAATTAAAGAGGGGAGCAAAGTGTTTAACCATAATTGGGTTAACCACTAAACATGCAGACTGTAGCATTACATTTATATTATATCTAAGTTTGTAACGAACGATAATTTTCCTGAACTGATCAGAAAAATCGGACTTATCTACAATTATTTTGAATTTATAGACTAAGTCACCATAAAATTCTGGTCCCGATAGGCTCTGTTGCAAAAGACTTTTTAATACGACATTGACTTTAGAAACCAATTCATAGCGTCGGCGAAAGAATTTTTAAACTGCTTTTCGAAGTTTGTGATATCTATAGCCCTGTTAGAGAAGCTTAGCAGTTAAAAATTTATAACGGGCATTGAAGTCAGTCACATGACTAGACACTCTAGCAAACCGAATAAGTTGAGAAATATAAACCCCGTAAAAGGTAGAACGGGAAAGATCACCATCCAAAAATGGAAAATTTACTATGCCAAAATTAAAGTAATCGCGTTTATCATAAATTTTGGATGAAACAAATCCATTTGAAACAGATAAATGTAAATCCAAACATTGAAATATGAATATTTAGTTTAACATGAAGTACTATCATTACTTATGAGTCGGTTCTTTACAATTTCATGTAAATATGAATTTGTTTAACATACCGAACATTAATGCGCATAGGCGAAGTTTTAGTTTAGCAGTTCGCCCGTTGTCCGGCCATTAACACTGATCAAACATCTTCTCGCGGGGAATTCCTTGTCGGGCCAAATTAAGTGGTTACAACATAAAAGGTATGTTTTGCAGAGGACCACTAAGGAAACAGGTCAATAAAAACTTTTGTCGCAATATATGCAATGAGATACATGTAGCAGTAAATGAAAATTTTTATTCCTTCTTCTTCTTCCAATAATGCGCTGGGCTCCTCTGGAACATTCTCACGCATATGTGATATTTACATGTGTGGCGGAAGATCCACGGTGCGGGTTAAAAAACAGAATAAAAACATGTTCTAGTCAAAGGAGTTGTTGAGCCTATCCTTGCCTTGAAAACATCCAAGGAAGGAGCAGTGATGCGCTCGGCTGGTAAGCTGTTCCAGAGGCGAAAACTGGACGGATAAAAGGAATATTTATAAGCGTTGACACTGCAGTAAGGCATAAGGAATCTGTTGGCATGTCCTCTGGTATGGATACCCGCTGGAATCAGTAATGATGCCGCCTGAATGTCCACAAGCTGGTTGTCAATCCTGTATAACATGATGGCTGTTGACGGCGGGCCTGTAGTTGCTCCCAGCCTAGGTCTTCCATCGTAGACGTTACGCTGCACGTGCGCCTGTAGTCACTGCGATAGAATCTTGCTTCGCGACGTTGGACAGCTTCCAGCTTGTTGATATTTAACCTGGTAGGAGGATCCCAAATAGAAGATGCATATTCAAGTTGTGGCACCACCAATGACTTATAGCTGGTAGCCTTGACATCCTTCGGGGATGCTGACAGGTTCCTTCGTAAGAAAGATACGGTGTTGTTGGCTTTCTTAGTAACTGCTGCAACATGAGGATTCCAAGGTAGGGAACTGTCGATAGTGACGCCCAAGTATCTGGATTTGTTGGTCTGTTGGAGAGTTTGGTCATGTATCTTGTATGTGGTGTTAAGCACTTTACGCTTGTTGGTTATGCGTATCACCTCGCACTTGTCAGGATTGAACCTCATCTGCCAATCGCGTTCCCACTGTTGTAGCTGATTTAGGTCCTCTAGGAGTGCTGTGGTGTCTTCTTCGGGATGTACAGTCCGGTGGAGTAGACAGTCATCAGCAAAAAGGCGTACAGTTGATCTAACCTTGCACGGGAGGTCATTGATGTAGATCAAAAACAGCATGGGGCCGAGCACGGTTCCTTCAGGAACGCCTGGACTGACTGGCGAAGCTGAGGAAGTCTTTCCATCGCGCACCACTTGCTAGGTTCTTCCATTCAAGTAACTTTTAATCCCATCTAGGGTCCTTCCCCGTATGCCATAATGGTATTACTTCCTGGCTAGGCGTTCCTGTGCTACTTTATCGAACGCATTCGAAAAGTCCAGCAGGATGGCGTCGATCTGTTGGTGATTGTTCAAGCCGTTCACAAGGTCCTGGATAGTGTTAATTAGCTGCGTCTCGCAGGATCTTCGTTTGCTGAAGCCATGTTGATGGTCCGAGAGGATCTTTTCCTCACCCAGGTACTTCATGACATGGCTGTGGACGATGTGTTCCGTGATCTTGGAAGAGACTGATGTTAAAGGAGACAGGCCGGTATTTGGAGGCCTTGCTCTTATCCCCTTTCTTGAATAAAAGCGCTTTTCCAATCGTCTGGTGTCTGACCTTGGTCGTGCGAAGCCTGATGTATATAAAGGACAAAGCCGGTGCGATGGAGGATGCCATTTCTTTCAGAAATCTGGATAAAACCTGATCTGGTCCCTAAGCCTTGTGCGGGTTTAAGCCCTCTTCTATCCTCTTCTATCTTCCGGACTCCTTTCTCGCAGATTCGCAGGGAAGGAACTGATTATGAAATGCCTGGTCCGTGGATTTGAATGCCTGACATGTCTTCACTCGTATATTCAGAAGAAAAATGGCCATTCAGAATCTCCGCCTTGTCTTGAGTTACTGAGTAGCCCACTCCATCCTTTTTCAGGGTGCAACACAGGAACTGTCTCTTTTCATGCTCTTACAGTATGAGAACAACTTCTTTCAGTTGGAGCCAGTGTCACTGACCATGTCTCGGCCATTTGTATTTCTGGCATCTCAGCATGTAGTCTGGTGGTCACGTTGTATTTCTTTATATCTGATCCAATCTGATTGAAGTTTGGATGTCTTAGCTCTCATTTTAAAATATTCATTTGAAAAAACGGGACCTGTTATGTTATGTCGCTGGCGTTCGTCAGTCCTTGACTTTTCGCTTCCGAATAACAGTTTAATCCGAACAAGTTTAAACTTTGTATATAGTAAGACTATGTGATGGACCAGCGCATATTGGTTCGCGGTTATGCTCCAATGATTTTTAGCAGATTTACAGCTTTTTACTTAAACGTTTTAGCTTGTTCCTACAGTTTTTATCCGATATCAAGTTTAAACGTTGTACATACATTTAGTAATGATATGATGGGGAGTAGCGCTTATTGTTTGGAGGTTACGCTCCGATGATTTTAGCAGAGTTACTGCATGCTTAGTGGTTAACCCAATCACGTTTGACAACTTTGCTGTCCTCTTTAATTGCACGCCGGTGGGTCGGAGTTCAGACTCTTATATAGCCCCTACATAAAGCTATATATTAGTTGGTTGGGGCCGGACGTTTTTCTGTTTCTTGGCCCACCGGGGTTCAACGTGTGGTCTTCTTTTGCTTCAGTGTTCCAGTGGTGTTGCTGACGCCCCAGGAATCTCCAGGTGTCTCAACACGTTTTGGCTGTCGAGTCCTCATCCTTGCTTCATCACGGTCTTTTCTTGATTTTAATTGCTGACCGTGATGACTCTCTGATGAGTTAAGGGACCTCCATACAAACCGAACTACCAACTAATGGTGTGCACCGCGGCAGAGGGTGAGGGTGAAGGTTTGGGTCCAGTAAAACCGGTTTAAACCCCCAGTAGTTGTTACTGACCGTCCCAAGGCGGTACTTTCGTTGCGGTTGCATTTGTTTTATGTTCGGTGCTGTTTAATTTATTGTGTACTCATTTTAACCCTTCTATAATAAAAATAGAAAATAGGTAAAAATAGTTGTTAAATGTTTTTCGTATAATTTGCTTAGTCTGTTGTAACCCTTCTGTTGGTCTAAATTATTTAGTCCAATAAAGATAGCTGAGTTGCCACCTATTTGGGAAAGAGCTGCTGACCCGGCTAATCACTTGTAATTTATTGTTTGTTGGGATTTCTTTGTCAGTCTTTCCCTTTGATGTTGGGGATATGGTTTAGGATCTGATTCAGTCAGTTCCTGAAGTGTAGTTACTCTTTAAATTCAACCCTTTTGAAAAAATCGAATATGGCAGTTTATAAGGTAATTCTTGTGCATTTTATCACTGGGTTACTCTTTAGACTATCATGAAATTTGATAGTAATATCTATGAGCTTTAGAAAGTGTGTCTCATACAATAATTGTTGCTCCATTTTACTGACTTTCGGAGTTACACCTCTTTTATTATTTTTAGACTTCATTTATTCCCCATTACTGCGTAACTCTTTGCAAATCATAATAAAACTTGACAACGATATGTGAGGTTAAGGCGATATTTAACATGTAACAATGATTGCTTGGCCTTACTTTAAGGCTATTCTCCTGCAAGCCATAACTATCTTGATAAAAATTTATAGCAATGTGTGTATTAGGTTGAATCGGTGTGTAACATATAGGAAAAATTGCTTCCCCTTTCTTATTTTTGGAGTTATATCCTTGTGCCTAATTTTAAGGCTATTCTTGTGGGCACATAAATACGTAAACCTTTGGTTTATCTTGGTGAAACTTGAGTGAATTAGGTCGCGCGGGTATGTCGCATTGAAGAATTATTGCTCCTTCTTCTTTTATTTTTGAAGATACATCCCTTTGATCACCTGTGAACACAGCATCACCGGGTGGAAGTCTTCGGCCGGTACAGAACTCCAACTTCAGTTCAACAGTCATGTGTTACCGGTAAGAATCGAGCGGACATAGCTCAGCTTAGTACAACATCTAGATATAACAGATATGTAGGTAGGTACAGGTATAATCACCTTGATCTTTGAATTTGGTTGTTTACTATGTCATATTGTTTTGGTGCGGATCCTGTCGGCGTCAGGATCTGCGCAGCTTCTTGTCTGCACTCTATTTCCTGAAGGGGTAGATGGTTTGGGTTAATACCCTATTGGTTAGGGGGAGAGAACTGATTAGATTTTGGTGACCTCGACCTTATTTTCAAGGTCATAGGAGGTCAAAGAATGTCCAAAAATGGCTATTCTGCATTCTATCTCCTGAATGGATGGATGGATTTTACCCGAACTTGCATATTTGTATCATTGGAAGATGGAAAAGAACAGATTTGATTTTGATGACCTTGATTCCAATTTCAAGGTCGCAAGAGGTCTTGAAAATGCCTTGTCTGCACTCTGACACCTGAAAGGATGTATTGATTTAAACCAAACTCTCACAGATATATCACTGAGAGATGCAAAAATACTGGTTAGATTTTAGTGACCATTGTCCATTTCTAATGTCACAGGAGGCCAGAGAATGATAAAAATACTTGTCTGCACCATATCTCCTGAGGGGATAGATGGATTTTAATTTGGTGACCTAGAACTTATTTTTAAGGTCATGGAAGGTCAAAGAAGGTTGATAATGGCTTGTTTGCACCATACCTTCTGAAGGGATTGATGAATTATGACCAAACATAGGCAGGTGTATAATCGAGAGATTTAAAAGAACTGATTAAATTGTGGTGACCCTGACTCTATTTTCAAGGTCACAGGAGGTCTTAAGATGGCAACATTTAGGGAAAATGATACTGCTAGAAAAGCACAGGTGGTGGAACATCTGTTTTTTTCTGAAAAAAGTACCTAAGGCAGTTGGCAAGTCGGTGACTTGCTTGGAGGAAATAGGACGCTCTCACTTCCACGAGTCTCCCAACTCTAGAGGTCAGTGAGCAGTGGTGTGGACACAACATCACAGGGCGGAAGTCTTCTAAGAAGAAGTTAACGGCCAAGGCAGAAGAAATTTTTAGTCAACGGACATAAGTTCATGAACTAAGAGCGCCATAAAATAATCATTGAATTCGGCTGTGGTCAAAATAAACAGACTGGAGCGGGATAGTATCCGTCAGGCTGAATTTGCCCAAGATACACCATGATGGTAATGACAAACAGCGCCAATGGCATCCAGAGAGAACTCAAGGTAAAAGAACAGAAGCTGGAAATGGTAAATTTCTTCTTATACCTTGGAGCAATTGGCTAAAAATCCGAGGTTCTCTCAGGAAATGCACAAGTCACTGCAGCTCAGCCAAAGCTGAAGCCAATATGGGGAAAGAACAACGCATCTCTGGGATCAAAGGTAAAACTAATGCGCTTTTATGTCATATCCATAGTTTTATATGCCTGTGAGTCATGGATCTTGACAGCAATGTTAGAGAAAAGAACGCAGGCCTTTTGGATGAGATGCTTCACAAGGTTACTGATAATCTCGTATGAGGACAATGCAACAAATGAAGAAATTCGCAGAAAGATCCAAACATCCATTTGAGAATATGACGAACTGACTATGGTCAAGAAAATCTCAATGTCTTCTGGCTTAGTAAAGGCAAATCTACAGGGCACAGTAAAGGAAAGAGAAGAAGAGGTGGACTGAAGAAGAGGTTGGAGGACAATATTAAGGAGTGGATAGGGATGGACTGATACCACAACTAGGGCAGCTGAAGACAGGACTAGGTTGCAGGGGATTGTTGTATAGTCATCTGCGGTGCCCCAACAACATCCCCCAATTATCCCCTCCATCCACACCACCACTTCCTCTACATGCTATATGCAAACTATGGCTAAATCAGCTTACTGGCTTCAGAGGAGATATTGTTTGAATATGTTGATGACAGTCGGATGGGCTCACAACGGATACCTGTCTATGCTATAAGCTCACCTATGAGTAGATATTGTTCTGACGAACCAACAAGCCAATAACCTTGAAACTCGGTGTACAACACTTTTAGTCTAACTATAAACCTCTTCTGTTTAGAAAAAAATGGACTATTTTATTATTGATCTTCATCAAACTTGCAAGTATGCAGGACATGATAAAATCTTAGACAGGTCCAGCCTGATTTATTTTTATTTTGTAGTTTGTTCGACCATGAGTGCAAAAATATATTTGAGTATGGAGCTATTAGTTTGGAGTCCTTTACACAGACAAACTATGTAATTTAATTGTGTATTTTATGAAAAAGGGCGGCGGTTCTTTACACATAAACATCCCTCCAGGTATTGATTACTGTACATTCCAAGGTGGTGCTTCTGGGGTTATTTTGTTTTCTTCTTGTCATTGTTAAGCCATTTTCTTGTAGTCTTTGGCCATTTGTTCAATTTCGGATACATTGTGGCTATCTGCTGGGAAAGAATTTTTCTTTTTGTGCTAGAGGCTTATTTGTTTTTGTTCCTTTCAAAGCTTTTTTCCTTAACTGAAGATAGAGAATTTTATCATATCGCTATAAAAGTACTGCCGTTTCATTTCGCAAAAAATACTGACAATTTTTCTATGGTAAGGGAAAAGTTCTCAAAGGACAGCTCATTCATCTTTGATTTAATTGTCATCATTCTTTTAGATAAACAGAACATGCATAAGTTCTACAACAATGTACGTTCCGCCCTCTAGGACATTTCACTTCAGAGTTATTGCCCTTGATAGCCGAAAATGACCATATTTGACCATATTTGACTGATTTTGTCAAATTTAGCTTAAATTGTTTGAGCAGATGTTTACAAAATTAGCAGTAATATGCATGTTAATACATATATCTAGCAAACTGTCAGTGGTTCCTGTATTGCAAATGAAATCCAATTTTCTTATGTGTGTTTTTCCTTTAAATCATATAAATCTAAATAATCAATATTTCTGATGACTGGCCTTTTGCGGAAAGTTACACTTCTGCTCTATTATATTGCCTGGCAGATGTAAAAAATACAGCTCAATTGCGTTAAAATGTCTGAATCATTTTAAAGATATCTTGACAAAAAGGTCGACCCAACCAGGTTTGATATAGTATTGCACGAGCCAAACACAAGGATCGACATAAGTTAAAACTGGAATATTATCTTGAGGATCAGATATTTACGAAGTACAAGTAATTCTTAGAGTATGAGATATTCTGGACTAAATCATTGCTTAAAAATGTGCAGAAGTCTATTCTATATAAAAACAAGAGCTCCGCAAGCGGGGCAATATATCTGAATGTTTGCACCGTTCGTCCTTGTCTACATTGCTATCAGGTTTATACAGACATTCCAAACATTAAGGTTCTCAAAGAAAAGCCTTACAAAAGTAATCAAAGGGATGTAACTAAAAAAGGAAGAAGAAGCAATTATTCTTTTATTATACATACTGTCTCAACCTAATACACATTGCTATAAAGTTTCGTCAAGAAATTCCATACGGTTACCTAGTAATGACTTGTGCAAGAATAGCCGTAGAAATAAATCAAAGGGATGTAACTCCATAAATAAGGAAGGGGGCGCAATTATTCTTTTATAAGACACACAGCATCAACCTAATACACATTGCTATAAAGTTTCATCAAGATATTCCAAACGGTTGCCAACTCATCGCCTGCATAGAAATAGCCTTAGAAAATACTCAAATGGAGGTTTCTACAAAAATAAGTAAGGGGGTGCAATTATTTTTATATGTGACATATCGTGTCAACCTAATATACATCACTATCAAGTTTCATTACAATAGTCCAAAGGGTTAGTTAGATATGTGGTGTACAAATAAAGTCTGACAAAATAATCAAAGGGAGGTCACTCAAAATCTAAGTAAAGGGGAGTAACCATTCTCCTATGAGACACGTTGTCTTAACCTCATACACATTGGTATAAAGTTTCATTATGATATTCCAAAGAGTAACCTAGTTATGGAATGCTAAAGAATTGCCATACAAACTGCCATAGTCGAGTTTTTTCAAAGGGCTGTAACTCTGCTAAAAATCATCGGAGCGTAACCTCCAAAACTTTTGCGCTACTCCATGTTGTAGTCTTACTATTTACAAAGTTTCAGCTTAATGAAATGAAAACTGTAGGAGTAGTTATCCGGAGATGAATACCCCAAAAATGCTTAAGTAAAGGGCTGTAACTCCTCTAAAAAGCATTGGAGAGTAACCTCGAAACGATATGCGCTGGTCCACCTCATAGTCTTACTATATACCAAGTTTCAGCTCGATCGAATGTAAACTGTAGGAGGAGTTATCCGGAAACGAAAAGTTTACGACGGACGGACGGACGGACGGGCGCCAGCGCCATAACACTATATGCCCCGTTTTTCAAATGGACGGGCGTATAAAAATAATTGATTAGAATTATCTCATTATTCAATTTACCTTGGTGGTCGTCGTGCCCGGGTGGTTCAGGACGCTTATATTTAGCACTCTACATCGCTCGTAATCGCCCCTCTGTGGGTTCGAGCCAACCTCTGTTTATACAAGAGGCAAGTCAAGGTTTGCTTGCGAGTAGTCAGGTGGCTTTCTCGGGAACTCCCGTTTCTTCCCTACCTAGCAACCGACTCGGTCAAAGTGAGTGCAAAAAATGTACTGGCCATAAAAGCCCAAATAAAAAAAATATTCTATATTTCCACGGAAACGGCTTAAACAATCAACAGTTATATTTTGCAAATGGTTTGTCAAGTGGCTGTCTTACATGAAATATAAGCCATATAATGATAGCTGAATCAAGTTGACTTAACTCTTTAAGAGTCATTCTCTGTAAGCACCAAATAATTGCAATAGGGGGTGAAAATGACATATCTCAGAATCTCATGAAACTTAGTGTCTTTTTTACTTATGTCAAGTGATGAGCAAAAATACAATTTTTCTCCAATCAAACTGTCCGTTTCCATGGCAACCAGGATTTCCTGTTTTTTGGCCTAATTTGGTAATTTTTCATATGAAAAATGCCAGATTTGACACCAGTTGTATTGACAGTATTTCTCAGCAAATGTTATTGACACTCATATCTTTTAAGAGACCCATGTAAGTGCTGTTCATGGATAGAGAAAATTTTCTTTATATTGCTATGGTCAAGGAGTAAGGGACCTTGACTTCTATCTAGTAAAGCGTCTCTTTAAAAAACACCAAAAAGTGGCCAATTTTAAAACCATTTTGTTACAAAATGCGGCTATAGATTTTTTTCATTCTCTTGGTACAGAGACTATAACACCTAGCTGTTAATATATAAAAAATTGGAGATGGTATATTTTTTAAATTGAAAATAATTCTCTTTGAATTTAGTCACCATCAGGAAAATCAGGTATATCTGTCATGGCAGAAAATCTGTTATAAGAGATAGTATCTGGAGAATGATAAGCAAATATGAGCAGAAATACAAATAAATACATTAAATACAGCAGAAAAAAGTTACATAAGTACTTTTCTCATTCAGAAGTATACTTAAAATTTACAGATTTTGGGGTGCAATTACCCCACCCACTTCCACTGAATATGAAATGAATGCAAAAGTTACATGTCATGGATAATATACCTCAAGTTTTCATAATTGAGAGTAAACTGAAACATTTTTAAAAGATCACCACATGTTTGCTGTCATTTTTACATTGTTTATCATATGGTCACCATGGTAAGTGCTATTCTATTATGGGTCAGTGTTCGTTTACACGGATATTTACAGAAAATCGCTTCAGTGTTGATGAAACGTATTCCTATAAGTTTTCTTTAACATATGCATACACGTTCTAAGTATTGAATTTGTTAGATAATATGCGATAAATCAGTATTTTTATAGTTGCTATGAAAACAGCAACCCATTCCTTCCACAAAAAATTAGGCAATCTGAGTGAATGTAGTACAATGTAGAGAGAGAACAGCAACTGAGCATAAATAGAGATAGATACATGCATTGGAGTAGACATAAAACCACATATACAATGTTTATATCTTTTCATTCATTAATATGTTTAAACTTTATTTCCAGGGGGTGAGTTACCCCACCCACCTCGTTTTGTTATACAACGAATTCATAAGTTACATACTATGAGTTTTGATTCTTATATACCACCTGGTACACTTATTTTAAAGTTGCTCATCGCATGTCCATGTCTGGTCCGCATAAACTTTCTTGTCTACTGTCATTTGTTTTTGTTATTTCCACATGTGATTTCCAATCTTCCATGGCAACTGTATTCTATTCTGGATTCGTGTTCATTGAAATTCAAATAAGCATGCACACAATATTGTTTAAGGTCAGATGAAAATTGTTCATGCCGATTTTTCTTTCCATTTTAACATGCTTTGCGATGCAAAGGGGGCTAATGTGATACACTTTGTGTGCATCCGTGTGTACGTGTAAATATTTGAGCATATTAGCAAAAGATTCACCTGTTGCATGTAGCTCGGTATCTAAGTAACTAAAAATGGAAGAATCTTCAAACATGCTATACAAGACACCTTGGGTAGATCAACTGCATGCATTGATGCATCATTGAACCATTGAACCATATGGCTCATTGAACATAGAAACTTTTGCTTCACCATTTGCTTTTAACTCAGTATTCAGGTAACCAACAAGATTCAGTCTTCAAACTTGCTACACAGATACGTCTGGAAGAGATCAACTGAATGCAGTGATGCAATTTGGATTATGACCTATTTTCTATGGATCATTGAACACAGAAAAATTAGGGGTACCAGTTGGGTTTAGGTCACTTCTTAGTAATCAAAGGGATTCACACTTGCTACACAATAACATCTTTGGAAGATCAACTGAATGCAGTGATGCATACTGGGCCACAACCTATATTTCGTGAATCATTGATTATAGAAAATGTTTACCAACTGTGTTTAGCTCCAATTGAGTTTAGCCCAGCTTCTATGTAACCAGTAAGGATATAGCCTTCACAGTTGCTGCACAGAAACGTCTGGGGAAGGTTATCGGAATGTGGTGATGCATACTTGGTCATGACCTATAATTTATGGATCAATCAAGGTCACACTTAAAGGTCAAATGGTAAAATGGTCATATACTGAGCTTGTCCGAGCCATTACTTCTACATTTATAGATGGATTTCAAAATAATTTGGCACTTGGTCAGGTAGGACGAAGGTCAATGTCACATTTGAAGGTCAAATGGTAAAAATTGCCATAAATTGAGCTTGTCCGGGCCATAAGTTACATTTATGCATGGATTTCAAAATAATTTGGCACAGTTGTTCTCCTTGATAAGCAGAGGTGCTGTTTGAAACATCCGTTCAGGTAGGTCCAAGGTCAAGGTCACACTTAAAGGTCAAATGGTAAAATGGTCATATATTGAGCTTGTCCGAGCCATTACTTCTACATTTATAGATGGATTTTAAAATAGTTTGGCTTAATTGTTATCCTTTATGAGTAGAAGTGCCATCTGGAACTTTTGGTCAGGTAGGTCCAAGGTCAAGGTCACATTTGAAGGTCAAATGATGGAAATTGTCAAATTGTGCTTGTCCGGGCCATAACAGCTACAGTTATTCATGGATTTCAAAATAGTTTGGCACAGTTGTTCTTCTTGAAGATGCCATTTGATGAGACATTTGCAGGTAGGTCCAAATTCAAGGTAACACTTGAAGGTCAAATGATAAAAATAGTCATAAATAGTGCTTGTCCTGGAAATTAACCTCTACATTTATGGATGAATCTCAAAACAGTTTGGCACAGTTCTTTTCCACTTCCCTGTGATATATTTGTGCAAGTTTGATCTAAATCTATTCACCCCTTCAGGACATATGGCGCCGACAAGCCATTCAGATACATTTGTACCTCCTATGACCTTGAAATGGGGTCAGCGTCACCAAAATCTAATCAGCTGTTTTTCCCCACCCAAAAATGTATCTTTGCAAGTTTGGTGACAATACATTTATCCCTTCAGGAGATAGAGTGCAGACATGAAGTTATGCTGAAACACAGACACCGGCGCCAATGCAGGCGGGATCTGCACCAAAATAACATACCCGCCTTCCCTTTCCTCCTTCCCCCAGCCCTCCCTCCTATGGTGGAGGGGACACAAATATGTTTATCAATATGATAGATATATAAGCAATTTCTTTTTCTCCATTCTAAAATATTTACATGTATTTCTGCTCATTTTATGTCCTTTATTTGCTTGCTACCAGATGCACTCAGATTGTCAATTGCTGTTTTGATGGAACATGTGGTTGTTTCCATAGCAACTGAAATATACCGAAGTATTGTCCAAGATGAGACTGATTTGGCAAATAGAAAGTGTAAACATTGATAAGCAAGAGGTGCATGATGGACCTACATCGCTCAATTGAGTTATGATGAAATAACATGGAAGATCATCTATTTGATGATGGTTCAATTGGAGCAGTTTTGCACTTTCTACTCCATATTCTGGCAAAGTTTCATTTAGATTGGACCAAAATTGTGCCCTCTAAAGTGTACACAATGTTTTTCTAAGATCTATCCTGGCAATCTAGTTTTTGATCAGACATTATTCAGTTTCAACCTTTGCCTACACTTCATGAAGATACACATTCTGACAAAGTTTCACGAAGATTCAATGCAAAATAAAGCCACAATTGTGTACACAAGGTTTTTCTCTGATTTGACCTAGTGACCTACTGGTAGTTTTTGACCTGACAATACCCAATTCCAAACTTGGCCTAGATTTCATTAAGATAATCATTCTGACAAAATTTCATGAATATTGAACCAAAACTGTGCCCTCTAGGGTACACACAATGTTTTTCTAATGTTTGACCTAGTGACCTAGTTTTTGATCCAACGTGACCCAGTTGCACCCTTGGTCTAGATTTGAAAGAGATAAACATTTTTACAAAGTTTCATGAAGATGGATCAAAATTGTGCCCTCTAGAGCAATCACATCGTTTTTCTAAGATCTGACCTAGTGACCTAGTTTTTGTCCTGACATGGTCCAGTTTTAAATTTGGTCTATATTTCATAAAGATAAGCATTCTGACAAAGTTTCATGAAGATTAACTGTGCCCTCTAGAGTGTACACATGGTTTTTCTAAGATTTGACCTAGTGACCTAGTTTCTGACCTACATGACTCAGTTTCATTCTTGGTCTAGATTGTATATGGATAAACATTCTGACAAAGTTTCATGAAGATTGGATCATAACTGTGCCCTCTAGAGTGTACACAAAGTTTTTCTAAGATTTGACCTAGTGACCTAGTTTTTAATCCAACATGTCCCAGTTTCAAACTTGGTCTAGAGTTCATTAAGATAAACATTCTGACAAAGACTCATGATTATTGGGTCAAAACTGTGTCCTCTATGTCATTCTTAGATCCATGTCTATCTTAGGCTCTGGCGGCCATTTTGTTCAACGGAGTAGAACCGTTCTAGCAATTTTGGTTTAGGGCCATAAGTCAAACATTTCTAAGAAATTATTTTGAAATCAAGCCATTTGCTTCAAAGGAGATGTCGTTTAAAGGTTTTTTCTATTTTTAGATTTCTATTTTAGCTCTGGTGGCCATTTTGTTCAGCGGAGCGGAACCATTTTAGCAATTTTGGTTCAGGGCTATAACAGAAATATTTGTGTGAAATTATTTTGAAATTGGCTTACCGGTCTAGGAGGAGATGTCGTTTGAAGAAAATGTTGACGGACGGACGACAGACAGACGGACGGACGACGGACAAATATCGATCACAATAGCTCACCTTGAGCACTTCGTGCTCAGATGAGCTAAAAACCACAATCAACACTTTTTAACTGAATTTGAGTGATGTTTTTAAATATCCATTTCCAACAAAAACAGACCAATGATAGAGCATTGGTTGCCATGGTTACTACGTGATAAATAAAGTAAACTAGAAATGTTTCTATGTCTTCTCAGCTGTATCATTTTCCCTAAATATTGCAAAGTTAGGATCTCTTGTGATCTTGAAAATTGGGTCCAGGTCACCACCATCTAATCAGTACTTTTCCACCTTCCGATTATACACTTATCTACGTTTGATCATAATCCATCAATCCCGTCAGAAGTTATCATGCAGACAAGCCATTTTTAGCTCGCCTGAAGGAAGTGCAGGAAGAGCTATTGTACTACCCCCGGCGTTTGCGTTAGCGTCACTGTCGGCGGTGGCGTTAGCAAAATGTTAAAGTTTTACCTTCAAGTTTTTTGGTGATGGGCAAAGCGCTGTCAGGCGAGCTTGTTCAATACTTTTTAACCTTCTGTGAACTTGAAAATGAGGTCAAGGTCACCAAACTTTAACCAGTTCTTTTCCATCTCCCAGTGATAAATTTATGCGAGTTGGTCAAAATTTATCCATCTATTTAGGCTATATGACAAGCCATTTTTCAACGTTTCTGACCTCCTGTGACCTTGAAAATAGGGTCATTGTCACCAAAATCTAGTCAATTCTTTTCCATTTCAGAACAATATATCTGTGCAGGTTTGCTTTAAATCCATCCATCCATTCAGAAGATATCATTCTGAAAAGCCATTTTTTCAACACTCAGTGACCCCCCTGTGACCTTGAAAATAAGATCAAGGTCAGCAAAATCTAGCCAGTTCTTTTCCTTTTCACAACGATATATCTGTGAGAGTCTGGTAAAAATCTATTTATCCGTTTAGGAGATATGGTGCAACATAGCCATTTTTCATAATTCTTTGACCTTCTGTGACCTTGAAAATAGGGTTAAGGTCACCAAAATGTAATCAGTTATTTACCCCTGCCCAATTATGTATGTATGCAAGTATGGTCAAAATCCATTTATCCCTACAGGACACAGAGTGCAGGCAAGGGCTACGCAGACGCCGATGATATCCGCACCAAAAACAATATGTCCCCCATCATATCCCCCCTCTCCCAACCACGGTGGGCACATTATGAAAACAGAAAGACATCAGAAATAATGAGCTTGTAGAAACACCCCAGACCATTCAAATTCAGCAAAGACTGAGATAGATTATTTGTAGCACGGAACTTTTAATTTGGCTTCGCATGTAAAGAAAGTGGGTGGGGTAATTTAACCCCAAATTGTAAAGTATTAACATATTTTTGAGGGTGAAAACTCTCTATATAGTTTTCTTCTGTTGTTAGTCATGCATCAATTTGTATTTTTTCTCATATTTCTTGAAAAATGTTCAAGATACTGTATTTTATCTCAGAGTTTCAACTATGAAAGTTTCTTCTGATTTCCCTGACGGTGACTAAATTCAAAGAAAAAAAATTCAATTTAAAAAATATACTATCTCCAATTTTTTGATATATCAATAATTAGGCTTTGTACTCTCTGCACCAAGAGAAAGAAAAAAATCTATATCCGCATTTTTTAGTAAAACGTCTTAAATTTTTGCTAATTTTTGACGTTTTGAAATAGACGCCTTACTAGCTGGAAGTCAAGGTCACTGACTACTCGACCATAGCAATATGAAGAAAATTTACTGTATTCGTAAGCAGCACTTACATGGTTCTCTTGTAAAATGTAAGTGTCAATACCATTCATTGTGAATTACTACGAGAACAACTGGAGTCAAATCTTGCCTTTTTCATTTGAAAAATCACCAGATTAGGCTGAAAAACAGAATATCCTGGTTGCCATGGCAACGGATAGTTTGATTGAAGAAAAACTTTTACTTTTGTTCATCACTTGACATAGGCAAAAATGACACTGAGTTTCGTGAAAATCTGAGACATGTCATTTTCACTTGATTTTGGTGCTAACAGAGAATGACTCTTTTTAAAGATTTAAATTACACTAACTAACCTAGGATTACATTCATTGATACAGTATTTATACTGTGTGCGGGATAATTAAACCCAAAAGAATATTCATTGCATTTCTTTCTAAGGGCTATCAGCAGTCATAGTTCTATTGGATTTTTTATACCTATCTAAATCATTTGATAAATATTAACATGCATTCTACTTGTGCAGTTCTTAAAAGTTTCGAGAAATTTCGAATTCTTTAAACCTTTTGTATATACTAAAGTTCACGGTCATTTATTTATCTAACATTGCTCAAATATACAGATATCTAAGTCTATACCTAGATTGTGATAAAATTGATTTCGTACGTAAAACGGCTGTTGAGCTGAATTATGTTAATGGCAGACAATGAACACATAAAAAATTGCAAATTTTAAGTCTGTTTTGGAAGATTTTAAAAGAGTTGACCTTAATTGTTTCTTCTAGTATTATCAGTACTATACCAATGAATGCGATCCTATGTCAGGCTGAACTCTGCCCTAGAAACACCATGGTAGACAACCGTAATAATGGACTCTGTTAGCTGCGCTGGAAAACCTTTTAAAGATGTCAACAGATGACAGACACATGGTTTATTTCAGTGGAGAAGAGGACAAACATGAGTATGAGGATGGATTTCTTGTGCATAAGGACATGGTGATTGCTGTCTTAGAATGCTGACCAGTCTCCAGCAGACTGATTCCAATCCGCCTGATAGCAGCTCCTTTCAACATCACCATCATACAGGTTTATTCACCAACATCTGGGCATGACCACAACGAGGTCGAACACCTCTACCAGCAATTTCAGGAAATCATAGACCAAACACCCAAGAAGGACATTCTGGTTGTACAAGGGGATTGGAATGCTAAAGTTAGGAAAGATGCACAGGCAGACTGGGAAAATGTTTGTGGACCCTACTGCAATGTCGTGACAAATGAGAGAGGTCTCATCAACTTGTTTAAGATCTTGACATTCATGCTGACATCCCTGAGTCATGAAACTGTAAGATTCTAAATTTATTTATCCGGCAGCTGGTCATGTTATAACTGGAAATTTAAAAATCATTTCAGATTCAAGAATTCGTTTCATAGTTTCTAAGGATCCTAAGTAAAGATTTCATTCCCGCATTGATTTAAAAAATGTAGGGAAGAAATAGCATCTGCATTAAATGAGTTCGGTGATCAATAGTGTAAACGAGAGTATGTTGAGCCTCATGCCTTAAAGGCGTGGAAAGTAAGCATCTTCAACATAGTAGATAAACGTATAAAATTTTATTCGCAAAACATTCACCTTTTACCCCCTAAACCTAACTCTACTTTTCGACATCTATAGCGAACGAGGTATCCAAGAATTTGTAGAAAGTATGTTTTGGTTCCAGCAGATAAGGCCACAAACAACGTTGTTGTCGTTGGACGGCTATATCAAATCATGATTTTAAACCAGGAACTTGGTGGCCCAAGGTCCTACAAAGAGACATTTACAGAAGAGAGTTCTGTAGTTACAGGACATTGTAGCCATTAATCCCTTAAGTTTTAAGCTCACCTGTCAAGGTGAGCTTATAGTATAGCCATGGTCCGTCATCCGTCGTCGTCGTCGGCGTCGTCGACGACGTCGTCGTCGTCCACACTTTTAAACACCAATATCTCCTAAACCAGCAGGTCAATCTTAATCAAATTTTATGTGTAGTATTGTTGGGGTGGGGGATTGACTGCATTAGGTTTAAGGGTAGATTGGGTTGGAACTCTGGTTGCCATGGTCACATATACCTCCCATAGACTTGTAATTGGAAAAACTTAAAAAATCTTCTTCTCTGAAACCATGAGGCCCAGAGCTTACGTATTTAGTATGTACCAATGTCTAGTGGTCCCCTACATAAATCCTGCCAACCATGCCCCTGGGGCCCAAATTGGCCACGCCCCGGGGGTCATTAGCTCCCATAGACTTACAATGGGAAAATCTTAAAAAAATCTTCTTCTCTGAAACCATGAGGCCCATAGCTTATATATAAAGCATGTACCAATGTCTAGTGGTCCCCTACATAAATCCTGCCACCCATGCCCCTGGGGCTAAAATTGGCCACGCCCCAGGGGTCATTTTTTATATATAGCTATATAGCTTAAGAACCTTCAAAAATCTTCTTCTTTGGAACCATGAGGCCCAGAGCGTATATATATATAGTATGTAGCAATGTTTAGTGGTCCCCTACATAAATCCTCCCAACCAAGCCTCTGGGGTCCAAACTGGCAACTCCCCGGGGGTCATTAGCTCCCATGGACTTACAATGGGAAAAACTTCAAAAATCGTCTTCTCTGAAACCATGGGGCCCAGAGCTTGCATATTTAATATGTACCAATGTCTGGTGGTCCCCTACATAAATCCTGCCAACCATGCCCCTTGGGCCCAAATTGGCCATGCCCCGGGGGTCATTAACCCCCTTAGACTTACAATGGGAAAATCTAAAAAATTCTTCTTCTCTGAAACCATGAGGCCCATAGCTTATATATATAGCATGAATCAATGTCTAGTGATCCCCTACTTAAATCCTGCCACCCAATGGTTTATTATTCGGTTTGCTTGAGTATCTAGTCATGTGACTGAACTCAATGCCCGTAATAAAAATGAACTGCTGAGCTTCTCCAACAGGGCTATATATATCATAAACTTCGAAAAGCATTTTCTAAATTCTTTCGCCGACACCCTGAATTGGGTTCTAAATTCAGTGTCGGACTAGAATTGTTTTTCTACGAAAAAACAGATGTCTCCCCCCTTTCTGATGTCAAAAGGATCAGTCATTAAATACAATTTCAAACGGAAACTTTAAATACAATTTCTAATGCAAATACTGGTCATTTTTCATGCAAACAATGAGCTCGTATCCAGTAATGATATTTTGTGATAGACTAATAGACAGACGCCAAGGGAAAAACAATATGTTTCCCTACCCTGAAGCAGGGATTCATAATAAGTAAAAAGTATAAATGCAAGAGTTATAGTTGTTATGCTCTGCATGTCATGTAATGTTGACTGATATTCATATTTAGTTTTTGTCAAAAAATATAAATGCAAGAGTTACAGTGCTCTGCACGTCGTCTATTTATATGTTGACTGATATTTGTATGAAGTTTCATGAATATAGCTTAACGGTTTTCAAGTTATAGAGCTTAGATGATTGAGACACGATTTTGTGAATGACAAAGTTCCAAGGGAAATAACTCAAATAGTATAAATGCTGTGCTCTGCAGGTTGTCTAGTGTTGACTGACATTTGTATGAAGTTTCGTGAATATAGCTTGTCCTGTTTTCAAGTAATAAAGCGATTGAGACACGATTTTGTGACTGACAAAGGTCCAAGGGAAATAACTCAAGAAGTATAAATGCAAGAGTTATGGTTCTTGCACTATGCAATTCTTCTAATGTTGATTGATATTTGTATGAAGTTTCGTGAATATAGCTTGAATGATTTTCAAGTTATAGAGCAGACACGACTGAGACACAATTTTGTGACTGACAAAGTTCTAAGGGAAATAACTCAAATAGTATAAATGCTAAAGTTATGGTTCTTGCATTCTGCATGTCGTCTGATGTTGATTGATATTTGTATGAACTTTCATGAATATAGCTTGAATGGTTTTAAAGTTATAGACAGACTCGACTGAGACGCAATTTTGTGATGGACAACCTTCCAAGGGAAATAACTCAAAAAGGATAAACGCCAAAGTGCATTCTGCACGTCGTCTGATGTTGATTGATATTTGTATGAACTTTCATGAATAGAGCTTGAATGGTTTTAAAGTTATAGACGGACTCGACTGAGACGCAATTTTGTGATGGACAAAGTTTCAAGGGCAATAAATCAAAAAGTATAAATGCCAGAGTTACCATTTGTGCACTCTGCACATCGCCTCATGTTGATTGATATTTGTATGAAGTTTCGTGAATAAAGCTTGAGCAGTTTTCAAGTTATAGAGCGGACACAATTGAAACACAATTTTGTGATGGACTAAGTTCCAAGGGAAATAACTCAAAAAGTATAAATGCCAGAGTTACCATTCTTGCACTCTGCACGTCGTCTCAAATTGATTGATATTTATATGAAGTTTCGCGAATATAGCTTGAGCGGTTTTCAAGTTATAGAACGGACACGATTTTGTGATGGACTAAGTTCCAAGGGAAATAACTGAAAAAGTATAAATGCCAGAGTTACTATTCTTGCACTCTGCACGTCGTCTCATGTTGATTGATATTTATATGAACTTTCGCGAATATAGCTTGAGCGGTTTTCAAGTTATAGAACGGACACGATTTTGTGATGGACTAAGTTCCAAGGGAAATAACTCAAAAAGTATAAATGCCAGAGTTACCATTCTTGCACTCTGCACGTCGTCTCATGTTGATTGATATTTATATGAAGTTTCGCGAATATAGCTTGAGCGGTTTTCAAGTTATAGAACGGACACGATTTTGTGATGGACTAAGTTCCAAGGGAAATAACTCAAAAAGTATAAATGCCAGAGTTACCATTCTTGCACTCTGCACGTCGTCTCATGTTGATTGATATTTATATGAAGTTTCGCGAATATAGCTTGAGCGGTTTTCAAGTTATAGAACGGACACGATTTGTGACAGACGGACGGACGGACAGACGGACAGACGGACAGACAGACAGACGCCCGGGGAAAAACAATATGTCTCCCGACCCTTAAGGGGGGAGACATAATTAAAAGGTCTTTTGCAACAGGGCCTATCGGAACCAGAATTTTATGGTGATTTAGTCTATAAATTCAAAAAAATTGTAGGTAAGTCTGATTTTTCTGATCAGTCCAGGAGAATTATCGTTCGTTACAAATGTATTGGATATACATGTAATATAAATGCTACAGTCTGCATGTTTAGTGGTTAACCCAATTATGGTTAAACACTTTGCTTCCCTCCTTAATTGCACGCCGGCTGGTCAGGCATCAGACTCAATGATGGGCCCGACATAAAGCTACTTAATTTAGTTAATTGGGGTCGGAGTTTGCCTTATCTGTTGCTTGGTTATTCGGGGTTCAACAGATAGTGTTTTTTTTTTTGCTCCGGTATTTCAGTGGTGTTGTCTGAGTTCCCAGGGGTCTCATTGTGTCGCACTACGTTCTTTCCGTTGAGTCCTCATCTCTGATTCCTCTAGGCCTTATCCGTGATTTGTTTATTTCCGGTGATGATTCAAAAGATGCTCTCAAAACCAATAGGGAAAGAAGCATATAGACATAGAAATTGACACAAGTTTACGAAAGACACGCACAGTAAACCGAATGAGCAGCTCTTTTCCAAACAGATGGTCATTCAGCTACCCAAATAACAGCATCAACATCTATTTTTACTTATTTTTTATTTTCACTACAAAACAAAACAGAAGGCAGATTGGGCAGCAATACAGGCGACCAAACCACCAGAGACCATAGACAAGCGGACACGGTCAGCAAAAGATTACTGGGGGGGGGGGGCTTAAACATATATTACTGGGCCCAAACCTCTCCCTCTGCTTCTGCAGTGGTTTGAAACATTAAGTTAGCTGTTTGGTCCGCATGAAGGATTCCTAACTCATCAATGACCCATCACTGGAGACACGATAATCCCTCTCCGAGACATTCTACTGACGTAATGCATCCTGAATGGTAAGTTCCGCGGACAGCAAGGAAGAACGAAAACAGCAGACATGATTTATTTGAATCAATTTATAATAAGTAATAAAAAGTGCAATACTGACATATGTGAAGTTAAATAAAAAGTTCAAAAGTCAAGGGGCTAAAGCCACGGGAACAAATTCAGCAGATTCCGCATTACCTAACAAACTAAGATTTGTATTCCTTATACAATATTCTAACTAACATATGCATGTGCAAGTTTTCAAGAAAATGTTCCGAAGATAAAGAGCTGTACTAAAGAGACAGCTGTACGTATGAGTGAGGGTGGTCGGATGGTGCGATGGTGCTGCTTGTAACTTCCAGTGCCGGGGCATCCTGCTGATTTACATGTACTAGTAGTAGGATAAGGGCTGCTATGTTTGCAGTAGGTGCAGGTGGGTTTGTTTGGACATTTTTCTCTCGTCTATCACTTCTATCTTCTCTCTCTCTCTCTGTCTCTCTCTCTCTTGGAGACGGCCCGATATAGACTGAACTACTGTCTCAAAAGGCCGTTACACCAAAAACAACAACAATGTACGAAAGAGTCGCCGTAGCGAAATGAATCTTAGCGGAGTATGGTTTTTCTTTACAGTGCATGTCTTTCATGAACTTTTGTTAATTTGTATGTTTTTCAATGGTTTTTCAATGGTTTCAGCAAAGACATATAAGGAAAACGGACCCCGCCCCCTGGCGGTCATGTTTTTTAACGAAATAATAAAGCTTGCACAGTCTTCATTGATGGGTCACCCAAGTGACAACCCTGTCAAATTTTGTTCGCAATAGGTTCAACAGTTTCTGAGGTGTAAAATTCAATGTTTCTCCTATAGACATAAAAGAAAAAAATAGGTCTGCCCTACATGTTATCATGTTTTTGACGAAACCACGCGGTTCGATCGATCATAGTCATGGGGCACCTAATTAGAATTCAAGTCAATTTTACAGAATGAGGTCAATGGTTTTTGAGAAAAAGTTTACTTATAAAACTTTGCTTTGGTTTACAATATCGACCAGTGTTCCGATTGATCTTTTCAAAAACAAAATAAATAAAACAGATTTTGTCGGTAAAGAACAATCACTCAAGGCAATTCACTACTAATAATACAATATAAAATCATACGCTTTAACTTAGTAAGGCCTTTTTTAGGAAAAAAAGTAGTGAATCCTCTTTGGATCATACGAAAGAACCACCAACAGCGCAAACCTTACATTCTTCTATTACTGTATTTTATATTAACCTGAGTCCAACTGAATAATTGAAAGTTAACTGTATCTCATTACTTACGAATTAAGATTTCTGACGTATAATAAAAAAATTTAAACAGGTAGAAAAAACGAGTTTACATTGGGAATTACGTCACAAAATAACGGACAAATACGACAGTATAACGGCTAAACAGGTTATGGATGGACGTGGCTTTACGTCTCTTTTCGTTAGCAGGTCAATCATACCGAGCCGATAAATTGAGAAGAAAAAGACTGTGTGAAAACTGAGCCCAATTTAAACCTGATGCACCACTTGAGCAGGCCAGCGCCTAACACACTAGGCTGGTGAAATACGAACTGTTTAATTCTACCATTACAGTTAACTCTTTTTATCTCGATCACTGATACATCAAAGTACCCTCTTATATCTAATAATTGAGTTTGACCACATTTTCTATTTGTCTTTGCAGTTCAACTCCTGCTATCTCAAATCAATGGTATCTCAAAGTGAATTTTCTGGGACCAGAAAATTTACTTTGAGATATCAGTGGTTTGAAAATAATATCGACTTCGAGATATCGAGAGTTGATTGAATATTATTTAACTGTTAGTTAGAATTCCATTCGTTCAAAGATAAATAATAATTAAAGAAACACACATCATGAATCGCAAATCTGTCGACGTAATAGAAAAATATAATCAAATGCGGTTCGCATACATTTAAGTTCACTCATATGTTTACCAATAACTGATCAGAAAAATTCTAAAAATTGGGACACCTATAGAAATTAACGTAACTGTCTTTAAAATTTAACTTTTTTTATTTTCAATAGAGCCAGACTTCTAAAAGATGCAGATAGGATAACAAACAGTACAGGCCCTGATAAGACTTCTGTGCTGTTTAATTTATTGTGTTCTCATTTTAACCCTTCTATAATTAAAATAGAAAATAGGTAAAAATAGTTTTTAAATTTTTTTCGTATAATTTGCTTAGTCTGTTGTAACCCTTGTGCAGGTCTAAATTATTTAGTTCAGTATAGATAGCTGAATTGCCACCTATTTGGGAAAGAGCTGCGACTCGGCTTATCACTTGTAATTTTTGTTTGTTGGGATGTCTTTGTCAATCTTTCCCTTTGATGTTGGGGATGGGGTTTGGGATCTGGTTAGTCAGTTCCTGAAGTGTAGTTACTCTTTAAATTTCCTTCTTACGCAATGTGAAGAGGGCATACACTATTTGCTACGACCTACATGTACCAAATTTACATTTTTAACGGTAACTAAGGAAACGACCGCACAATTAAGCACAACATGTGCATAGAGGAAGTGTTAACCTCCTGTTTTAATCAGCATTGCGGGCAGTAATCACTAATCCACTGACACTCCCAAATTTCCTCCTCCCCTGGTATTGGGCTCGGGCAACAGCAATGATTCAAGCTGCCACAGTCATCACTTTTCTTAATCCTTCTGGAAGCAAGTAAGACATCTAGCTGTTTTAAAAATTTAGAGTTGCCAATAAGATGCAGATCTGGTATGAACACACTTTGTTTTGAAGGCACGTTATTCGTTTTTACAATGTTGAACCTAAGGGGATTGATTAACCATTCCTGTCTACAATCACATATATGGTGATAAAATGGTGATGACGTTTTAAACGCCTGCTGAAATGAATTACGATATTTAAAAAAAAAAAAGTCTTTTCTGTGACAATAATATTTCAGACACTGCAACTTGAATCTTCCATTCACTTGCCGAACTGAAGTATGGTGGTAAGGATTTGGTTGAGTCTCGCACATTATACCGGTTTTCTCCCCTGGCCTAGAAAGGAACTTATTTATGAATTTCACCGGTTCTCTCTGAATATGCGCTTGCATAGGCAGTTGGGCGTAATAAAACGGAATCGCTATCCCTCCATTGTTATTTCCTCGCTGTCCATCAGTTTGAAATGTCAACTGAGGTTGATAATAAAGGCATCGCATGCCTATCACTGGCTGATTTTAAATACTGTGCCTCAGATGATGCTTGAGTAAATATAAGCCTTTCATTCGTCTTTAATTTTCGAAGCACTCTTGAACGCCCTCTCTCCTCCGGTATTTTAACGCCAAACTCCTGTGTGAAAAGAATTTACTTGCATCACTTTTAGTGCGGGGATCGTAAAATAACACGAATGTAGCGCTGTCCTCTTAGAATCCATAAATTCATGATTTTTGATGGATCAATTATAACTAATTAAAATTGCCAAAATAAAAATTGTTATGTAACTTATTACATACGTTGGACTGAAAATATAAAGAATTAGAAATGTGATCGTGCGTTATATTTGCTTGAAGCCAAGAAGTCTCAATAAAGACCAGATGAACCAACCGAATGCAAATGAAGCATCAATTACAAACTATCGAGATAGTGTACAAAGTAAACAAGACCAGAGGAAGGCATCATATTTTAGGTGACACTGTAACATCTTAAATGTTTCTATTTGTAGTTTCTTGCAGCGCATTTTTCTTCCCTTTCCAATCATAATTTAGATGAAGAGGCCGTTTTGCCAAATCATAGATCCAAAATATAAAAAACATGACAAATATCCGAAATCTTTTAAAAAGAAAGCTTGGATCAGATTATTGCGAGTTGTATGCATCGCCTGCTTAAAGAACGGACAATAAAAACTACACAGTCGTTTCTGCAGCAGAAGTAAATATGAAAGGAAAAATTCTCATTGAGCACATCAATGAAATATTGCCGAAGAAGCAATATATTTTCAAGTTTCATTATTATTATTTATGCGAAATAGATTTCTGTAATATATTTTATATAGATCTACTACAAATAGGCTAGTCAACCGCGTGTAATGGTTCCCAGCAGTTTGAAAATGAGTATGCTATATCTCAAGGCAATACAACGAAAAAATGTTAAGATCAAATCCGGAATGGACCAATAAACTGCCTATACAATGTATATAATTAAACGCACGATTCAAGTGCTCTGTAATAGGAAGAAGTAATGAATTTAAAACTCACAACGAAGAGATATAACATCACATGAGGGCCTCATGGGAGATTAGCTATTACATGTATTATTGTATGTGCTAAATGTTGTAAAAGTAAAAAGTATGCAAAGACCAGGAACTGAAACAATCAAAATCCAAATCCAGCCCTCAAACCATAGTTGGAAACAACTAAGATTACAAATAATCAAGATACAGAGAACATATGGCCAACCGAGTGAGCAGCTTGTTCCCAAAAGGTGGCCACTCAGCAACCCAAACCGAACTAAAAATAATAATAACATACATAAGGTAAAACATCACAGAAACTCTGACACCAAAAACAGGCAACAAAGAACCACAACAGAACTACCGCCTTGGAACGGTCAGTAATGAATTACTGGGGGGTTTAAATCGATTTTACAGGCCCAACCTCACCCTCAGTTTCTGAAGTGGTACAAAACATTTAGTTGGTTGTTCGGTTCGCATAATAACCCTCTAACTCGTCAATGAATCATCACGGTAAACACATAAATCAAATTTCAACACCATGAAGAAGCAAAGACGAGGACTCAACAGATACAACGGGCCGTCTGACAGGTGGAGATCCCTGTCCTGCCAAACAACCCCACTGGAAATCTGAAGCAAAAGAAAAACCCTCGAAAAATAAAGCCGTTACTTACTTACTTACTTACATGCACACAGCTGAGATAAACAGAGGACTCGGGACATAAGATCGTTTCAGTCCTTTAAAAGAGGTTACGGCAACAATGAATAAATGGTAAAGGTAAGGTTTCCAATAGCCCAGTAGCCGTAGGGGCATTGGGGGATTAGGGGCCGACTTATCACAGCATATAAATGGTGGAGCCCTGCCCTCTTTTTTTCTTTTGCTACCTTATTCTTCTCTGATTCGAAAAAGGTATTCATATACTGTGGGGTTGACAAAGAGAGTCACCGGCTGGCCTAGTTCGGATTCGAATCCGCAACCGTCTACACCATGGCCGAGTCGCTCTAACCATGCGATCACGGTGTCCCCTACCAAGGAGTTTGAAATTGGGCAAATCGAGTCTTTGCTTCGGTATTTTCTTGTCTGCTACCAATAAGGCATCAATTTGCCCGAACTGAAGTTGTAGAGATACAAGCATTAGGAAATTTTAAAGCAAGACTAAATGAACGAAGAGTAAAGGGAACGAGTCGGTTCTCTGGCAATTGTATAGAAGTCCAGAAAAGAAGCTCGTGTATATTGCAAGCAAAGTTGATATTATATAAGGCTCGCTCAGAAACTTCAAAAAGATGAAATACGTTGTGGCTCTGGCTTCGGATCACACTGAATCCTCATCTTTGTTTCAACATACTTTTCTGATGTGTTTTAATGTGATATCTCGCGTAAGTATCAGTGGGCCTCTACGTAAACTGAACGCTTAGCAAGGTATTGTAAAGCATACTGCGGAATTTTTTCTCTAAATTTTATATCGGGCAATTTGAATTAATCGACAAGTATAGTGTTGGCTTGAAAATACTCCAGCTACAGGCATATCGAAAAGAAGACTGAAAAATAATATCAGAAAAAAATAGAAGTCTATGTATATAATTTTTTAATAATCTACAAAATTCATAAAACACCACAGAAGTACATATGGTGTGAATATATCCGGCAGACGGAAGACCTAGTTTGTCACACGTTACGATTGATGGCTTTGTATTATTCTTAAATAGTACGAGCTGACCCTGAAAATTCTCTCCATACATTCATTTATTGCTCTCACTCATCCAGTTTTCAAGGATCGCTTTTACAATCATGTTACTGCCACACCTTGAAGGTCAATAGCTGACTAATATTAGCATATTTTTGTATGATGAATTCTCAAGCGATATCTTTGAACTTGTATATAACATAGTTTTTATTTGTTGGTATTTGCTACATCTTCCGTAGCTCTTAGACAATTACTCGCCTGTCTGTCGCACTAAGTTTGGTATGGATACGTTTATATTAGAACCACTGGGCCGATATCACTGCTGGTGGACAATTTGTCCCCGAGGATATCATCAACCCATTTATTCAGTGTTTCCGTGTTGATTCTGGTTCTCTGGCATTGGGGTCACTACTTAAATACTGATTGAAAGTACCTTATTCCATTTGATGTATATCAGGTAAAAATTCTAAATTATTCAAAACATAAGACTGACTTGTCATGGCGACATGAATCCTAGCGGTGTTTGGCTTCCGATCTTTTTAGTTCTTTTTGGCTTTATGTGGGATCTTGCTGCATCGAACATCTTTTCCTGATGCCGTTTTCTGTCGCCTTTCTCGAGACACAGGGGTTGAGGTGGCTGGATGGGGAAGCCTGTGCCCGCGGTTTAATTCGTTGGCGTCTCTTACCTGATGTCTACAGCTTATGTGTCCCGCGGAATACGGCAGTAAGTGTGGCTAGGAGAGGGATGCTCTTTGCCTGCCGAGACCTACGCATCATCTAGTTTCTTTAAAATTTTGGGGCTTAGCGACACTGAAGAAGTTAAATACAGAAACGCGCGTCTGTCGCACTAAATTTGGTATTGATACGATTATATAAGGATTCCAGTATACATCTTCTGTATAAATTCCTCGTTTCCTACCAACTTTAGAACTTGGCTTTCCTTGTTAAGCAATAGACGTTTTGAATATCTTCGGGTACCTTTTGTTTATCCAGTCGTGCCACCAGTAGTTGTGTTTTCGCAAAATTATCACAATAGGAATGCCTTCTCTAAAAACTCTCATTCTCCATTAATACATCGCTCTGTTCTGAAGACGTAGACTGAACCGGAACTATTTCTTAATGCACTGCCAAGCAGTGAAATATGTACTTAATCCTCCGTTTATATAAGCTCTCAGCTTTCGTTCTTATCCTTTGTTTGTGAAGTTATGTTGTTTGCATGTTATAATTCTTGAGAATAGAATATGTTTAAAACATCCCAGCGTTACTTCATCTGGTCACTTAAAACGTTACTTCATCTGTTCACGTTAGACAGATAAATTTGGTCCGAAAGTCGTCTGACTCCATTTATGTATTGACACAACGGGGGAAATCGTGGAGCGCAGTTGGTTGAGCAAACGTGCCGTTGTGTTCAAATTCGATTTCGTAACCACATTCATGTATTAAAAAGATTTACTCCTGACCGTTGGTGGTGCTTCCAATGTGTTTTACCGACGTTACGTTTGTTGGGGCCGTTTAAATTTAGTGTTTGAATATTTTTTGTGTATGTCTGTAACTTACGCTTTTACGTATATATACACCGTACTGTACATCGATGTGTATGACTAATGGTTTATGGTACCCGTATGAACACTGACTGGGATTGAGTTTTTTTATCTTTTCGTGTAATCCCGTTTTACTTGTGTTCTTAGTGTAACTGTTTTTCGTTTTTTGTACTGATGTCCTGATTTGCCTTTCTCCCTTCTTCTTCATATATTTTGGATGGGTTGTGGTATGTGAGATTGGTTTTTCCCATAATTTTTCATTTTTCTTCTTCTTCTTCTTCTTCTTCTAATTATTATTGTCATATTTTTAGCGTGTTTGCATGTGTTAACCGTAGGGACAGTGAGTTTTAGAGGGCCCCAGCATATGAAATGCTGCATATGCAGAGCCAATCTCTTTCCTTATTTGTGGCATTAAATCTAATAAAATTTATATATCGCTAAAATTGTCCTACTTAACACACACACAGACACACACAGACACACAAACATACCGCGTGCACGTATCTGAGCCAAGCTTGAGTGCTTATAATTTCAGAAGTGATCCACAGCTTTAAAACTGGTGTTTCTGACATCCACCAACAGGTATCTTTCATGTTAGATTATGCACTAGTGTACAATCTATAGGCACTTTGAAGCTAAAATTAAATGTGCAGTAACTAGACTGGTTTTCGTCTTCTTAACTTGTAAATACATTAAGTAACCTTTCTGTGTGGCACTGCCCATAGTTACTTTTTTATTGTCGAAAAGGGTAATATCTGCCTATTTCCCATACCATACTAGGGCCCAGGTGTTCAAAGCATCGTTAGCCTAACGAGCTGGTTATGAGGTCAACTCGTTAAGTGTTCTATGACTTTATAACCAAATGCAAGGATATTTTTTGTCGAAGAAATTGTGAGAAATTTTTGCAGCTTCTCACCTTTTTCAACAAAACAAAGTGGCGATTTGAGATATAAATGTTCTAAATTCTAACGAAACGTTAACTAACAATGTCTTGAGTTTTGAACAACTGGACTCAGTAGTGCAAAGATGGTGACCATGGAGATTCAGAAGATACTGGAATAGTCATTATCAGTATGAAAATAGGACAGCTTCGTTTGTTTCATTCTTTATTCTAGAATTAAATATCAGGTAAAACGGTGTGTGATCTTCTGCAAGACTCTGACGTGTTCGCATGGTGTCTATTGCTCAGTGAAAGTGGTGTGGGACTACGCATGCTTCAAGAGTGTCATCAAATGTTTGAATCTTTTAACTTCCTGCCAAACCTTCTGTCTACTTCAACGTCATTGGACCAATGAGAAATGGCTAATACGGCTGACGAGGAAATCGAACCTAGTTTTGGCATGGCTCTGCCAGAGTAAGCCCCTGATGTGGAATCGGCCTTCGATATGGGAATCAGTCCTCGATCAGGGACTAACTCTGAAACGACCTGTGATGCCTCGATAGATATTTATTTATTTCATTTTCGTGCATTATTCTAAGATTGTATAACAACATCACCTTGTTGCGATACATGACTAGGAAATAACCTTTAAAGGATAGTTGTACAGTAAAACTAGTTTATGTGCCCCCGCCCCAGTAATCCGTCACTTATCGTTTCAAGGAAGTACTTTGTGTTGTGGTTCCTTAGTTTAACATACTTTTATGTCTGCTTGTCTGTGGTCTTCTAGCAATATGGCTGTCTGTATTACTGCCACTTTGTTTTCGGTTTTGTTTACGTAGTTTAATACATAAAATAGGTAGAAGTGGAAGTTAATGTTGTTTAGCAACTGAAGTAACCGAATGACCTCCTGTCTGGAAAAGAGCTGTTTATTCCGTTCACCGAGTGTTTGGTCAACTGTTGTCAGTTTATGTACATAGATGTTCCTTTTTGTTGGTTTTGCCAATCTTTTTACTCAGAGGACGGGACGTGGGATCTGGTTATATAGGTTCCTGGTCATTCCCTATCTTTTTACTTAGCACTGTGTTAACGACGTAAAATCACCAGCTAGTATAAGTAAGCTATTGGAAGATAAAATAACAGCCTAGCGTTTTTGGAACTTCAGCAAACATAATTTAAAATCAAGGTTTTGATATTCGGATGTTAAATTTCGGAGAAGAGACAATTGTTCTAATGACTGTTCAACTCTGTTGCACTGAAAGCCAGAAAACTGAAAGACAGTATGAAAGACAAATGCTCCTAACTCTGATAAACCTAACATGCAGGAGAGAGGGTATGACATTTAAAAAAAATATCTTTCTCATGAAAATGCAAACAAAAATCGTTTGGAAAAACAAGATCCGGATCAGTGAGTTATGGTTACTATAATCACCTGAGGAGCATGCCTTTACAAACGGCAAAGTGCTTTAAAATAGAATTTATGATACTGAAAACGCCGATATTAGTGCCAATTGGACAGAAAATGTATACAAATGATGTAGCATGTCCCTTTAGAAGCTGTTTTGGAGGCTTGCGAATGGGAGACAGGCTATATAATTGTAGTCAGAATAAGAGGGTATACTTTGTGCAAGAGTTATTTAGGGTCCTTGAGTTAGGATATCAAATACTTCCTAAAGACCTGACTTCACCAAGCCGAACAGGTTTAAAAAAAATCTCAGTATCGAAAAAGCCACAATATTTATGCCAAATATGACCTTCCAGGTCAAACTTACCCTATTGAATATGGTTTGTTATGTTAAGGCTAGCGCTAACATTAAAATTTGAAAATAGGTAGAAAGGATGTTTAATGATTTTCGTATGATTTATTCTTATTGTTAGGGTTGGTGCTTTTTGTAACTCTTTTGTGTGGGCGATGGTTGTTTTTGTTGGGTTGAACAACTAAGTATCTGAAGAACCAAGACAGAACAAAAGGCGAGGGTATGTCGCCCACAAACCGGTTAAGTCCCCCGGTCATTTGATGACTGGCCGCCCAAAAGCGACAGTTCTGTTTTTGTCCCTTGGTTGTTTTATGTTTGTAATAGATAAATTGTTTGTGATATTCAGGCTAGCCCATTGACCACCTACATGAGAAATGGCTGTTCACATGGCTGCCGCTAGTTTTGTCTTTGGTGGGAACTAACTTTGTGTTGTTTCTTCCCCACATGCTGTCATGGGTTGGATCTAGGATTGATTTGTGTCGGTTCCTGAGAATTTTTCTCCTTCATTTTTATAACATGCTTGCTTTAGCAAACTTAAGTAACATATGAAATTCTGTTGAGGGTTTAAATGCAGTCAGAAGAGCGGCATTTCTTGCACACCGGATAAAAAATGCCATTCTTTTCACCTGGGATAGAAAATCTCATCTTACCCTGGTGTTCCGACCCAGGACGGGAAAAAAATCACGAGCTGTCAATGCATTGGTTGTATAGGAGCTCACGTACCTGTAAAAATGACGTCAATTTATGCACGCCAGTCGTTGACGTAAAGAGCCGAATGGCGGTCGTTGAAAGCGGCGCCTTCTTTAAAAATCAAATTGAAACCTCTCAAGCACTAGAATTACGCATTTTAAGAAGTTCTGAAGTTAAAACAAAACATGATGTGCAAGAAAAAGTATCTATCATTGGTGTGAGGTGCGGATAGAAAAATCCGTCACTCGGGATCACTGTTTGGCATCACTCGGCAAGCCTCGTGATGCCGAACAGTGACCCTCGTGACAGATTTTTCTATCCGCACCTCACACCCATGACAGATCCTTATAATCTGGAGTAGCACAGCCATCTAGAAAATGGAGACTAGGCTGTTAACTTGTTCAACTGTCGACATCTAAACGCCAGCCAGAGACATGGACAATCCTGATGACGGCAACCGGGACCGCAGTACTATGTAAAAGGTGTATGATTAGCCCTTTGGAAGCTTGGTTTTTAAAGCCTGATCGGTCAACGTGTCTAGGTATTCGGTACTGCGCATGCAAGACGTAGTCGTATGTGAGACGTGTGTATAAGGAGAGTTGCATACTGCGAAGCACAGGCAGCAGGAGCGCAGTAGTAAATTATAATAAAAAAATACATGAAAAGCTAAATAACCCTTATATGTATATGTTTCTATCCCGGGACTGGATGGTGGTTGCAGTAGATTGGTTTAGGCCGACAGTCATCAGATGGACATTTGTAGAACTAAAACAGTAATGCTAGGGGAACTAATTACGGGCAGAGTGATGAAACTGTAAGCTTGGAACAGTTGTATAGCTGAAGGATGCGCGGCAGAGTTCTCACGCTGGCTATCCGTCGACCTCGTCGAATGCGATGACGTGTGAGTACACCAATGACATAGCCTGTGATCGTCTGTTCTAACGGGCATAAGGTGTACAACAGACATTTATTGAAGATATGGTGTGGAAGGATAAGTATGAAGAACAAGTCTGAATGTTAATCTCACGAGAGTTTACAAAAAGAAAGTATTTATTATCGGAAACCATTATTTGGAATACAATTCTTAACGATATTTAATTCTTTTTCGGAATAGTGGTTATGTAGATAAAACAAGCATAGTTTTTGGTAAAAATATTTCAATATTTTACTTGACTTCTTGACAGTATGTCTGCATAACCGAACTTATCATATGTCATGTTATTATTCGGTCATAATTTAGTTTTATTGATATGCCAAGAATGTTGGACTAGTAACTATGTGTTTTGTATATACATGCGTTTTGTTATTGCATTTGTATTGTGGTCCTCGTGGAAGATTGTGGAAAGCCAAATCAGTAATCTTTAAAGATTTTTTTTATATATACTTACTTTACTTATATTTTGAAATCATTGGAGAAACATCATCATATCCAAAGCGTTGTATATAGTGAATAAAGTAGCGAACACACATAGGATAGAATATGCAAAAGAAGGCTGATTCTCAAATCTGACTCGCTGTCAACCTCCGAACTACACTTGAACACGTGTTGATGTGATTGCAGAAAAGGTATTTTGCGACAAATCAACCGTTATGTTAGGTACGTATATTAAAGTTTAAGAATTACAAGTGTCAGTACAGGCAAATAAGTTTGTATAGTCAAGCAAAAATTCTATAACGCTGTTGCAAACTTCGTTTAACAGCTAATAGATAGATGAAACTGGTTAATGCTGTTTGAATACATTGGCAAATATCTGTCTCGCCAGCTCGCACGTATCTTATAAACTTATGACGTGTCGTACCTGAAGCCACAGTCTCACTTTTACGTTTTGAGGGGTAGGCTTTACTACGCTTTAAACGTGGCACAGCGGCAGTGTACGCTGTAATACGTAGTGAATACGTATATACTTGTAGCTAAAATACGTGGCTCAGTTACATTTTATTTAGAATGTTTAACTCAAACATCGCATTTTGATATATGTAGCGTGTACCTAGAAAAACGTTGCAACACGTAATTAAACGGAGTCAAAACGCACTAAACGTAGCCAAAACGCAATAAATATGTACAAAAACGTAACAAGAATAACCTAGGAATCCTCTAAGCCTCAGTCTCACGGTCACGCAGTGAGGACTAGGTTTTTCTATGTATTCAAAACGTACCCAAACGGCAATATGCGTATAAAAACGTAATGAATACGTATTATATACGGATATATACAGCTACATAAGCGGCTTGCTACGTTTGAATTGAAAATTCATTTTAAACGTAACTTTCGAAATACTTACTGCATGCGTAGTAAAAAGTATTGAATCGTAGTCTAAACGAACAAGAACGTAGTTGAAACGTTACATATACGTGCAAATACGTAGCCATACATGAATGTCCTCTTTGTACTTCCACGCATTATATACGCTTTTCGCACGCCTTAGTACGTTTTGTGACGTTTATTTTGCGTTTTATTACGATTTTGGTATGTTTTCCCTAATCAAACCTCACCTTGAATAGGCAGTTTTACCTGACACTGCCTAATCGTCTCTGGTTAAACATACGGAATCGTAGTAGTTAAGTAAACTGTTCTCATCCCTTCTGAAAGCGTGACACTAAGCTGTTTGATTACCGGGTAATACGACGTAAATCGTAGTTAAACGTATAAGAAACGCACTAGACACGTAGTAACACCTAAATACCTACAAAACGGGGTACATTTTTGCCAAATGTAGGGCGGTAAATGCAGAACAACCTGGCCCTCAAAACGTGACAGTAGGACCGGGCCGTTACTCAAATTCCATTTTTGATTCGCCTCTTACTATTTCATATTTCGAACTATAAGCTTTATGTATCTAGAGGATCTTATATGAGTGCTCATGTATTATTGAATTTATTAAACGAGTTGGGGAAAAGATAAGATACGAGGCTATGCCGAGCATCTTATCGGTTTTCCCAAACGAGTTTAATAAATTCAATAATACAGGAGCACGAATGCAAGATTCTATTTATCATATGACACTAAAATCGCATTTTATTAGCAAATTTTGCACTAAAACGTTATGCTTTTCCCATTAGAAAAAACGACGTTTTTATGGACGTCAACGCATAACGCTACGACGTAATTTGCATAGTTAATCCACTAGTGGATTATCGATTTTAATGCATGGCTTTATTACACTCACAGATGTGACTTGATATGATAAATATAAGTATTATAAGACTTTAGTAGGCTATTTTAGCTGAATATGATGCCGGGGCACATACTGTGTATTACGTTAATACGTCCGTCCGTCGGTACGTACGTCTGTCTATACGTCCATCCGTCCGTACGTCTGTGTACGTACGTGATCCTATCAGACTCAGGTAAAGATTTTTGTAAGAGGTAGATTTTAGAGTTCCTATTATTGTACACATAGCAACTTAAAATTTTGTATTAGGATTTACATCCATAAGTACAACAGGAATGTACAAAAATTAGGGTATGATGATCCCTATGTCACGGTCCACTGATTTCGGACTTAAGCTAACTTTCCAAGGTTAAGGTTTTTGTAAGCGGTAGAATTTAGGATTCCTATTATTGTAGCAACTTGAAATTTCGTATGACGATAAAATTTTATAAAAACAAAAGGCATATGCAAATATACAAGAATCAGGTCATGAAGATCCATTTGTCACGGTCTACTGACCTCGGACTTAGACTGATTTTGCATATGTATTTTTTGTAAGAGGTAGATTTTCGGGTTCCTATAAATTTTGGAACTTGAAAGTTAGTATGAGGATTTTATCTATAAGCACAACAGGAATAAATAAGGATCAGTTCATGAAGAGTATGTCACAGTCCACTGACTTCGGACTTTGGCTAATTTTGCAATGTTAAACTTTTTGTAAGAGGTAGATTTCAGGGTTTCTATTACTGTAGCAACTTGAAATTTTGCATGAAGATCTATAACTTCCAAAGGAATATAGAAGAATCAAGTTAAGATGATTCATATATTTCAGGCCATTGACTGCGTTTCTTACCAGGTTCTGTAATACACAATATTCTATTTTTGGCCATATTGTGTCTCTGAAAGTGTATAAAGTGCTGCAATTTATGTTACTTTCAAACGTCGGGCGATGCTTGGCCTGTGTTCTTTTATATTATACAAGTCTGCCTCTCTGAATCTAGTTATCCTACAAGTACCCGTAGCTAAAACAAGGTGCCACCCTTCCAGGCGGGGAAATCCGTATACTATGGACACATTTCTAGTAACCATACAGTTCCTTTCCTATTTAAAATCCCTCAATTGACGATTGAACTACTGCTTAAGGTGGTGATTTATGGTAAATGTGAAAATCTGCATAAAACCATAAAAAAGTAACGTATCTCCCTGAAAGTTAGCAGACTTCTTATCTTTGTTGTTCTTTACAGTTTAGAATACAAAATAGACGTACATGCTGCTAAAAAAAGTGTTTTTATAAGGAAAGATCAAAGGGTAATTTTCTGCGAATAAATCTGAAAAAATAATATCGTTATTGAAAATTTACGTAGTGCTGAAGGTGCATTATTGCATAATCAAGAGCGTCCTAGCAATTATTTATTCCAACTCTTTCTCAAATTGTAATGTAGACCAGATGAAAACGGTAGCTTTTCCTCAAATGTTCAACCATGTACAAAATAAATGTACACTGGACGCATTTATTAAATATAGGGTAGGCAAGCATACCTATGTTAACACCTACAATATAAATAATACATTACTGACATGATCTGTGGTGTGTAGATGAAATTGTTCAACCTTGTTAAAATAGTATCACCTGTCTCACCTGTGTGTTTTGACCAAAAATAAAATGGACACAGACTGCATCTTTTTTCATCTGCTCATCCTGATAATGTGTGAAAGAGTTTGAAAAAATAATTGCTAGGACGCTCTCCATTATGCAACAAGGTACTCTAAGCACTAAGTATATTTTCAATAATGATATTATTTTATTCAGATTTATTCGCAGAAAATTACCCTTTGATCTTCTCTTATAAAAACACTTTTTAACATTAACAAATGCTGCATTTTGGGATTCTAAATTATGAGAAACAACATAAAGAAGGCATCTGCTAAGTTTTGGAAAGATCAGTGTTATTTTGAGTATTTTATGCAGATTTTTGTCTTTGGCCCAAATCAGTGATTATCACCACTTTAAACAAGCTTATGGAAAACACGTTTAACATAAGTATCCCATCAATGCCTAGATTCTAATCAAAGGGTTCTTCACAAACAGTGTAGACCTATTCCATTCACCAATGAAAAGGAAGATGCCTAAAATATTCTCTTTGTAGTAAATGAAATACATGTAATGGAATAGAAGTTGTTTATTTTACAATGGACCTAACGGAACTGTGAATTGGAAGCGCCTATGTAGCGTTAAAGGTTAGAATACAATAGCAATGATTCTTGCAACTCGTTCATTGTCTCAACCGCATGATTAGCGAATGCCTTTAAATTTAAGATGTCAGCATTTACAGAGAATTAGGAGAAGAATCATGCAGAAAAACAAGGAGCAAGACACCGTTGACCTTTCTATGGGACGTCGCACTTCATCGATGGTACTAGTATGTTAGAAATGGCTTTCAACAGTCCCATCCTCACTCATGAATAACATAAAAACAATTGTCTGGGACCCAAACGTTAAATTTCATCTCTCCGCCATAAAACGGTAGTAAATTCTCAGCAGATAAACCTTGGGCTGGAGACTCTTATAAAAAGAAAAATAAACTATCAAACTATCAAGAATATGGAGTTAAGAAACAAGAAACTACATGCATAGCTGGAAAAGAAACATTCATGCTCTTTATTTGCACTTCAAAGAAATAAACATTTGATATGATCACTGCTTTTCTCAAATGATCGTTGTAATGATATGGTGGTAAAGGGTTATATTCAGAATGAATATCATAACAGTCATATAAAGTTGAAACAACGTCATAGCAACTCTGATGCTATATGTGACGTTGCGTCTAGATTCTTTCAAACCGATTCTAATTTTCTTGATGATGAACTAACAAAATAATGAAAAATTATAATTGGGAGTCTTTAATTGTGATGGCTTCAAACCATAGTCAAAGACCCCTGACAGTTGTAATGAATGTTATAATGTGAGTTGCGGCAAGGCAAACCTAACAAAGTGATATGTGTGCCCAGAAAAGACTCAGATCAGCCTGGGCATCCGCACAGTCTAATCAGTCTTCGCTGTCGGCATGGAGGAAGCTTAAACCCTTTGCTACTGTTTAAGCACAGAGCGAGGACTCTGATCATTTTGGGCGGATGCCCAGGCTGATCTGAGTCTACGCTGGGCGCACATCACACTTTGTTGGTTTTGTCCTGTCATAGCTCATGTCACATTGCCCATAAAACAGGGAGTATCCCCAGAATGTCTTCCAAATTCATTTTTTAAACTAGCTTACTGTCCTTCTTTTGGTTGAAACAGGCAAGGGTGCTGAAGTTCAAGTAACTGGGAGAAAAAAACTTTGAATGATAAATAGGCTCTGTATTTCGGCAAACAATTCTAGCATTTTTATTATTCAGTAAAATTATATATTGTATATTATGACGTCAACTTGTAAGTTATTTAAAATAATTAAACAACTTAGAAATGAAGTAAAATTTCGGTAGCCAATCATTTTAAATGCCTTCGTATTAAATCGACAAGAAGTCTTCCTATGCAGAAAACAAATAGATTTTAAAATTCATTTGAGGAAGGTTATATGTAAATAGCAATATCCTTGATCAGACACCTCTGAGTAATGCTGTTTTCTTATAAAAGTACGTGTACTCATACAAATGGAGTTCGGAAAAATGTAATTTGTCATTACGCAGACTAGCTGGCATGATTTTCACGAACCAACAATTATAAAAACGTATTGTTATAACTTAACTTGAAGAGGCTTTGCATGGTATATAATCTTAAAGCCACAGTCTCACTGCCACGTATTGAGGGCTAGGGTTTACTACGTTTTAGAACGTTGCGAAAAGGCGGTATACGTTGTAAATCGTACTGAAAACGTATATAGGTATAGCTAAATACGTGGCCTAGTTACGTTTTATTTAGAATGTTTAACTTAAACATGGCGTTTTGATTTACGTAGCGTAAACCTAGGAAAACGTAGCAACACGTAGTAAAACGTGATCAAAATGCATTAAAACGTAGCCGAAACGAATTATATACATACAAAAAAGTAATAAGAAGAATAACCTAGAGGTCCTGTTAGCCTCAGTCTCACTGTCACATACTGAGGACTAAGTTTTTCTACGTATTTAAAACGTACCAAAATGGGAATATGCGTATTAAAACGTAGTGAATACGTATTATATACACACATATATAGCTACCTACGTGGCCTAGATACGTTTGACTTGGAAATTCAATTTAAACGTAGCATTTCAAAATACTGTATGCGTAGTTAAAAGTAAGTGAAAAAGTATTTTAGTCTAAATGTACAAGAACGTACATGAAACGTTTTAAAGAGCCATACGTGAAGGTGCTCTACGTGCTACTACGCATTGTATACGTCTCTCACGTCTAAGTACGTTTTGTGACGGTTTATTCTGAGTTTTAATACGATTTGATGTGTTTTCCGATACCTACTCAAACGTCACATTGGTTAGGTAGTTATACTGGACACTACCTAGCAGTCCCTTGTAAAACGTACGGAATCGTAGTAGGTAAGTAAACTGTTCTCATCCCTTCTGAAAGCGTGGCACTTAGTCGTTTGATAACCGGCAAATACGAAGTAAATCGTAGGTAAATGTATTTGAAACGTACTAGAAACATAACTAAATATTTACAAAACGGGGTACAATTTTTAGCCAAACGTAGGACGGGAAACGTTGTACAACCTAGCCTACCAAACCTGACAGTGAGACTGGGCCTTAACGGATATATATCAAGGAAAGAAAGAATCAAGCTGTATTATTTTCAAACTGTCAGAGGTCCTTAAAGCCAAATGTAGCTTATCCCTGATTATATTCTTGTATGCCTAACAAAGTACTGAAATGGATTTGATACTGATAGCTAAGGTGTTGTAACTGGATTCGATCTGACTACATATTCACTGAATATGCTGTTTATATAAACTGGCATCTCTTTCAGGCTGGACGTGGTCCCAAGTTCACAAGATCATACATCAAGAAAGAAATGCGGCCACATTGCCAGAAAATGTACCTTTGCAAATGCGTAAACAGCAAGGCCTGGCACAGCTTTCTCTAAAGAACTGTCTACTCATTTTTATTTTTATTTATTTTCGTCGCAGCAACAGATATGGACCCTGAGGAGCTGTACTTCTCCATAGATACTGGATACCTAATTAGTAAAAGGAGCTTAGCTTGTGCCGGTACCCAATGGTCAATTCAAATATTAAACTATAGGCTCAGACAGAAGAAACTTCTCATTTTCGTATTACATGAACTATAATTTCTATACCAGATTAAAGAGCTTGAAATGCTCTTTCGTGCTAGACGTAATAATATAATGCCGGAAAATGTATCAAATAAGAAAATAAATTTATTTATGAACTTCTATACATTTCCCTATTAAACACAGGAAACTGCGTATCTCCGGCTCGCTCGGAGATTATCGGAATATCTCGTGACTATAATGACTATTCTGCCCTATGGGTCATACCTCGAAGTTTGGCTACTAAAGCCCCATCAGTGAGCCTCAATATGTCTGGTGACGAAAACCAGAGAAAAGCAAACTACAATTTTCTGATTTTAATAAGGCAGTCGATTCAAGGACTGGTTAGTTTCCAAAAGGGTCCAAAATGATCAAAAAAGGATGATGTAGAATAAAAACCACCTTTATCTCAAGGTGCGAATTTTCGATCTGGTCTGTGTTCTAACGGCTAGTGAAACTGCTTGCTTGCACTTAAACCTTATTCAAAAGTTCTAGCTGCAAACGCTGTTTTTAATATTTAGAACTCAAGGCGGCCTTGAGTTTAAGAAGCGATTGTAATCCTGAGATCTTAACAGACGGAGGCTAACGTAAGGTGGTAGATCTAAATACCAACGAATCAGTAAAATCAGGAAATTCTCGACAACAATATATTTTTACGTCTTTTCAAGTATGGTAAGAGCTGGGCCCAGTTAATCTTGGTTTGTCTTGTTCCTGAACAAAATGTGAGCATTTTTTCAATGCAAAATCTCCTTACAGTTTTCGACGACCGGCAGCGTTTTTGCGTATTACACGTGTGTACATGTAGCTTTTCTTTAACTATCGATGTCGTTACAAGATGGCTCTAATATTAACCCTTTCTGAACTAGAAACTAAAAATAATATATAGCAAACAGTGCAGACCCAGGTCGGACGCCTCAGAACGCGGCGTCTGATCAGGGACGCCAAAGTCACCGGTCAAAAAAGAGTTAAACACAATTTTCAACGGCACTTAATGATGTATGTCGATAATCGATCTTTAGCGGAGTTTACCGACATGCCGAGTCTGAGTTAAGTGACAAAGTCTGTGCTATTTAAGTATGGCGTGAGGAACCTTCTGATTTGGCTCGGCTTAGTGTGATGCTATAAGGTTAATATGGCTAACTGTGTTACCTTCACTGATCCCAGCAGGAACAAAATTTGAAACAACATTAATTTTTCGTCAGACAGAGAATCAACGTCCATGAACATTGCATTGACATTGATTCAACGGCTTGACGTTGCATCAACGTCTCGCTTACTGAAGTGTAGTTTCAATCTTGTGTAGCCACTGAGATATCTATCACAGTCTAATTCTTCCGGTGGTCCCAAACATTTCAAGGCTATGATCCACAGTTATCTATTTTATAGAAAATCAAGAAGATATATAAAACATGCTTTTGAAAAACGATGTCAAAAAATTAACAAACAGTTCATGCGTTGAAATTTTATAACTGTACAGATTCTCAGAACAGTTGAAGAAGAGATCTTCACGATGCAGATAGTTCCATGCTATTTTATGTCCGAAATCAAGCCTGGGAGTCGTGCTTTTAAACGCTCAATCCAGGGCATATAAGAAGACCTTTTGCCTTGGTTTGAGCATCCAAACGCCCCTGGATTACAGAAAAACCTCTTTCGATTTAAAGGTCTCGGTTGACCGCTTAAAATATTCCTGTTAACTATTCTAGCATTTCGAAATACAAGTCTTTTCCCAGGATTGCCACACCCAAAGAAGCCATTGCAGAAAGGTCGTTTAGCAATGACTTCAACAGGATCTTGATTTGGGAGCTGAAGTTTTTCTAGCAGAAGAGAAGAACGCTTGCCAATGCGCCCGCATCCAGTGAATCCATTACAGAAAGGCCTCTTTCTTACCGCTGAATCTTCTTCCTCGTCAGAATCAACACGTGGGTTATAAACATCATTATTTTCTCCATTATTTAGCTTAGCTAGTGTTGTCAAATCAGATTTAAGAGTCTCTATATCTTCCATCGACGGGGGCACCTCCGCTGACAATCGCTCATATTCGTCTAGGGAATCAGGGTCAGGCTGACCGACTCCTCTGTTCAATATCTGAAAAGAGAAGGATAGAGTAAATCGGGAAATATTCGTGACAGTTATTTTTCGCAAAACTTTGCGAGTGCGAAGTTTCGCGAAAAAACAACTATCGCTTAATGTCAGTAGTCTATATCAATGTAAAAAAATGAATAAATAAACATTATGACGATCACGAATTCTAAAATTTGCAAATATTTCCTGTATGATATTATCGAGTATGAGCATTCGCGAATCGCTTTACGTACATACATACATAGACTTTTATTAGAAGCTCAGATAACATAATACAGTTACATATGAGCAAATGTTTGGGTAATAATTAACAGAGTATCATGGCGGCTATACATGAATATGTGTCAGATAAGAAGAGATATTTATAAACTAAAGAAGATCAGGAACCAGACTAACACACCAACATATACACATGCACGCATGTCCTTTCTCACTCATAACATACACAAAAGCATACGCACGCATACGTTTACATTACTTAGCAATAAGAAAAAAAACAATACATATCCTGGTACATATGAATGCATTATTTTACATTATGCCATGCTGGTTGTCAATTTGCGCAGTTCTAGTGTACCGTAATGTAAAGTTTCCTCAATGCAGGGATCGAAAGCAGCATGACCGCTTGTGCATGTACCCAAGCGGACAAATGAAGTCGAAATGACGTCACACTGGGCCGATTGGACATCATTACGTCTCATCGACCTCATTACGACCTCATTAAGTCGTCATGTGCCTGTTCGGTAAAGATAATTTTCATGCCAGTCGTTCAGATTCTTCAATATATCACTTTATCTCTCTGTCTGTGATATGCCAAATGTTTGAGGAGCCCCGGTAGCTCGGTCGGTTAAGCGCTGGCCTATAGATCTGGCGGACCCGGGTTCGAGCTCGGCTTTAGGGCAAACATCTTTTCAATTGTAAACGGGATTCCTTTGCACACAGCCTTTTATTATCACCGTCCCATCGTCCTGATATAACTAAAATATTGTTAAAAAGGACGTTCAATCGCAAGTCATGCATCCATCCTTTTTCAGCCAAATGTTTGATTTAAGGCAGTCAAATGTTTGATTTAATGCAGCCTCAGTTGTCTTAAATAACAAAGTCTAGGACCTTTTAGTCTCGTAGACGTTCATCCATAACTGTAGAAGCTACCGATTACACATCAGTCATAAAAACAATTTGCGCGGCTGTTGAACGTGTTAACCTACAACAATAGGAAACGCTAATTTCTTGCAAATGAAGCAATAAGATTGTCCGCGCGAGAACCATCAACACGTATCAGAGTGTCTAAATGTAATGATCAATGTCATTTCTTTAAGTGGTCTTGGTGTCTACTTCGAATGCGAGGTTATATATCCAGAAAAGTTATGTCTCTTCAACCTGTCAAGCAAACGACGACCTTTATCATCTCTTACTAACTTAGGGAAGAAAATTTATTTGAGCCACTACACGACAAAACCAACAATGTGGTTGTGCGCCCAGTGCAGACTCAGATCAGCCTGGGCATCCGACAAGTTTGGCCAGACTCTTCGCCAAGCGCTTAAAGGGTAGCTAAGGGTCTAAGCTACCTCCATGCGGACAGCGAAGACTCTGATCAGACTGGGCGGATGCCCAGGCTGATCTGAGTCTGCGCTGGGCGCACAACCACATTGTTGGTTTTGTCGTGTCGCGGCTCATTTTTAGTCGATATTTTATAAAGGGCAATAAAGACTGATGATATTGATATGGATGCTTATTTTATTCTAATACAGTCAGATATTATAGGCAGGGAATGGGGTCGCAAACCTAGTGTACAATAATTAATTAATGTTTTTTTTACAAAATACAATAAAAGCGAAATCATTCACCAAAAAATCCTAAAACTAGAAATAGCCTCATCAAAATAGTAGGGATGGGCAATCAAATCGTAAATCCAATATAATACCAGAGACGGAAATTCTGAAACGCCATTTCAAAATTTGATCGCTCACGCTACAATTTGATTTAAAATTCAACACTGTTTTTTATGTCTGTTACTTGGCCATTTCGGGCTCGAGCTGTAATTTTCTTTTGCTTCTGTATTGTGTTGTTTGACGTGCCAAGGATCCCGACCTGTTCTTGTCCAGTGACTCATTTTTGATTTGTCATAATCTGTTCTCGTGATGATTTATTGACGGTTTAGAAAACTTTCACACAGGACGACCAGCTAACACTGTTTCGGACCATTGCAGAAGCTGGAGGCATGGGTTTGTTTCCAGTCAGAACGGTTTAAGTCCCCCTACCCACCTATATTTATTACTGACCGTTCGAAAGCGTCACTTCTGTAGGGTTCGATACTGTTATTTTACTTGTTGTCGGAGCTTTCAGTTGGGGTTGCTGAATGACCAGCTGTCTGGGAGAGACCTGTTCATTTCTCAAACTGCTATCACTTTATGTTTATACTTCTTTCACTTTTGGTTTTGAGGTCGGATTCTGAGTTCCTGATCGTTGCCTATCAATTTACTTTTCAAATCCTACCTACAGCTCCTAGTATCATCTCGGCATGCAACCCTCACGTAAGCCCCCTCCCGCCCACGGTGATAGATTACTGGCCGTTTCAATGCGGTACTCTTACGTTGTGGTTTAATACTCTTTGCTGTAATTTTAGCAATGTGCTCACCTGATTATATCTGCCTCTTTTGCGTTTTTGTTTTCTTGATTGTTGTTATAGAAATGTAGAAAATAGGTATATTATATGTTATTTATGTTTCCGGTGACGTTTTGTTTTGAAAAGTGTGTTTATGAATCAATGCTGAACCTAGCGTGATGGTGGCGAACAAGTTAATCGATTTCAGCCTTCCCCGCCACCTTCCCTCGCCCCATCCCCGCTTTTTTTTCAAAGACAGGCTCAGAGTGGTGCTCCTGTGTTGCATTTCATTTTTGGCATTGTTTTTCAGTTATCTTTGACTTTTGGTATCCATTGACGTTTTGAACATTTATTGTACTAGGCTCGTGGCTGTCTGCTGGGACTTAGCTAATTTCTTGTCTTTTTTTCCTTGCTTTGCTGTGTTTGCCGTCTTTATTGTTTTCCTTTCCCATTTAGTGTTTAGAGCAGGATGTTGTACGCGACTGTGTTGGTTCTTCATCGTCATCTTCTCATCCTCTATGTTTAACGTCATAATCAACTGTCTTGAATTTCAAATCGCGTTTCTTCGACCTGCTTAAAACGACTCAAACACAGCAAAGCAAAATGCATTATGACTGTGTAACCCACGTTGTGAAAGTTCATCATGTTCATATGCAGATATATTTAATTACAGGATATCATATGTGCACGACAACATTAACCTGCAGTTTAAACTTCACTTTGAGGTTTGAAGACAGTGCAATTTAGGGAAATAATCTGTATATCCAGAGTTGAAATTTTCAATGCTTAAAGAATAATAAAGGAATCAAACATATGTCAGAAAACACAGCACTGGGAAATCAGTCTCAATGAGCTGGCAAAGGTACCAAAATTGACTTATCTCGCATAATAAGACCCCTCGAGTCGCGACACGACATAACCAACAAAGTGGCATGTGCGTCCAGAGAAGATGCAGATCAGCCTTGGCATCCGCCCAGTCTGATCAGAGTCTTCGCCACCCGCATGGAGGTAGCTTAGACCACTAGCTACCCATTAAGCGCTGAGAGAACAATCTGATCAGACTGCGCGGATGCCCAGGCTGTTCTGAGTCAGCGCTGGGCGCAACAACCACTTTGTTGGCTTTGTCGTGTTGCGGCTCATTTTAAGCATGTAGCAAACGGAAACGCCCAAAATTTGTGTTGTCAACTCGACATAAGCAAGGCAAAATTGATCGGTAAATGGACGTCTTGTATAAGCTATGTGGCATTTTCCATAAACAAACACAGAAATCAAATGAAGCAACTTCAACAAAATTTGAGACACACCACCAGTAAGGAAAAATCTTCAGGCATGTGTCGACAGCCAAGGACTGTATCAGTCAACATTTGAATAGGATGATATGAAAATTTGATACTCGGCTTCCTATAGCTCCGATGATTATCGAAACAAACTTGGAAAGCTCTTATCAGTGCGCGAATGTTCAGGCTGATGTAAGACTATGTTATTCGTAAGGTATTTATTTTCACATGACACGACTTTAGCCGAGCCGGTTGTAGGAGTGAGACATCGATTGTCACAAAATATAAATGGCTTGTCTTTTACAAAATCACGTTTCTACTTATTCTAAACAACTATGATCCTTTACATGGTGTTTATGTGAAATTACATTATGTACTTGACCAGTTTTGATTCATCTGGGATGAACAAACGGGATGTATTTTATCGGAAACATAAAACATTCATGCTTTGACTCGATGTTTATTCATGCACACAAATAACATGAATTCTGTGATGGCAAAGGGCAATTCGCCTTCTTCCGTTTAGATCATTGTAATCACTACAATTTTAAAATACTTTACAACTCTGAACAAGGATCAGAGGTGATTAGAACAAACTTATTTTGATTTATGTGAAGCTAGTACGAATGACAATTTTCTAATACATGTACCACTATCTTTGAAATATCATAATTTTTACCCAGCCTTGCATCTTAATCAATCCAGAGAACAGGCTTGTTTTAGTATTGTCGGTTATATACAAGCTACAGCGAATTGTTTAAGGAAGCTTTGAAAACAAATATGGACCAATATATTTTACTATCTAATGCGGCAAATACAGGCTTTCAGTATGGGCGTGTTACTACGGGACACGAATAACAGATACTTCCTTGTACATTTTATGCGATCAGAACAAAAACATTACTGCGCTTCTCACGCGGTGATTCTTATGTATGCACTCATCTTGCCAAAAGCAGAACAGATAAAAGCCACAGGCGATGTGTTACCCGACATCTGACTACAGAGACAGTAGCGCTTTATGCAGTGCTGGCATATAATCTAACTGCCTTGCCAGAATACCCAATAGCAGACAACATTTAAGCCGCTTCAAGATGGCAATTATTAAATATGGATGAAGCTTAAGCGAATATAGTTGTTGTCCCAGTAAACAAATTTCAGTTATGTCGAGACGTTGCCTCTGAATTTGCAGGATTTTAACCTGACTAGAAATAAATGACACTCAGGTTCTGCTACGGCTACTAGCTGCTCTGTCGCAGAGGCACCAGTCAGTCCATCTATTTCACGGGCTGGGTCCGCCTAAGCGAATAGTAATGATGAACCGAAAGTTACTTCCTCATTTGAAACACTTCAAAAGTTGAAAATGCAAAAATTAGAGAGGGTATTCACGACATTTTCAGTGGCGTTAATCAGCTACCAGCAGACTGAACTATTAACAGTATACCAAACACAAAGGTTGAATATCAACATTTTATTACAGATCTTGCTATCAAGACTATCTTCCTCCACCAAGGGCAATACCTGCTTATGGCCCAGGCAAAAATGAAAATATGCGGACCTACTTATTTTCATGAAAATGCATTTATGAAGTTTTGTTTTTATTATTTATTTTTGTTATTACTCTAACTAAATATGAATTTAAAGCGTATAAATGTGAATACTAATGTTACCAATAGTAGGTGAGGCAGAGTTTTATCATGATCAGAACGATCAATACTTTAAATACAATGGTAAAGCAAAATTCAGCTCTCAATTTAAACTGGTTCCAGAGCTAAAAAATTGCTAAAATTTCCAAAGGGTCATAACTTTGTCAACATAGGATACTTGTAAATTCAGTACCGCATCATCTCCAAATTAGCGCGACACGACAAAACCAACAATGTGGTTGTGCGCCCAGTGCAGACTCAGGTCACCCTGGGCATCCGCCCAGTCTGATCAGAGTCTACACTGTCCGCATGGAGGTAGCTAAGACCCTTAACTACCCTTTTAGCGCTTACGAAAGAGTCTGATCAGACTGGGCGGGTGGAGGGACCGACAGATAAGAACTACAGATGAAATATATCCCACTGCTGCTGTTTTGTTCAAATTTGCAATCAAAATCGTATATAGTGAGCAGACAAAAATTACCATAAGAATTAAGCAAAATGGCATAATTCCCTAATTGTTGAATTTCATTGTTAAAAAGTAAGCTCTTCACATTGCCTTTAATGCGATGAACATTTGACCCAAGATTCCAAAAAAAGAAAAAAAAATCCAGGATCATATAGACAATGTAGAGGACAATTAAGATAACAGAGAGACAGAACGGAAGGATGACGCCATAACATAATACATTTCGTCTTATGACGGGCATACACATATAAAGACCCGTTCTCTAGATGAAATGGTTCAACAGTTGGAGAAAAAAAAACGCCAAAACTAACAAAGGTCCGAACATTGTCAATATGACAAATTAACATTCGAAATCACACGCGCATTTTCAGATCATGACAAAACGTTCTGAATGATTTAAATGCAGTTTGATCTAAAATGTTATAGGTGTTGTATGGACAAAGCCTGTGTCATTAAGAGCTGTGCGCCTGTCAGGTATCCCAAACCAGATGCAAATCAACATATAAAAGGGAGGCAGTCCACAAACTTTAAATACAATCTGACAAGAGAATGTTGGAAGAGTTGCAAGGACAAGATTTTGGATAGATGAAAGGACGAAGGTCTAAATCACGCACAAGCAAATTTCAGTTCAGTTCAGTTCAATTCCCCTATCGACGTTCCCCAAGTGGCTCAACCATAGTTGCACACACTTGGCGCCGTGTGTCCGTCCAACGCACAAACAGACGGATGACTATCATTTCTTAAGCCCTCCCCCTCTAACCCCATACGCCTACTACTTAAGGTGACGCCGAGGTGGGAGGAGCTGCGCATGACATTGTACTTCTGACTGTTAAGTCTTTCGTTGCTCTTGCAATACGTTTACGCTGGTATATGTGCTAAACCTAGCTGGGCGCGTCTCCGTATCCTGCCATAGCCCATATCATGCCATATATTATAGGAGGTCGTGATAGTTCTGTTTTGCTGAAATATATATATTTAAACTGTCTGTCGTCATTTAGCTTATGCCTGTATCTTCGCATTTGTTCAAATGTCTTGTGTAATTATAGTGATAGATTTATCTATCGAAATCAGAGTTCATTGTGAGATGACGGGCTTATGAAAGGTATCATTTTAAAGTAATTTGATACCTCCAATTTTTCAAAACTGAATCATTTTTGATTAGTGTTATCGGAAATCATGATAAATTTCACAACTAGACTAGTTCAGAAAGGCATTATCCCATAAAAGTTTTATAAGTTCCACCGCCAATTTGGAGGTAGTTCATACAGGTTTTGATGCGAGGTTTTATTAAAGATGCAGCAAGATTTGAAAAGAACAGACCTGGGTTCGAGGTTATAAAACTTGAGAATAATCTCAAACTCAAAATAAAGCAAACTGATCGGCTACTTCCGAGCACGTGCTCGGAAACAGCCAATCAATGTGCTTTATTTTGAGTTTGAGAATGTACTCAAGTTTTATAACCTCGGGGCCAGGGTAGGATTCCGTATCTGAATGCTATTTGTTGAGGCCTTGTATCTTATCTGAGAACATGTATGAAGTGCCATGCAAATCGAAAATGCAAAAAATTCGTTCCCATGACTTCTCTTTGAATATTGACTCTAACGCATTAGACCTATATCAATCTGGAGGATGAAGTCAGCGTCAACATAATTATAACATGCCTATCAACATCGAGTTAAGTAAAATTTGATTGGTTAGAGAGAAAGAGCGCGGAATAAGCATCTTTGCTCAAGTGTTCGCATCAAAACCTCTTTGACACCTCCAATAGCAATATATACCTCCGCTAAGCTTGCCGATTGTAATCCATCTGCTACAAAGAAGATGACGAATAATGTAGCCAAGCAGCCAAAGATGTGTTTTGTTTTCATCCTTCTTAAGGTACTGTTCTGTTAGTTAAACTTGCTTTATATGTCTTCTCGGTTCACCTGAAAAGGATGAAATGAAAATTAGCAGAAGCTGAACCAGATTAACAATAATAGAGAATCAAACATTAACAATTAACTACTCCATGAAGTAATAATCTTATTAATGATATAGTCCAATTTATAACATAATAATCTTGTAAAAAGTTTAAGTTTAAGTTATATTAAATATTGACTGAAAATTTAATTATTAAAGTTTCAATCCATGATTAATATAATCGGGTCAAAAAAAAAATAACTAAGTACATAGTGTAGTCTTTGGACTTTAAACTTTTTATTGTAGTTAAAAACCGCATGCCCTAACCATACCATGACACATCAACATTTGGCTTCTACATTTTCAACCCAAACTGACGTGTTATGACATAACACTTCAGACGCATTCGCAACTGGGGTGTACTATTGATACTGGTATGAGGTAGGGCAAAGCATCGAATGCGTATCTTTGAAGCCGCAGGGGCAAAAGCAAGTCTAATAACCACAGCCCGTACGGACACAATGCTACGCGATCTTTGCCTTTTTATAAGCTATGAATATTTCTCTTATCAAGGGTTTCTTGTAAATAAAAAAGAACATTCAGAAACGAAAATCGGAGATGCGGATTTATTGGCACTCTTCATATAACATCTATGTAATTTGCGACGCTGCATACGCCCCTAAGAACCTGGCTTAAGTGGCACTCAATTTCTTAAAATAGAATAAGCGTTTCTGCTTCAAACTGAACCAAGCCAGGTCATGCCTACTACATTCTGATTGTATATGCACAGGCTCAGTTGTTTACTACAAAATTAGTGTTTTACTTAACATTGCATGCCTTGTTTATTATGATCACACAATTATCTAATTATTTAACCATTTGTAGTTATAAAGAGCTCGTTATGTTCGTCATTCTTCCCAGAGTTAAACCAAGTAACAAAATATTGGCGTTTGTGTTTGATTCTATCATGCATTAAGTTATGCTAAATAGCAGTCATTTTCTGAAAGAATGGATCGAATTTGTTTATTTCTCAACTATACCCATTTACCTGATTAAGTGCAAATAACATAACATAACATAAGAATTATGCCGCGACTCGACAAAACCAACAAAGTGGCATGTACGCCCAGCGAAGACTCAGACCAGCCTGGTCATTCGCCCAGTCTGATCAGTCTTCGCTGTCTGCATGGAGTTAGCTTAGACCCCAAGCTACCATTAAAGCACATAGCGAAGACTTTGATCAGACTGGCAGCTCTCATGAAATAGGCTATGCCATAAACACTGTGTCTAGTATATCCTAAATATTAAAGCTCGTCCATTATGGAAATCGTGTTTTCTCTTTCGTTTACATTTTACATGGTGTGCAGAGTAAACTTTAAAATACTTGGTTTCATAAGTTTCTGTAATATCCTGGGCCTGACTGACTCCATAAATCAAATGAAAAATTCATCAGTGCAGCTTTATAGCAATTATTAAAAACTTACTTGTGAAATGGAACACTTTGAAACTGAAGTTTTGCAGTACAAATAATATCGCATAATATTTTACTTTTCATATGGGGTTTACCGACTGGGTAATATGTTAGGAAAAACTAAGTTTGAAATTACATTTTTTAACAAATATTCCACTATCTCTTCTAGACGTGACATTCTTCTTTTTACACCTTATTATGTTTTGTGCATTCCGTATATTAGATTTTACGAAGTAATTTACATATATAGTTCGCAGGGCAGTCTTGATATCTTTATCCTTTGATAGACTACTTTTTAAAAATTATACATTTTAAGTTTCCGTTCTAAGAGTTGTCATTTAAGTGATTAATATAAGCGAATAGTTAAGTAAATGCAAGTGATATTACCCTGTTAGTAGTAAAGGGCGGCACTATGGCCACGCCCGTCCGGAGACTAAGTCCGCAGCCTGGGGCAGTCTCGGGCCGGGCGTGTCCATAGATGCCACCGCTTTAGTAAGCTTGAAAAGGCTAGTTTGAAATAACTTAGTCTTTTTTTCAGGCGGGAAGTCTATGTAATATGGCATAGGAGATGTCGTAGGAGGCTATACAGCAATATGCGTCTGCTATGAGTCTCTTGGCCCTGTATCTCAAGACCTCACTATACCAGAGGCATAACTCTATAGCGTCATTTGATGGTGTGAGTTGCTGTGGCATACTCTTGTTCAATCTGTTAAATTTCTGAGGCTTTACAGTAATATGCGTCTGCTATCAGTCTCTTGGTCCTGTATCTCAGGGCCTCAGTATACCAGAGGCATAACTCTATAGCGTCAGTACTTGTTCCTTGGGGTTATAAAATCTTGTATCTCAAGATTTTAATGTTCTGGACTGAAATTATTTCTTACTAGCCTTCTAAAGCCTGACTACTACATTTGATGACGAGAAGATCTCTGCTCCCAGTGTGCTTGAACTTGTGGGTATCTAGTGGAAGGTCCACATATCCACATTGAAATTGTGGAGCTGATGTGGATGTCAAGTGGAAGGTCCACATATCCACATTGAAATTGTGGAGCTGATGTGGATGATGTGGACTTGATGTGTATGCAATGTGGAGGTTATGTGGATGATGTGGATCCACAATGTGGAGTTTCCACATGTCCACATCTACACATTAGACAAATCGGCTTACCCTGTCCCATTTCTGACAGACTGACACAATTTCAATGTGGATATGTGGACCTTCCACTAGATACCCACAAGTTCAAGCACACTGGGAGCAGAGATCTTCTCGTCATCAAATGTAGTAGTCAGGCTTTAGAAGGCTAGTAAGAAATAATTTCAGTCCAGAACATTAAAATCTTGAGATACAAGATGTTATAATCCCCAAGGAACAAGTACTGACGCTATAGAGTTATGCCTCTGGTATACTGAGGCCCTGAGATACAGGACCAAGAGACTGATAGCAGACGCATATTACTGTAAAGCCTCAGAAATTTAACAGATTGAACAAGAGTATGCCACAGCAACTCACACCATCAACTGACGCTATAGAGTTATGCCTCTGGTATAGTGAGGTCTTGAGATACAGGGCCAAGAGACTCATAGCAGACGCATATTGCTGTATAGCCTCCTACGACATCTCCTATGCCATATTACATAGACTTCCCGCCTGAAAAAAAGACTAAGTTATTTCAAACTAGCCTTTTCAAGCTTACTAAAGCGGTGGCATCTATGGACACGCCCGGCCCGAGACTGCCCCAGGCTGCGGACTTAGTCTCCGGACGGGCGTGGCCATAGTGCCGCCCTTTACTACTCCTGTTTTAGAATGCCCGATCTATAAATTAAAGCAAAAATGAGCCGCAGCGCGATAACACCAACAATGTGGTTGTGCGCCCAGCACAGACTCAGATCAGCCTGGGCATCCGCCCAGACTGATCCGAGTCTTCGCTGTCCGCATGAAGGTAGCTTAGACCCTTAGCTACCCTTTATGCGCTTAGGGAAGACTCTGCTCAGACTAGGCGGATGCCCAGCCTGATCTGATTCTGCGCTGGGCGCACAACCAGTTTGTTGGTTTTCTCGTGTCGCGGCTCAAATAAACATTTTGACCCAAGCTGTAGAAAATCATTTATAGGTGAATGGTACACTTTCAAGATAGATGTTCTTGTTTATTAATTGTTATAATGTTATCATGCACCAATTCAGTAAAATTGTTGTTTCATCAAAGAAAATATCAAGTCTCATATAGATCATGACATAGAAGGTCCTTAGAAAAGCGGGAAATACAAGGTGTCTTCTACAAAGTAGCGAATAAATGTAAAACATTAATAAATGTAAAAGAACCCAGATCTACTACTCTCTTTATTGCCTCTCTTCTCAATTGGGATTACTCATAAAGGAAAGAATTCCGTCCCCTAGGAGGAAATTCATTCCTTGAAGGAAAGACAAAGTTTTGGAAGGGCCTTTTTGTCAAGGAAAAGACATTGGAAGTCAACAATGTTTCCCCTTTTAAAAATTGCGGAGGGCCAATGGGGATGTAACCATTCTTCTAACGTTTCCATAAATGGAAATTGCTCAAAATCAGATAATTTTATACTTCCTCATATTGTATCCCTGCTTTAGATAGTTGTCTTCTAGATTGAAAAAGCAAGCTCTATGTTACGCGAATAAAAGGTCATCTTTATTTGACTTTTTTATTTTCCTAAATAAAAGTGTTTTTATTTTCATCAGTGGTTACTGACATATCATCAAAATCGTATGAACACGTTCAATAGGGGATAAGCCTTTTCACAGCACGTAACGTATAAATCCCATTTATTACTGTCACATGAAACACTCCTGGTCATATCACATGGAATTTATGAAAATCGCCAATGATCGCTTCATAAACTTCACAGGATATAACCAAACTCGTATAAGAACTTCTCGATATATATATAAGCCGCGTCATGACAAAACCAACAATGTGGTTGTGCGCCCAGCGCAGACTCAGATCAGCTTGGGCATCCGCCCAGTCTGATCAGAGTCTTCCCTGTCCGCATGGAGGTAGCTTAGTCCTTTAGCTATCCTTTGAGCACCTAACGTAGAGTCTGGTCAAACAGAGCGGATGCCCAGGCTGATCCTAGTCTACGCTGGGCGCACAACCACATTGTTGGTTTTGTCGTGTCGCGGCTCATATATTGCAGAATAAAGATACTCATATCCTGTTTTTGGTAATAAAGAACTGTCACAGAACTAGCCACAATGAAGACAGGCGAAATCACAGACTCTTCCTTTCATGCATAATTATATATATGAGCCGCGACACGAGAAAACCAACAATGTGGTCGTCCGCCCAGCGCAGACTCAGATCAGCCTGGGTATTCACCCAGTTTGATCAGATTCTTCGCTAAGTGCTCAAAGGGTAGCTGAAGAGTCTAAGCTACTTCCATGCGGACAGCGAAGACTCTAATCAGACTGGGCGGATGCCCAGGCTGATTTGAGTCTGCGCTGTGCGCACAACCACATTGTTGATTTTGTCGTGTCGCGGCTCAATGTGTATTTATAGTATACACAATTCAGCTATTAAAACGGCGTAATGAGTTCAAAAGTAACAAACTGTAAGACGTATCCATAAAGTCTATAACCTGGTTATGTGTTAATGATGAAGATTCGACAGATATTGAAGTATCTTAATATGTATTTAGATATAATCATTTCAACAACAATATCATATTTCACGTTTCTACAGGGCTCGGATATAGTTTCCAGTAATTAAGCCGGAAAATGTTCCGTGTGTATAAATGTTCTTTTACTAATTTTACCGTGACAGATGTGCATTTCTGTATTTAAAAACTTCTTAAATGTCGCCTCAACTTCAAATGTTTGAAACAAAACGGTGATGGGAAGGACTCGGCTTGCAACAGGCATTCTTTTCCGCGTCACTTACTACATGCGCAGCAATGCCGACGCAGTCATCATGTAGAACACATCTGCGAAGTAGCTGGTAACAGCAGGCCACCCCCATCGTACCGCCTCAATACCATTGGACCAATGCAGACGACTTGCATGGGTATCAGAGAGAAAATGTCTAATGTAGAACCTACACACAGTTTCCAGTTACAAAGCAGACAATCTACTTTCAGCTAATTATGTTTCCCCCTACCTCTTCCTCTGGCATAACAGAACATTTCTTTCGATACCGCTAAAAATGTAAGAAATGAGTGCAAAAGTTGCGTCCAGGTTTTTTACAGGGTCTTTTTTTTCCGCTTCAATGTCGACTTTACTAGAAAGGACTGTACCGCAATTTAGATGGGGTGAATTACATATACGAGGCAATTAAAAATAAGAGATAATACATGTAACTTTCATAAATTTTAGTCATGTTTTGGATATTGTATAAAAACTCATGAGCTTTCTTAACACCCGTTTCATAAGTTGTAACCCTCAAATTAATAATAAATGTGTTGATCATCTCGGTGACTCTGAGCCAGGGGGGCTCTGTTCTGAATGGCTTCCCCAAACCACAAATCTACCATGTAAAAACCACACACCGCTATGAAAGTCAACTTGTATGATTTATCATACTTACTCTAATATTCTCTGATATCTTCAAGGCATGTTAAATTTGAAATTTAATCATACTCTACGGAATCAAATTAATTATCTAATCTAGATAATGCTCAAGCTTAAGAGTTTCAATTATTTTCCCAAATTTATATCTTTTGGAATAGACAGAGCGGTAAGACATCTGCAACAAACATTATACGAAATATTATGTCTGATATGCATAATGCTTCCACGGTAACTGATGCACAGACAACTGGGAGAAGAAATTGCATGCAAGGTTCGATCAATGTACCATATGGCAACATTTGAAATCTATTGAAATATTAAGATATGATTGAAGCAATTCGACGTTCGTAGTGTACAGGTTACGGGTGAACGATTGTGTGCATCCCTAGGAGACCAGCCTTAGAAACAATTAAGTTTGATGCAAGAAAGGATTTTTGTTTTAAGCCATCACTGAAAATGTGGACTTGGTGCAACGTCAAGTTAGATTTCTTAAAATAAAGTTTTTTCAGTCAGCAGATAGTCAGAAAAAGTTATTCCATGAACACTTGCAAGACGAGACGATAGGGTGGCAATGTGTTTCCTAGTATCTATGACAAAGTCGAAATGCCTCAATTGAATGTGAGGATGTTGTGAAATTACTCGGTGTAGATATTGATTTTAATTTGAATTTTGATTTTCACATCCAAAATATTTGTAAAAAAGCTGGTCAGCAACTCAATGTACTAAAACGATCGGGCAAAAACCTTTGCAAACTTAGCAAATTGACCATTTTTCATACTTTTATTCTCTCAAATTTTAATTTTTGCCCCTTTACTTGGCATTTTTGCTCAAAAAATAACACTTCTAAGATTGAGAAAATTCAAGAAAGGGCCCTGAGGTTTGTGTATGAAGATTATACCAGCTCATATGATGAGTTGCTGACTAAAGCCAATTTACCTGCCTTGCATGTCCGACGTTTAAGAACAATGGCCATTGATACTTTTAAAATTTTAAATAATTTAGCCCCACCCGTTCTTTCTGATTTATTAGTCAAAAGGAAAACTACATACAATTTTAGATATAACAATATTTTACAGGTACCCCAGGTGAGGACGACAAGGCAGGGTAAGAACTCATTTCGATATGCTGCACCTGTGCTGTGGAACTCTACCAAATGATTTTAGGTCTACAACAAGTTTTAGTCAATTGATGTGACTTGATGGGTCCCAGCCTATTGGGTCACCCATCCAAGCACTAACCGAGCAGACCGTTGCTTAACTTCCAATAAAGGTTCACCACTCTAACCACGTCGCCATAAAAGCATGCTTCTACAGCGAGGCGCTAGTAGTGGTATTTATACCCATACACTACACTTCTCCCTCCTTTTTCTTGAAAGGCCCTGGAGCACCCTGTGACAACTCAGTCACTGTGATACATACTCAGCCACACTACATAGCTCCCCTTTCGCTCTCTAAGGCAGGGCAGTAGTCTCCCATGAGCTCGTTCCAACACTTCTGACACCATTGATGTGACTTGATGGGTCCCAGCCTGTTGGGTCACCCATCCAAGCACTAACCGAGCAGACCGTTGCTTAACTTCCAATAAAGGTTCACCACTCTAACCACGTCGCCATAAAAGCATGCTTCTACAGCGAGGCGCTAGTAGTGGTATTTATACCCATACACTACACAATTTAAATATTTGATTTCTCATTGGAATGGGGAAAATTGCACCTGCTCTGCCTGTGATACCAAATTGCAACAGTTTTGCTCCACATCATGGTTGCATCATATGCACCTTTTATGTTGTTTTATTGTTCAGCTGCTTTAACACTTTAAATGTTTTCTTAGTTAGCCAACTATATATGCTTATTGTGTCGTAATAGTTCTTATGCTTTTTTAACTTCTATAGATGCTCAGTTGGTGGGGGTATGATGGGGTACATTGATTGGATGGTGGAGCGGAGTTTGTTATTTAGCAATTGAGCTGCCACTTGCGAAACACCACCATCCAGTGCAATGTCCAAATCTTTGTCTGTCTTGCCCTTGCTAAGTGAGTTATATTGCATTGTTGCTATTTCAGATTGTTGCTTTAATTTGCTAGCTTTTTAGTTACCTTGTTTAGTTAGTCACTGTCTGCCTTTGGTGGGGGTAAGATATGGCACACTGGCTTGACGGTGGAGTGAAGCATGCTGTTTAGCGATTGAGCTGCCACCTGCGAAGCCCCACCGTCCAGTACAATGTCGTGGGTCTCTGAATTTATTATCTTGCCCTTGCTAGGCGGACAAGTATGTAAGCTACTCTAATATCCTATGTGCCTATACATGTTTTATGTGCTAATAGGGCAGTTTCCCTCTTTATAGGGCTAGTGAGTATCATAAATTATATATTTCTAATATCTCCAAGTAGTTGGGTCTGACATGGTTGTGTGCATGGTGTGCAGATACTTGGGTCTGATGACATGCAGACAGCCAGGCCAGATGCAATTGTAACTGATTATTCATTCTTACAGCTCTTTTACACTTGTTGATCATATACTCTCGTTTTAGCAGTCGGTTCAAAAGCTCATCAAGAGCTTATATTGTATTGTTATGAAACTTGCCGACTTTAAATAAATCTTATCTTATCTTATCTTATCTTACAAGAAAACGAAATCAGAAGCAACACAAAACTCTGTATCCTAACAACAGTTTTGTTTAGCAAACTTTCACGAAACGAGAGGCTTGTAATCGCTGCAAACAGCTTGGGTCCAAACATCTGTGGTTAACCCTGATTTATATGTTTGCTGTGTTGATCCCTTGATGGATAAGCATTGCTTCACATGGACTAAAAATGAGTGTTTATGAACCACAACCACTAATTGGACGCGTGTGTTTATCTGGATTAACCCCTCCTACCGCGCTCCACAATTTAATCATTACAAACCATTTCAAGACGGTGCTTCTGTTGTGGTTTACTAGTCATTTGTTATCGTCTTTCAATTGGTCTTGACTTTTTCTACACCATTTAGGATAACCTCGCGCCCATCTGCAGGGACATATATGACATCATGTGTTTTTTTGCCATATCTTGTTTTTTATGTTGTCTTTATAGGTTTTCTTTACCACCAGGGGTTTAGAATAGGACGTGGAAATTGATAGTGTCGGTTTCTGAGTTTGGCCTTCTCATCTACTTATGCTGTCCTATAACGGTTTAGGCCCCTCTACACTCCAATTGTCAAAACCCCTCCCCCTTCCCCCCACCTCCAACTTAGCCCGCTGCCAACTGATTTATAACTGACCTTTCCGAGGCGGTGCATTGTTATGGTTTAATATTTTTGTCATTGTCACCGTTCAGATAGTATTTGTCTTTTTATGCATTTTTAGGATAAGCTTGAAAAGAACTGAATTTCGTTTTTTCGCTTGCCTTGTTTTGTCATGTGTGCCGTCGTTTTGGTACACCTTTTCTGTAAATTGTTTTAGATAGAATGTGGAAATCAATATTTTTTGTCTCTGTTGCAAGCACTGCAGGTGCATTTTGTTGGATTACAAATATAGCTGGTCACTGTATAGCTTGTCACCTAAAGCTGGTAGCTGTATAGCTGGTCTGATCATAACTAATAATAGACACCTGTTCTCAGTGGAGAAATTCTGCAGAAAATCCTTCTTTCTAATCTCTGTCAGAATATTTAGCTGTCTTTTCGGGTAAACCAGTAATGTTTAGAAGATTGTATCCAATACTATTGTAGTCAAACACTTGGTAGTCTCTGATTTGGTACTTTATAGTTCCTTTCTGCTAAAGAAATCAACAAAAATCAAAACCAAATATATTTACGAACGTATACAACTCCACTGCAGCAGAAGTCCCTGGGAAAAGTAATACCCATATCTTGTTATCAAGTTTTTGGCAAGCCAGATAAAAGCTATGTTGATATGTTAAATATTACTCTTGGAACGGGACAGCACGTTTGCGCGACTTTTTCTCTGAAAATGTCCTACTTTTGCGCGACTTTTTAAAGCATACGTTTGCGCGACTTTTCTCCAAAAATATACATAAGTTTGCTTGACTTTTGCCTAGTTTTTTTATAAAGAGAGTTGTCTTCGTGATAAATATTTATAGCGGGGCTTTGGTTTCTTCCTGTTACTTAGATGAGAGTTTGGCCAGTTGCTAGTTCTCACTGTATCAAATACCTCCTTTCTGGTGGCCGCTGTGTGATGTTTCTCTGGTCACAGCGGCAGCGGTAGGTTGGTGGGGGACGTATATGCCATGACTGCCGCAAACAACAGGTGAGAGACGTCTACTTAGTTCGAGTATTATTTGAGCCGCGACACGACAGAGCCAACAAAGTGGCTGTGCGTCCAGCGCAGATTCAAATCAGCCTGGGCATCCGCCCAGTCTGACCAGAGTCTTCGCTGTCCGCATGGAGGTAGCTTAGGTCCTTAGCTACCCTTTAAGCGCTTAGCAAAGAGTCTCATCAGACTATGTGGATGCCCAGACTGATCTGAGCCTGCGCTGTTGGTTTTCTCGTGCCGCGGCTCGAAATTTTATCTTTTTATTACTTGGGTAACCCCAAACACTACACAGTAAAAGTAAACAGCCCAAATGTTACCTGCCTCAAGAATTTCAGTATAGGAGCATTTATTTCGAATAAAGTCTGCCATAGACATTTTTTCTTTCCGCTTTATATTCCTGTTGCTTTGTGGTCCCTATTTTGTTATACTGTTCTACTTTAATTACACACGCCTGGTAAACTATCACAGGTACCTCCGGCGGAGGTACCGATAAAATGTTGTGACAGGCATCTGGAGCTGCCTGTGACTGTCAAAAAATGACAACAAACGGTAGGTATTTCTCTTTTTTTGACAAAATATAAAATAACCAGGGATTTTATTAAAAATCAAAAAGTGCTATTCGACCCTTATATACATAAAGTTTTGTCACACATCATATCCCCCTGAACTTTCCATATTAATCAAAGATACGACTTTTGAAGTGGCTATGATGTCTGCACACAGTACTCAAAACATAAAGTATTCGGCTGTTTTTGGCCTTAAATGCAGTGATCTTGCATACGAATCTGTTTTTCTCGAACCACTGATGCTAAGGTAACCTCCTTGTCCAAATATAAATGTCGATTGACTACAAATAAGGCTTGATTTTTCAAAACAACAGCTGGAGGTGCCTGCAATGGCGTGGAGGTGCCTGTGATGTAAGCAAATATAGTGAAAATCTGAATAGTTATTGCAGCTGGAAATATTGACATCTCTCTAAACCACTGCCTGGAAAGAATCACTCATTCAACGTCCCAATAAGCTATCATAATGCGTATATCATGAAATTACATGTTAAAATTCCTAAAAATTAATTTCAAAGAGTTATTGCCCATTTTTTTTACCGCTTCTGTGAGTCAAACATTGACGAATTTCACATAGTTGCTGAAAATTAACAGCCTAATTCAGTGTTAGAATCATTATGAAATGCGCGCTTAAATGAGAGTCAACATTTTTGTGAATGGGGATGACTGTGATCGGGAGGTGCTGCCTGTGAGTCATTCCAACTCGTTAGAAATTGTCGAGGTCACGCGTCATGCCAGCTACAAGTATGGTATGTCAAATGGGTCAAAATTACTAATACCTGTCAACAGGCATACATGTACAGGTATCTATAGTGTTGATCCATTTGGTACCTCATATGCATGTTGCTCGCATGTGTCGTATGACGCTCGCTGTATGTGTCAACTTTGTGGTAACTGGAGTGATAGGTGCTACAAGTGATTCAGTCTGGCTAGTTTTGAATTGTTGGCGCTAGAATCCAAATACATCCGTAAGGCCTACAGATTACATCATCGGCATGTCAGGGGACATATTCTCAACATTACACCTTTTAGTATGTTGAAGTGATCGGAATCTTACTGTAGATTATGTGTAATTCAAAGTCTCTGAATAGCCACTGCATCAAATTTGGTAACAAAAGAGCACTTTTACTACATGAAAGTCGTCTTTCAAAACATTGTTGTTTTTGCAAACGTTTCGAGTAGCTAGCATGGCGTGTGACCTCGACAATTTCTAACTATTTGGAATGACTAACAAGCAGTCATCGCCATTCACAAAACGTTGCCTCTTTCATAACTATTCTAACACTGAATTAGGCAGTAAATTTTCAACAGCTACATGTACGTACAACTCGTCAATGTTTGACTAACGGATATGGAGACAAAACGGGCAATAACTCTTTGAGATGATATGCTTTGGATTTTGGATTTCCGTTGCGAAGCATCAATGTTACGTGTTCTTATGTCCGCTTGTCTGTAATCTTCTGGCAATAAGGTCACCAGTACAGCTGCCCATTGTGCTTTCTGGTTTGTTTTGTAATATGAAATAGGTAAAACAGAAATTATCGTTGTTTTCGTTTGGATAGATGAATGACCACCTGTCTGTGAAAGAGCTCTTTATTCCGTTTACATGTACCATGCGTGTCTTTTATGAACTACTGTCAATGTATACTTACTTCCATCTTGGTTTTTAGAGCAGGATGTAGAATCTGATTGTATAAGTTCATGATCATTGTCGTTTTAACAAAAATATGCTTGGTATACGCATTGTGATAGATTATTGCGATGTTGAATGAACGACTCTTTCAAGGCAGTGGTCTAGAGATGAAGAAATCAATATTTGCAACCGCAATAAACCTTCAGATTTTCGCTGTATTTTCTTACATCACAGGCACCTCCATTTCGTCACAGGCACCTCCAGTTGTTTTTTTACAGATCCAGCCTTATATGGAGTTTATCGGCTTTTATACTTAGGCAAGGAGGTTTACTTAACGTCAATATGTCCAGATAAACAGGTTCTTATGCAAGGAAAGTGCATTTAGGACCTAAAACAACCGATTTGTTCTTGCTTTGAGTACTTTCGACTGACCTTAAAGCCACTTCAAAAGTCATATCTTCCGTATATATGTAAAGTTCCCGGGGATATATTGTGTGACAAAACTTAATGTATATAAGGGTCGAATAGCATTCTTTGATTTTCAGTAAACTCCCAGGTTATAATGTATTTTATCAAAAAAGACGAATAACTACCCTTTTTTGTTTGTTTTGGAACGTCACAGGTAGCTCCGGATGCCTGTCACAACTTTTTATCGGTACCTCCGCGGAGGTACCTGTGATAGTTTACCAGGCGTGTTACAGAAAATGTAAAGATAATCATTAAATGGCATGCTTCGTAATTTCATTTACACACAGAGCTTGTCGTTTTTGTTTTAGACAACACAAGTGGAATCAGACAGAAAGGGTGGTTAAACGTATCTGCAAATAGGGGAGACTCACACCAGTCTGTGGATCCGTGTCGTCCATCTTATGGCAATAGAGTCTTTGGGCTCCTATATAATGTGTGCGAACAGCACAGGCTCTTATCAGATTGCGCAGATCCGTAGACTGGCGTGCGCATTTGATGTTTGCATATGTGTAACGCATCTTTTTGTGTGCCCTTGCTCAGATAGTTCAGTGCATTCCAAGTACACGCTCAATTTGTATATGTCGTGTTATTTATTCATTTGTTTCGTAGACGTGAGGAAATCTTGACTAAAACAATTGCAGTTTTGATCTTTATCGTACGCCAAAGTGCTTCATCAATGGTTGTACTGTAGGCAAGATAAAACACAATTCGAGTATTGGTTCATCTTCAAAGATTTTTTTACCAAATCAGCAAGCTTGTGGTCATTTGACGTTATTATTGAATGTGTAAAATTACCCTGTTTTCTTGTTTAACGACAACTGAAGTTATAGCCTACCATCATACTTTTATTTCTTTTGCAATAAACCGAACAATAATGGAAATACTACTAAATGGATAGTGTAAAGAGACAATGTCAAACCGTAATTTAATTGAATTTAGAGAGTAAATACATTTCAGGAACTGACTGAATCAGATCCCAAACCCTATCCCCAACATCAAAGGTAAAAACTGACAAAGACATCCCAACAAACAATAAATTGCAAGTGATAAGCCGATTCAGCAGCTCTTTCCCAAATAGGTGGCAACTCAGCTATATTTACTAAACAAAATAGACCAACAGAAGGGTTAAAAATGAAAACACAATAAGTTAAACAATAGGTTAAACAGCGCCGAACATAAAACAAATGCAACCGCAACGAAAGTACCGCCTTGAGACGGTCAGTAATAACTACTGGGGGTGGGTGGGGTTAAACCGGTTCAACTGGGCCCAAACCTTTACCCTCAACCTCCGCCGCGGTGCACACAATTAGTTGGTAGTTCGGCTCGTATGGAGGTCCCCTAACTCATCAGTGGGTCATCACGGGCAACAATTAAAATCAAGAAAAGACAGTGATGAAGCAAGGATGAGGACTCGACAGTCAAAACGTGTTCAGACACCTGGAGACCCCTGGGGCGTGGGCAACACCACTGGAACACTGGAGCAAAAGAAGACCACCAGTTGAACCCCGGTGGGCCAAGAAACAGACAAACATCCGGCCCTAACAAACTAATATATAGCTTCATGTTGGAGCTATCATAGAGTCTGAACCCCGACCCACCGGCGTGCAATTAAAGAGGACAACATAGTTGTTAACCGTGATTGGGTTTACCACTAAGCATGCAGACTGTCGCATTACATCTATGTTATAGCCAATGCGTTTAAATCGCATGATAATTTTCTCAAATTGATCAGGAAATTCTGTTTTCCCTACGATTTTGCATAATCTATATAATAAGTCACCATGAAATTCAGGTTCCGATAGGCCTTGTTGCAAAAGTGACCTTAACCCTGTATTATATTTAGAAACCAATTCAAAGTGTCTACGATAAAATTTAGAAAAATCTTTCCGAAATTTATGATACCGATACCCCTGCTGTACAAACTTGGCTGTCAAACTTTTATTACGAGCATTGAAACATCTTCGACTTTGGACCAATGGCCAGTCGGATCAAATCACGCCAAATGTGATATTTTGTCCGAGCCTTAACGGCGTTTCATTACACATAGCCCTTCATACTCACTCTCCCATCGTCCAGCCATGACTGTTGTAAATGAAGAAATGGCCAGTAATCTATCCAGCTATTATTTAAAACAAAAATATCGCCTTTGAAAGCTTGGTTACGAGATTTCATTACAAGGAACCGGACGAACAGTTGTTTCTCATTAGAAACTGGTCGCTGAGGTGATAAACCATCATCTAAGGAGGAATCATGAGCTTGTGACCAGCTACCTGGAGAACAGTAGATCATATTGCTATAGACCCGTACTGTCTTGTAACTAGTGTTATTAAACTATTTCCCATTTTTGTGTCGTGGATGGAATATAGAGAATACCATGTTAGTGTCTTTTGATATCAAGTTTATCAGGCGAGACCAGAAACAGCGTAGGAATGGCTGGCGAGGCTTGCCGAGCCAGTCCGACGTGTTTCTGGTCGAGCCTGATAAACTTGATATCAAAAGACACTTACATGGTTTTCTATTTATCATGCATCATTAGAAGATTTTACGGCATAAAGAGCGGCAAACAAATGATAAGCAAACGCAGTATTGTTCGAACTTGCTGACGTCGCGAATGCCCTATGACGTAAGTCGGTGACGTCAATTAACCAATCGAACGTTGATATCACGGCCAACGTCAGTACACAACCAATCGTCTTCAGAGATCGCTTCTAAAGACATGACCTGATAACACTCGCGCAAGCGCAGTTCTACAGTGACATGATATCACTTTGTGTTATCATACCCCTGTTATCAGTGGAATATTGCAGCAGGTGCATGATAAATGGAATACAATTGCATTAGTTCCTTGTCTTTACCTTCTTGCACTCTTGTACAGGCCAGTAAACTTTCTAGTAACTTACAAAGGTTATAGATAACGTCATAACTGTTACCTAAGAGTCTCGAAATACATGTATGTGCAAGAATATTTCGAAACAGCTCAACTTTATAATATTGTGATTTTTCTGATTAAGTCACAGAAAGGTAGCCAAATATACCCAGTTTTGTCAGTTATGTGAGTAAATAAAGTGTAAATGGATACAACAAGTCATTATATCAAATATAAATGACCCTTAATTAGTTGTACAAACGTACAAATTACTCATGTTACGTGTTGGATATACGATCTACTTTACAAATCTCCTCAAAGCAGTGATATATTACACAAGTCGCTGTTAAAGCTAATCTAGTTTGATTCCAAACGAAATAACATTTTACGTATGCATTCCCTTTCAAGATTTTTAGCTACCTACACCACCATTTTTTATGTTATTATTATCAGTAGTAGTACTACATGTAGTAGTTTTTTGCAAAGTGATACAACTTTTGTGCCTTTCTATTAGCCTGCCTGAGCAACAAAACCATTCTTAAAGGGGTATAAACCAAGAGAGTAATTTCTTGCTTTTAATCATAATTTTCATTAAGAAGAGATAAAACTGAAAATGGCAGAGTTGCTTCTCCTGAAAGTGTATCAATTTGCCGTAACCCGGAAATAAAGGTCATAATGATAATCAGGTTTAGGTACCTAGTCAGGTTTTATACTCTGTTAAAGTCCAGACGTATATTCTTGTTTATTGGCTGTCTAATCCCGTTATGCAACAGTCCAGTGACAATGCTATTTCTACAAGGAAAATCCTATCTCACATAGGTGATGACATAACAGGGTCATAACCATTAACTACTGGGGATGTGTTCCATATAGTAGATCATAACAACCCATCATGAGTGTACATGTAAGATAGGGAAATCTCACCCGAGGGGTCGGAATTTCAACCAGGAACGAGGCTTGCCGTGTCCCCGGTTGAAATTCCGACCCCGATGGTGAGATTTACTTATCCTACATGGACTGGCTCATGATGGATTATATTTCTCACACTTTTAGCAGATTCTAAACCTCAAATCGGATTAGACTTCAAAACAGGAATATTTTTACTTTTTCACAAGTGATCTGAAGTAAATTTTGAGCAGCCCAGTGTGTTTACCGCGGGATAAAAAGGGAGTAAACACAGTTTGCATCTTAGAAATAAACGGAAAATACGATTTGTTGACTATTTTATCTTCCAGAAGACAAAATCAAAATGCATCTAGGCCTCTCACGTCACGCGCGTCAAGTTTGCTAGCGACGTTTCATAACCGGTTTTAGTGACGTCATTAAACTTGAGAGACGTCACAAGCCTATGATCTGCTATCAAACGTTGTCCGAGATGCTTGCGTGTCCATTTTGTTCATTTAAAATTATGATATTTGTCAAAAATGAAAAAGTCTGGTTGCGAATAGAAGAAATCTGTTGCTAATGTAAGATAGAAGTTTCTTATAATTATGAGCTAAGGCCTATCTTATATACCCAACAGCAAAAGAAACGCTTTTTTACTGTCTCGTTTTGCCTCATTAAATGTAATGATGTATACTTTTTAACTTAGTACGGGGATTTCCCTGTACGTGGTCATTGGTTTTGCAGCATTTTCTTGTCACAGTGCAATTCTTCGAAAAATATGAAGATTTTTTGTCAAAATCACACAATTCTTGCTCACAGTGTCAAAAATTCAATTATCAATACGATTTTCCTGCACGTAAGTTTAGCATGATAAAACCAATTGGAAAACGGTATAAAACTTAAAAAAACTGACTCTTAAACAGTTTATTCGCAAATGCAAAAACTGCATTTTCCTAAGTTTTTCACAGTCTTTGAAAAATCGTCTAAATCACCAAATTAAAAAACTCTGGTAATTTGGGATTCAAAATGAGTAAGGATATGGGCAAAGGACCCGTTTAAAACAAATTTTGGTTCGAAATGAGCCGGTGTTTGTCTCACTTCCTGTTTGAATTACGAAATTTAAAGCCTGATAAAAATGTTTTCCTAGAAAAAAATCTTGTGTCCCATTTCGCTAACCGTAGACGGCCCTTCATGATAGAGATGCAGTATGATTTTATTCAGTTTCGCCCAGTGATTTCAAGGATCCAGAGCCCAAAGGTTAAAGCTGTTGTTGCATTATGAGGAGACCGTACAGAGTTACTACCCTTTTTATCAGCATACTCTATTTACCTAAACTGGAATCCAGCTCCGAATCGATTTGCTAAAAAATCCACAAAATTTTCTTTTGCAATTGCAAAATTTGCTTGCTTTACAGCATTTGCATAAAGGAGCAAAACTTTGTTTGTAACGAGTTACCAATGCTGAAAATTCTTGATGATGTTCCTGAGACATTGTAATGTCCTAGATTAGAAGGCATCAGTTTTGGAGCCAGGTACAACTCAGCTACAGACAATGACTTAACTGATCAGAATTTGTGAAATTTGAAATTGACCCCTTGATTGTTTACACTTTTGTTACGCACGAATAAACAAACAAAATTCCAATGATTTTGCGAATAGTGTACTCCATGTATTGATTATTCGTTTCCTATTTTGCCAATTTCAGCAGATTTTTATTTTGACATAAAACACCAAAAAGAAAACTATGCGTTTTTTTTGCGTTTGAGTATATATGCAAAGGTGGGAGAAAATATTTGTCTTTAACACTTTGAGGAATGCTGTCAAACGGATGAATAAACCTTCAAATGGGTATGAAAAATAGTTGCCTCCTTTATTATAGGAAGCTAATTTGAATTGAAGAGTGTACTTTCTCCGGAGTGCAAATTCTGTCCTATCTAAGCTACCCGTATGTGGCTGAACTGGGTCTTCACTGGGCGCACATGCCAATTTATTGGTTTTGTCGTGTCACGGCTAACAAACAAAATAAACTATTTAAAGTCCGAGCTTTCTGGCCTCCTTCTATCTGCGTCATTCCCATTACTCCTTTACTTATGATTTATTTTCTTAAGACTAGCGATGTTAGATTCTGGGTGAATGTGTTTCAAAAGACATTTTAGGTAATATGAGGTGAGGGGTGGGTCGGTAGGGGTAAAAAGGACTTCTATGATTAAGGCGAGGATTCTTCCCATTAGACCGGCGCGACAGGTCCGAATTTTCAAAAGTATAAAGTGTGCAAATTTGTCTTAGCAGCGCTTCCACAAATATGTAAACCGTGTGAAATCAGATCATTTGTGATTCAGACCCAAAGACATGGGGAGATAATCCAGTCTGACCCCACCTACCCTAAATTCAAGGTTTTCGCATGCCTCAGTTTTTGAGGTAATAAAAATATTGAAATCAGTCAGTCATTCCGTACATTTTTGTCATACATGCATGCTAAATACAAGCATATCACAATACAAAGCAATGATTTTCCTCTTGCTACGCTTGACTGGCATTTAAACTTGCAAAACCATATTGATACTTTCGGTCAAAGCGGTCAAAAGCACTGTGATCTTCAAGGATTATACTGTGAACCATGACCTTGAAATGAGGTCAAGGTCACATACAATTGGTCAAAACTATCCAGTGTTGTCTGTTATGTAAGTAATGTAAGTCAAAAAACGGTGAAATGTATACAATAAATCATTATTCCAGCGATTATTTTGAAGATAATTTACAATTTATCTCAACAATAACGTCAACGTCAATGTATGTTTAACGTACTTTACATGGACAGAAACACTTGAAAATTCATTTGTCATGCATGTTACATGTCATAGTCATAAATGCAAAGCATAAGAGAGTGATCCGTATAACGTTTAAATCATGGGGAAAATTCACGCCTTAATCATAGAAGTCCTTTGTAAAACAGGGTATTCAGCTCAGCGAAGCACATAATATCTTTGTATATCTAGGCAAGGCAACATCTCATTAAATTCAAACTTACTTGTTGCAATATATTTGTGTCCTCCACAGATACATTCTCAACCGATAATCATCCAGCAATGATGGGAGACCAAAGTTTTTGGTTTAGGGCACAAGTCACGAATTGCACAAACTTCTGTTCGCAAATGTAGTGAGTGAGTGAACTCGGGTTTAACGTCCCTCCAACAACGAGGTCATATGGAGACGGGACCTCGGTTTAAAGTCTCATCCGAAAGACCGGAGAAGCGGGGGATCGATCCTGCGACCCCTGGATTGGTAGTCTGGAGTACTATCCACTACACTACAGCCGCTCCTCGCAAATGTAAGTTCGAACAACTTCTCTCAAATATGTTTTGTACAATTTTGAAAGCAGAACAAGATTTTATCTCTGAGAATCAACTTATACAAATCTATATCTAAAACTATTTATAAAAGATGGAGATTTTTTGGTATTTACATGTATATGGTTCTAGAGGTGTTTTAAATAATGCTCAGCTACACTCTTTCAAAAACTGGTTTCAAAAAAAATTTGGGCCTTACAATCTGAATGGAACCTAAAATTGGGTTGTATAAGTGTTCAAAAACACAGGAAACATAATTAGAATTACATAGTGAATTTAATTCCTATCTATGTTTGTTTTGCAGTTTGATTAATCTGATGTTAGTATTAATCTTGTCATAATCTTAAGTGTTTGGCAAGTCAAACAAATGACCATTACTTGTTTTTATTGCTTGACTGTATTGTAAATGTGCTGTTTTAAAGTACAGTGATGCACTTTATGCATACCCTTGGTCTGTTGATTCAGTCATCTTATCATGTCTACATCAGATTTTAAGCTAATCAGATTTCTTGCAGTGTCACCTCAAATATCATTGCATGTGAAGAACCTGATTACTTGGCTTTATCAGGATCTGCACCATTCATAAAGGCAGAGAATCTGAATCAACAAAACAAGGGTCATAATATATGTGAATTGACAATGTCAAAATATTGTAAATAATTACCAAGTACTAGAACTACACAGGTTTAAATAGCTATAGAGGGCCTCAGGGAAGATTGGTTTTGCCAACTGTGTATTACCTTCTTTAAATAAAGACATTACTTACTTACTTACTTACTTTATCACACACTTTACTGTCCAGATCTGGTTCCCAGTGATTACTACCTGTTTAGAAACTCTGAAATGTTTACTGTATACTGTTTACAGAATTATCGCATTATTGGACAGTAACTTACATTTAGAGCCTTTAAAATCAAAAGAATTCTAAAATCGAGATAAATTTTCAAATTGTCAGATACTACGCGACCCCTTTCTGGCTAACGAATTTCGGAATTAAGAATCGTTACCCTCCCGAGAATTGGCAGACTGAGTGTTATAACTATCTGATTTGAAATCATAGATTGTTCCTAAATGGTCAGTTATATGGAGGAATCAATATTCTCGGGGGAGGGGTCTCTTCCTATTTCAAGAATGTGCGTTGGAATATTTCTACCATTTATCTCTGCAATTATATGATTAGGTGCTATTTTAGCACAAAGTTATATACAAGCTCTTAATTTTCGAAGCTCTATCATATCAGTAGCCCGTTTATTTGGTAGAGAAAGCTATGATTCTCTCCTTGGAACTTAGTGCGTGCAGTATGTTTAGCGGGGGTCATTGTTAATAACATGGGGCCCATCTGATCTTAGCCGTGCTTCTGTTGTGCTTTACTATTATTGTCATTGTGTGTCGGGTGTCTATTAGTCTTTGACTTTTTGTATATTTTTAAGACAGCCTCGCGACCATCTGCTGGGAAAAAAGCTGACCTCTTGGCTTTTCGTTTGACTTGTTCTGTTTTGTGTGCTGTCTTCAGTTTTTTTTTCCATTTTCTTTATGTGTTAAAGTCAGTATACAAAGACCGACTGTGTCAGGTCCTGGTCATTGCAGTCGTATCCACTTCGTATACCATCCAGGTGTATAACAATTAAATATGACAAGGAAAGCGTCATAGAAATGGGTGCGATTATAAGAAGGGGAGTGTCCATAGTCTCAGCCACACAGTCTTACCACAGACATGTTAAAGACGCCAAACCACTTGAAGTGTGGCTAAATTCTTTCAGTTTCCGTTTGTCTACAAATATGATACATATACTGAAAGGATTTAAAAACTTCCACCTATTAATTTTGAATATCTCAAAAATGAATGCAGCTACGCCCACCAAAATTTTACAGCATATATATACCTTTATACCTGATTCTATCAATATACGGAATTTGAAATCGTTCAACCGAATCGGTCAGGAACAAGCACGTGCTCCTCGTGTTCTTTGTACCGTTTACATAATGATGAATAGCTTCATGTATACAGGCTTCTGACGAAACATTTCTCTTACGATATCGAATTGAATTTTAAAAATTTGAAGTCGGTCAGTGGCTTTATTTAGCCTACCGCGCCTAATATCGCAAACAGGCGCAGAGTTTTGGGCCAGATAAATGCTGAAATTTCAAAAAGTGACGTCGCGGTACAATTTTATGCGTTAATTCCGGCAATTTTCAATCTCAGACGACGTGCACTGTTTACAGGAAGCTAAAAAGACCGTCAGAAAAGCACATAACCGAGATGGAAAAACAGAAGACATGACGTTAACTAACGTCGACGCCGTCTCCGTAATAGGCTTTGTGCGACAGCATCATCCGCAATGATACTTTCAAATCAACGTTGATGACGTCACAATATTAAGACAGTAAGAAGTGGTCGAAAGAGTGTTGCATAAGATAACGCCGGCATTGCCTTATGCATTTCAGTGACGTAACGCTCTTTTACTGACGTCATTTAGGTAAATGATACAAATAAACTGCGTAATCTTTAAATTTGATAAGTTTCAAGCATTTTGTCGTTAAATAGTCAACACTGTCATGAGTAAACAGATCAGCAGCCAGCAATAAAAAGTGGAAGTTTTTAAATCCTTTCAGTATATATATTCTGAGGATTAAATCAAAATCACATGCAGGTATCAGACAATATAGGCAAAGCTTGCAAAGTTTCAGACTCATTTGTAAGCTGGAACTGTATAAGTTGCAAAAACAACTGTTGAAGTTGCACACACAAAATAACTGCTATCTACTTGGACTCTGTTGATGAAGTTGAAATGCAAAATAATAAAAAAAAAAGCAACCAAACAGACGCAAACCGTTTTATGTCAATACCACTTAAGCTGCGTCTGCAATTTCTTCGGAGCCTTCACGGTCTGCCTTTATGTACCTCGGTTGGTCCAAGAAGCAAAGGCTCTTCCCTGACATTTTGCTACTTAAATGTACGTTTACCGTGCTTCGTCGGTTATAAGATGTTTGTTCCCTTCCTTAATAATCCAAAAAAAATGTAAATCCGTCGTATGACAAGGGAAAACAGAATTTATAATACATACGAACCGAACTACCAACTAATTGTGTGCATCGCGGCGGAGGGTGAGGGTGAAGGTTTGGGCCCAGTAAAACCGGTTTAAACCCCCCAGTGGTTATTACTGACCGTCCCAAGGCGGTACTTTCGTTGCGGTTGCGTTTATTTTGTGTTCGGTGCTGTTTAATTTATTGTGTTCTCATTTTGGCCCTTCTGTAGTAAAAATGGAGGGTGGGTGGAGATGATTGTTAAGTGTTTTTCGTATAATTTGCTTGGTCTGTTGTGGCCCATCTGTTGGTCTGGGTTGTTTGGTTCAGTAGGGATGGCTGGGTTGCCGCCTGTTTGGGAGGGAGCTGCTGGCTCGGCTTGTCGCTTGTGGTTTGTTGTTTGTTGGGGTGTCTTTGTCGGTCTTTCCCTTTGGTGTTGGGGGTGGGGTTTGGGGTCTGGTTCGGTCGGTTCCTGGGGTGTGGTTGCTCTTAAAATTTAGATATTTGAGCCGCGACACGAAAAACCAACAAAGTGGTTGTGCGGCCTATTTGAGGTCATTCTGGAGATGGAAAACGCCGTTTCATAGTCGAATAAATAGGGTGCGCTATCGTGGTTCAGTTTATGTATGATATTAAATTTGAGCCGCGACATGACAAAATCAACAAAGTGGCATATGCATCATGCGAAGACTCAGATCAGCCTCAGCATCCATCCGCTCAGTCTAGTTAGGGTCTTTGCATCCGGCAAGGAGGTAGCTTAGGCCCCTAGATACACTTTAAGCGCATAGTGAAGACTTTGATCAGACTGGGCGCCCATGCTTATCTGAGTCTTTTCTAGGCGCACATGTCACTTTGTTGGGGCTCATTTATCTGAATGTACCACAATGAAATGGTTAGTGGGCTACCATACGTAGGTACAGAACTGATTTAAAGACATGTCACGTTTCTTTAGAATATTCTTGCATTAAACAGCAAAACAGATAAGTGTAGAATACTGCTACATCGGACAAACTGCAGCCATCAAGACTTGTTTAATCTACATAAAATTCAACTGTTTATAAATCAGCGTTAGCCATATTTGAGGTGTCTAATTAGACACGCTATCTAGACAAAAACTAATTTGTTAGCTATTATGATTTCTTTAACCGTTTTAAGGATCTCTGTGACAGTGTAATCTTGTATGCGGTGTTACAACAATTCCCTCGAGTTCAAAAATTAAACAGTTTGAAATGGCCGTTTCTTTTCTCTTTGTTTTCCGAAAAACTTAAACGACTAGTAATACAATCAACTCTATCTGTCGAAAATTTACATTGTAAAATAAAAATAATTTAAGAATGTACAACTTTTCTCTGCCTACAGTTGCAGCGCCTACGAGTCCATAAGCGTTGGAACGTTCTGGTTCGGAAGTGGTTTGGCGGTATTTTTGGGAATGCAAAGTTCCATCTCAAAATATTTATGGTCTATATCAATCCAAACACTAGTACATATGAAACATCCTTAGACGTCCCAATTTGCAATGACTCGCGAAACTGAGATTTGCAAAAACTTCAAGAATTTGCCTTTGTGTATCGGTGTCGCCTATGGCGCACTTTGAGTAGTATAGGCCGTTTGCGAAAAAGTGGAGGGCAAAAAAATCGATTTAATTTCATTAATACTATATGGATTTTCATGAAACTTTGCATACCATAATCTGTTACCTATACGAACTAATGGCAGGAAATTCAGGATTTTTTTTACCTTTGAATAAAAAGTTACTCTATTAATCATTACCAATTTTCCTCTCAGTTTTATGCCATTCTTACACAGGAGGAATCATAATGGTACAACAGCCATTGTTGTTCTATAGCTACTATACTAATACTATTACTCATTCACAAATTACCATGTGGTCTGAAATGTGTTCACTCACTACTGGGTAAACATGAGGTTTCAAGGTAATGGGCCAATCATTTGAAAAGGATTTTCTTATGTGTTTCTCCTATATATAAGTAACTATCCATATAAGGGATATGGTCTGCGCAACACAGGCTGTTCCAAAAACTGCACCAACCAAGCGTAAAACTTCAAACATTAGGGACAGATTTTAACATGTATTTGATCTGACTATTTTCTATTTAACTGTCAAAAAATTCTGAGTTTCCTTGCATGAGTCCGTATGGGAAATAATATATTAAGGTCTGCAAAGTTTCATAAAAATTTATCCAGTAGTAATGAAATTAAATCGATATTTTGCCCTCCACTTTTTCGCAAACGGCCTATACATGTATCTTAAGATGCATGCTTTGGCGCACAAATACGGTTAAAGAATTAACCCATTTATGCCCAACTCCGAATCTGTAAAATTTGCACGAATCCAATTATCATTTAAGGGTGTCTTATTTATTTATTTATTTATTTTATCAGTATAAAGAAATTGCTGTAAAGTAAAAGCAAACATTACAGTACCTGCTCAGATACCGCGCACTATTGCGGCGTCTGGTTGTTTGCTCATATTCTATAATGGAATGGTAGGCATTTATTATAAAAAAAAAAGGGTGGGGTGGAGGCCCCAATTAAGAAGAATACGCGCAGTAGTATGTTAATGGTGAAGAAAGCATCTTTAGCCTAAAAATAATGGCTGTATTTACATGCATTTGCATAAGGTTTACTGCGCGTTCGGTAGTCTGCTCGGGTTCATCCCTTTCGGGACTGACAATTTGTGGATTCTGAGACATCAGGGTCCGAGGTTATAAAACTTGAGTATAATCTCAGACTCAAAATAAAGCACACAAATTGGCTGCTTCCGAGCATGTGCTCGGAAGCAGCCAATCAGTATGCTTTAATTGGCTGCTTTATTTTGAGTTTGAGAATGTACTCAAGTTTTATAACCTCCAGGCCTGTTTAGTAAATATGTTATTGCACATTTATGTTTTCGGATACAAAACAATTTTGTCGTTGACCTCGGGAAAACGGATAATGCTGCCAGACTCCGACAAAATTCTATGGCCCTTGGGATTCGGATTGCTATGTGTGCAGTGAACACTTTTAGCAATACTTTTTATCCAATTTGCATACAAAGTCCTAGCTAGACTTGGTACTCTCAGCACTTCATGCAGAAAGATTGTAACAAGATTTCGTATGATCCATACATGTATTATTTAAATACGAGCCATGCCACGGCTGACAAAAAGTAACTTTAGTCATATGCGAGCAGCAAATATTTAGATAAGCTGCAGATCTGCACTGTCTAATCTGTGTTTTTCCTGTTCGCTCACACAGTTACATACGGAGTAAAGAAAATCGAAGCCACAAAACCGGACGCGTTCGGTGCAACCCTCTACGGTTCATCCGTTAGTTTCCTCATCCTCATAATGCAGCCTGGCTGCCTGTCGCTGACATTTTGTTCAAAACCATATAGTCTCACAGGGGTATTAAGCTGAGCAAACGCATGTGCAGGAAGCATACATTAGATCGAACTTTCTACATAATACATGAGAAGTAAACCGCAGTGGGCACATTACTAAAGCATAACGCCGTTTTCTATATGAGCCGCGACATGACAAAACCAACTAAGTAGCATGTGCGCCCAGCTATGACTCAGATCAGCATTGACATCCGCCCAGTCTGATCAGAGTCTTTGCTGTCCACATGGAGCTAGCTTAGACCCTTAGCTACCCTTTCAGCACAAAGCAAAGACTCTGATCAAACTGGGTGGATGCCCAGGCTGATCTGAGTCCTCGTTGGGCGCACATGCCACTTTGTTGGTTTTGTTGTGTCGCGGCTCACATTACCGTGGTGATCATAGTTATTAGACAAAATTAAAAAGATTACTAAACTTATCCTAAATCTTTACCATTTGATAGATGACGGAATATCAAAAAGTGTAGATCCTGTAAAGCCCCTTTTGGAACAGTCTACTCTTTATCTATACTATCCGACCAGGCACGAATGTTTTAATGCCTAGGCTGATATTGGTATATGAAATAATGATTGCCTTAATGTGACATCTGGGCTGCATTTGGTATCAACATTGCGGGGCATTATGAATTTTAGCAAGACATGCAGCGCAGGATCAAAGTTCAAACCAGGGCACACTAAATAAAATCGTCTTTAGTAAATGTCAAACTACGTTGCTCAGAACTCACTGGGGTCGCCATAATGCTTATCAGGCGTAAACAAACACATATGTATGCCAACCTTGCCCTCAACACTACAGTGAAAAGTATCAATTACGTCAGTGACAGATTTGGTTCTATCTGTCCGTACATTTGTCCGTCCGTCTTTCCGTTTGTCCTCCCGTTACGTTTTTAGCAGGTGTTTTACTCAAGAACAGTTTAAATTGCGAACTTTAAATTTTATATATGTACAAGAAATATTTGCAGACCCGTATTATCTCCGCTGGTCTTGTTGCTGAGGACTTACCATTTTTTCCGACATGTCATTTAACACACAGGAGCGCCGCTTGTGCTAGGATCTGCAAATTTGACCTGCAGTTACAAGCCAAGATGTAGGTAACCTAATTACCTTTCAAGCAAATTTCACGTGTTTTGGGTTGTTATGCGCTATTTGGGACTTAGTTAATTTATATACGAACAACATCTGGTGAACTGCCTGAGCTAGGATATAGTTATGTTTGGCAAACCCATAAGAGCAAACAATCAAGTTGTTGTGAACAAAATATCTGAAGAATCGCTGGAGCTAGGGTCTGAATATTTACCATTCAGTTATAGACTAAATGCAGATGACCTGATTAACTTTTGATCAGTTTAAAACATCTGGATGAGGGATGAGTTGGACTCAGATGAGAGGCTTCTGGCGTGCGTAGTTCAAAAGAACTAATTTAACACTAATCTATATGACAAGAAAGAAAACACATAATACTAAAGGAGCAACTAATAAAGGAAATGTGAATTTCTCTGATAGAACTAGTCATGGTTATATACTGTACCAAGTTTGAAAGATTTTTGGCGAATATCTAACTTTGAACACTCTCGAGTACAAGAAAAATAAAACGAACGCAAAATTAATAAACTCAGAACTGTCTCTTACAATATACATATAGTCATGGATGTATACTATTCGAGACTTGAAACTGCCAGCTTTGACAAAACTCAGGCATTATCCCGTCTAAATGGAGAGAATGAAAAACAAGCATGCACATTTGGGAAAATAACACTGACCGTTATAGGGAGACAGAAAATGAAATAACAGAAGAAAAAATAAATTGGAAAAGTCCATCTAACACAATACAACTACTCGTGTTTGTATAAATTATCAAGGCCAGTGTTCAATGCATGTTTCCTCATAACTCTTTGACAATAAACGTTTAGGACAAAAGGCCAGAAAAGAAAAGAAAAGAAAAAAAAAGCATTAAAGAATGAAGCCGACACGGTCCTTTGTATCATTCGCAACACGACTGTTCATGGCTGTACACCACACATGGTTACTCAGAAACCATAGCCATAACATTTACACTGGTCTACATTATATAGAAAGAATAATAAAATACCAGCAGGATGGAAAAATCCGGGGAAGTCCTTTGTCATGCCTCGAAACAACTACTCGAAGTTATAGACTTAGTTCTTTCGAAAGTTCCTCAGAAAGCTTATCGAAATCATATTGAGTGACTGTAAAATGGACATAATGAAGAACACATAAGTAAGGAAAATGCAGTGCCTCTTACACCATACTACGAGTCATGTTGATTTACAATACGAAGCTCGAGGGTTCTAGCTTGAATAAAGTGGAGTTTTTACATGAAATAGAAAAAGAAAGACAAAATTACAAGTACAGGGAAGAATGAATCCGGGTCAGTAGGGTCTGTTATGTTTGAACTGTATGCCAAAGTTAAAAAATATGTATACAATAATAAAATTTTTGTTCACATAATTACTGAGAAAGCCTTTGCACAAAAAGTGACGGAAAAACGGACAGAAAACAAACTAAGATAACCATCCCCACCACTCCCTCTCTCTCTCTCTCTCTCTCTCTCTCTCTCTCTCCCTCTTTCAAAAGTTTGTCTATAATTTCAAGCTGATCTTACCGGGTTCATCTCATTTGGATCCCTTTTATCTGAGCATCTTCCGTTTGCATATACTGTGCAGCGCTACAGATTTTCCCAATGCGTGGCTCAGATTATGTCAACATGAGCTTAGTACATATTTTTCTGACTTTTGACTCAGTGAATGGGTCCAAACTATTTGAATACTGAGCATTTGAATCTCTACTTTATGCATTATTTGACTTATAATCTCAAAAAGTATTTACTTAATGAATTCTGGTAATTTCATTTACTACCTTATTTTTATCGTATGCCCTAGATATAGAAGTCATTAGTTGAAACGAGCAAAACATGCAATCATATTTCTGAGCTTTTCAATCGAAATAAGAAAACATGGATTTATCTTTCGTTTTCTGTTATGTTAGATTGCCGTCGCAAACAAAATGAATCAAACTTAGCTTAGCATTAGTTGAAGCAGCATTTTATCTTGTACAGTTGAAGCAAAAATTTATCTTGTACAGTTGAAACAACACTTTATCTTGTTATTTGAAGCAATATTTTACCGTATACAGTTGAAGCGACATTTTATCTTGTACAGTTGAAGCAACATTTTATCTTGTAGAGTTGAAGCAAAAGTTTATCTTGTACAGTTGAAGCACTGTTTTATTTTGTAATGTTAAAGCAACATTTTATTTTGTAACTTGGAGCAACATTTTGTCGTATACAGTTCAAGCAGGAGATTATTTTGTACAGTTGAAACAACATTATATCTTGTACAGTTGAAGCAATATTTTATTTTGTAATGTTGAAGCAACATTTTGTCTACTACAATTGAAGCAATATTTTATTTTGTAATGTTGAAGCAACATTTTGTCTACTACAGTTGAGGCAATATTTTATTCTGTAATGTTGAAGCAACATTTTGTCTACTACAGTTGAAGCAATATTTTATTTTGTAATGTTGAAGCAACATTTTGTCTACTATAGTTGAAGCAATATTTTATTTTGTAATGCTGAAGCAACATTTTGTCTACTACCTCGTACAGTTGAAGCAATAGTTAATCTAGTATTTATTTCTTTCTTACTTAAAAAAATATCAAACAAGTTCATGAAATCTGTGCTTCTTATCGCTACATATCGTCCGGTAACAAAACTTCATTTTGATAGCACCTGTTACCTTTCACCACTAATCGGAGGAATTGAGTTCAGTTCTAAGATTTTGTATAAATTTAATCCAGCATTTTGTTTCTTAACATACCGAAACACTGGTCAATGCCATTGACATTATCACCTATGCATAGGTATGGCCAATAATAAAGTACCTTTATCAAATTTAGTGCGACATATGAGCATTTTATTTTTATTTAACTTCCTTATTGTAGCTAAAGCCCAAAAGCTTGAAGCAAAAAGGTGACAACCATTAATGAGTATGAGATAGAAGAGTATACTACACATCGACGGGTTAAAGGTCCCATAGCTCTATCAGCATGAACTATTTTATCGTGAGGTTTCGCTGAAACTTCCCACTACAGTTTCGCCATGGATTGTTATCGTGATTGGCCGGCTTTGAAAAATCAAAACGTCCTTGAGTTTACCATAAAATAGATTTGAAAAAATAACTAGGTCATTTTAGTTGCCAACTAAAATGACCTTCTTTCGATTTCACAAGCTTTATTTCATGGTAAAAACACAAGGTACAGGAGATAAAAATACAAAGTACAGGCGTTTAACAGTTGATAAAAATATAATGTTCAAAAATGTTAAGCAAGGATCACATTGATTGTGCCGCGGTTGCATTATTTCATTGCTTAACCGGAAACCACACACGAAAACCGTATTTTTATGGAGAGACTTATCATTATTCCAAAATACCTGGTTCCCTCTTTTTTGCCAGTTATATGATACAAAAAAGCACATCAACCGACACATTTTCATTAATTCTGAAGGCTGTACAGGTTTCATAATGATTTGTATTTTGACGATTTTTACCACTGGTAGGACTATGGAGACTTTAACATACCATCTTTCTGTAAAGTCTCGTAGGTGAGTGTTTTCAAACATATGTAACCGCAAGAGGCATTTTAAGTAGTACTAATCTGGTGCCTTTCAATGTAGTCAGCCACAAGCTTCCGAGATATGTGAGAAATGTGATACGAGAAAACCAACAAAGTGGTTGTGCGCCCAGCGCAGACTCGGATCAGCCTGAGCATCCGCCCAGTCTGATCAGAGTCTTGCTGTCCGCATGGAGCTAGCTTAGACCCTTAGCTACCATTTAAGCGCAAAGTGAAGAGTCTGTTCAGACTGGGCGGATGCCCAGGCTGATCTGAGTCTACGCTGGGCGCACAACCACTTTGTTGGTTTTCTCGCGTCGCGGCTCATGTGAGAAATGTGATACTAAAATCTATCATGAATGATGAACGAGTTAAAAAACGCCATGTTCTGCAGGATTATGAATTCAATAGGATGAAATTAAATTGCGACAGAAAATTGAAGATCCTTGACAATACAAAACATCCTTTGTGATGCATATTAGCCAATCTAAATTGAGCGTTACCTACTCAGCGAACTGAAATAGAGTCGCTTTACGACGTGTTGACGCCTGTGCCCTAATGTTCATGCCAAGTATAAATGTTTGCAAGTCTTACGTACCTACGTACCAACGTTGTTTTAACTGCTAAACAAAACTCGAAGGTCTTAGAACCTTTGCTGGATATGAATGGAGTGTATCTGCCCTACCACGTTTCTGGAACGATTCTCGTTTCATCGATACAGAAGGCTTTACAACAAATAGTTTTTTTTTTTTTTTAAAAGTCTCTAAACTTTCGAGCTATTTTTAGATAAGCCATTGAGTATTCTTTTGGATCATTCAACTTGTGAAGATACAACCAAAACTGGTTGTGCATCACATCAGTTTAAGAACACGAGCCGGGATACTTTTTCCAACCAACTCAGCCAAATCTGACATGTTCAGAGCCTTAGTTATGTGTAGGAGTGTTCAGAATATAATTTTATACAGGGAATGTTTCTTTAACCCATTCCATTCGGGATACCCCTTTACGGGTATCTGGGCAAACAGTTTGCATCCAGATCAGGTCCCACAATTGTGGGGCCTGATCTGAGATCCAAACTATTTGCTGTCTAGAAATCATTTCTACCAGAGTTAGTTAGACCAATACTGTCAAAATATTCTAGATTTTCTATGCAGACGACAATTTCAGCAGACGACAAAAATACCCTGGACTGTTATCTTGCATCGATGTTGGCATGACGTTATGCTTTTGAATTCTCCTGCTGGCTAGATGACTAGTTAGTAATAAGGCTTCCTGTCATTGAGGTCACACGTATGCTGCTCAGCTTCAGCTTAAGCTTGAGCTGAGCTGGATCTGTGTGAGGTCAATGTTCGGTGAATTTGTTGTCTATTATTTCCTCTTTTTTAATCAAGTCCAAAGAAAATAAGAAAGTTTTATACTGAATTATGAAGTTGCTAGGTATGGTTATTCCTCTTTTCTTATTTTTTCTTCTTTTTCATTATTTCTATTTATGTATGTATTATTTTTATTTTTGTACGTATTTTATTGTATTATTGTCTATTTTTTCGTCTAGTCGTCTTATGTCCCCAGCTCTACTCAGGACTTGTATCGTCGAGCGTGGTACCACTCCGTATTTTAGCTTTGATCTTGTTATACTCACACAAGAAAGGTTCTATATGTTGTACTAGGCTAACGCCTAGTAGTCTGAATTGTAATTTTAACCAGGTGATTAACTGGTATTCTGTAAAATTTAAGTCTACATCTTTGAAACAGCATACAACTTATTCGGAAAATGTTATAAATCTGATTCTTCTTCTTTCTGGGGATGTTCATGAAAACCCTGGTCCAGAATCTGACCAAACTGATCAAGAAAACAGCTTGTCGATTCTTCACTTAAATGCACGCAGTATAAGAAACAAATTTGAATTTATTAAAGACAATTATTTAGATTTTGACATTCTTTGCTTTACCGAAACGCACTTAACTAATATTATAATGACTGATGACCTATATTTAGATGGCTTCCAAAAACAAATATTTAGGAAAGATGTTTCAGCTCACTCTTCTGGTCTCTTGATTTATGTGTCTGAAGGGCTACTGGTAGAACGTAAAGCAGGACTTGAGGCCAACCTGGACGAGTCTCTATGGATACAAATTAGACATAAAGGTGAGTTACTTTTACTTTGTAATATATACAGACCCCCTAATACTTTAGTGAACTTTTGGCATCGTTTAAATGTAGCAATAGATAGAGCATTCGAAATTTCAACAAATATTATCATTGTTGGTGATTTAAACGAAGATCAATTGAATATCCATAATCACAACTTAAAAGATATCATGCTATTAAATAATTTGATAAATGTTATAGAAGAGCCAACACGAATCACAAACACTTCTCAAACGCTTCTTGATCCAATAGTTATACAAAATAATATGCGGGTTTTACATTGTGGTGTTATTGATACTCCAAATGAAATAAGTGACCACCTTGCAACATATATCTTCATGCCATTTAGTTATAACCATAGTACAGCTTTTAAAAGAAATGTTTGGTTGTATAATAAAGGTGACTTTGAAAAGTTAAATATGTTAATCTCGTCTACTAACTGGCAATTCCTCGAGCAAGATACCCTAGATAAAGCATGCGAAAGTTTTACCTCTGTATTTATTGATCTTGTAAAGAAATGTATTCCATGTAAAGAAGTAACTATACGCCCAAATGATAAACCATGGTATGATTCTGAAATTCGAAAATATTCTAGAAAACGAGACCGATTAAGGAAATTTGCAATTAAAAGTAGTAATGTTAATGATTGGAACAAATATAAACATTTAAGGAATAAAGTAAATAATCTTAAAAAGCATGCTAAAGAACATTTTTATAATAATCTTGAAGATTCTGTTTCTGAAGCGAATAACACAAACCCAAGACAGTATTGGAAGCTTGTAAAACATTTCATGAAGTCTAATAAAGGTGCTGAAATTATTCCTCCTCTTAAAACTACATTAGACTCTGGTGAGGAAGTCTTTTCATTTACTCATTTACTGATCTTCAAAAAGCAAATACTTTGAACGAATACTTTGTGTCTATGTCAACACTAAATGACGATAATGTTACTTTGCCAGTTTTTGATGCAAAAACCTTGGATGTTCTTAATAATATTAATATTGAGGAATCTGAAATATGTGATGTAATCAAAGTTCTTATAGTAAATAAAGCATCTGGTCCAGACTTGATAAGTCATAAAATGTTAAAAATGACTTGTGATACAATTGTAAAACCTTTACAGATATTATTTAATAGATCTCTTATTGAGGGAATTTTTCCCTCGTTATGGAAAAAAGCAGTTGTTATGCCTCTTTTCAAAAAAGGTCCACCCGAACAGCCATCCAATTATCGCCCTATTTCTTTACTTAGTACAGTTGGAAAGATAATGGAAAGAGTTGTTTTCAAACATTTGTTTAATTTCTTTCAGAGTAATAACCTTATTTATAATTTGCAATCTGGGTTTTTGCCGCACCATTCTACGGTATTTCAGCTTATAGATATTTACAATCAAATATGCCGGGGCTTTGATGCAAAACAATATACATGCATGGTATTTTGTGATATTTCTAAAGCGTTTGATCGAGTCTGGCATAAAGGGTTGATATTCAAACTTAAACAGAATGGAATAAATGGTAATTTATTAAAATGGCTTTCCAACTATTTATCTGAGAGAACCCAGAAAGTATTTATTGGTTCATCCTTGTCTGAGTCGAAAACACTCCAAGCAGGCGTCCCGCAAGGATCTGTACTTGGGCCTTTGTTATTTTTGATTTATGTAAATGATATAGTTGACCATTTACTTAGTATAGCACGCCTATTTGCGGATGATACTTCCTTGTCTTTTACATCACGCAATGTCCAAGATATTGAAGGAATTTTAAATCACGATTTAAGATTTATATCAATTTGGGCTAGTCAGTGGCTGGTAGATTTCAATCCCAATAAAACAGAAGCAATATTTTTTTCATGTACAGACATTGATAGGCCTAATTTACTGTTTAATAATATTCCTGTAGCATTTGTTGAAAATCATAAACATTTAGGTTTAACTATCAGCTACAATGGTAAATGGCACTCACATATCGAGAACATATTATGTTCGGCCTCAAAAATGTTAGGAGTTTTACGAGGTTTAAAATTCAAGCTGAAACGCAAAACGTTAAATCAGTTATATATATCTTATTTAAGACCTTTGGTCGAATATGCATCAGTTGTTTGGGATGGCTGCTCGGTAGGAGAAAAGCAGCAGTTGGAACGTTTTCAGTATGAAGCGGCCCGTATTGTGACGGGCCTGACACGATCAGTATCAACTGAAAATCTCATGAGCGAAATTGGATGGCTTCCATTGTCCGAACGTCGTAAATTTCAAAAATTGGTAACAATCTTTAAAATGTATAATGGCATAGCACCAGAGTATCTTTGTAACTTGCTACCGCCCCTTGTTAATGAAAGGACTATGTATAATCTTCGCAGTGGAGAAAATATAAGTGTTTTAAGTAAAAGAACTGAGGTTTTTTCGAGATCTTTTATACCGTCTGGTATTGAAACTTGGAACAGTTTGCCCCCGTCTATTCGGTCGGTAAACACTGTTGAAATCTTCAAATCTAGATTAAAAGAACATTTATTTAGCATACAGAAAATTCCTAGATATTTCATTCAGGGTACTAGAGTGGAATCCATATATCATTGTCGTATAAGGAATAGGTGCAGCAACCTCAACAAAGATCTGTATGACAATCACCTGAGAGAATCTCCTGTATGTGATTGTGGTATAGATATTGAGGATGCCGAACATTATTTTTTCAGATGCGATTTATATATAAATCAACGGTTAAGATTCTTTCAGCTATCTCGAAGATTTCACCCGCTTGGGGTTCAGTTTATGTTGTACGGATCGGACCAGCTCTCAGACGAAGATAATATTATTTTTTTTAGCTATTTTCATGCATACATTAAGGAAACAAAACGTTTCAGTTAACTTCTTTATTCTTATATCTACTTCTGTTATTACGAAACTCCACATACTATTCTTCTGCTTAATCGCGGTTTGTATATTTTTCGCTTGCGCCTGTGCGCATGCGTTGGTTTGTAGGTCTGCTGTGTGTTGTTCGCTGTTTACTGCTATTGCTTTCCGTTGTTGTAGTGGGTAGCTTGCAACAGACAGGAGAGGGCGTATGTGGACTTCCGTATGTCGTACAAGTAATGAGATATATATCATAGTTGCTTTTTTTTGTCTTTTCAGGTACCGCCCAATGATGACGCTGTCAGGCTGAAATGGGGACAAAGGACGACTAGACCATATATAAATCTGTTATTTTTATTTACTTATTTATTTACTTATTTTTTTTTTATTTATTTATTTATTTTTACTATTTCTATTATTTCTTTTATCTCTTATCAATCTTTATTATCTATTTTTTACTATTACTATTATTATCATTATTATCATTTATTGATATTAATTTGTTTCTATTATTTTACCAGGCTGATTTAGTTATTACATTTATTTACTGTTATTATTTCAGGTTTATTGATCTATATTACTTATTTCTCCTTCTCATTTATTAATTATATAACATCAGTTCTTTTAAGAGCCAAACTTAAAACATCTCTTTATGATGTTAAAGATGTGTTGTGAGTGTTATAATTGCTTTCCAACTCGTTTTGTTTTCACATTCTAATTGTCTTTTGGTAAGCAGTATCAGTAATTTCAAAATTATGTTATATGTATGTCATTGCCTATATCTGTCCTGTATAGCATTCTCATGGGGAGGACCGTAATTAATGTTGTTAGAACTTGTGGTCCGACCCATTTGTCAGTTGTTTTTGGCAATAAAATATGTTTAAACATAAACATAAACAAACATAAACACAAAAATACCCAAAATGCAATGGGTTAATTACACAAGAAGGTGAAAGATGTTATTTTCCAGGTACGGTCCAGTTAGGCTATTGTGACAGTGACGTCATTGTTTGTCTACTATTTTGGACAATGCCTATTATTTAAGACGGGGATGTTAAGTTTCAATATAAGCGATATAGATATTATTTACAAGCACTTTCGGCAAATAGCAACTGTGGCTTAGTGGTACGAACAGATGATGTTGAATGAACACATTGGGGGAGGTCGTGGCCGGGCGATGGTGCTGGGTAACTTTCAGTGCCGGGCGTCCTAATTATATGGGTAATAGAAGTACACGGGCCTACTGTACTTGCAGTAGGTGCGGGTGGTGATAGTTTGGGCATTTTCCTTCCTCTTATCAGACCTCTTTTATTTGTCGCTCTCTCTGGGAGACATAGACTGAAATACTGTTTCAAGGAGCATGTTTGGAATGAAACATATAACAAATCAAAATTAAAATAAGAGGTAGATAAAAATTAAAATCTAAGACTGGAGAGCTGCAGGTATCAATTTATAAAGTTCCATTTAAACAAATAGAAAGAAAGAAAAAAATGATTTCAAGTTAACCGGGGTTCGAACCCGCAACCTTCTGTCTGCAAAGTCGTAACGTTACCTTTACATCACACAGAATTGCTTTACAGAGGACAGTCAATTTAATACCTTGTTAAATTAACGGGCTGAATATTCTACGATACACTACGGTTTCACCTATCACAAAGTAATGGTTCAGTCTGTTTATATGCTGAATATCCTAACTGGACAGTATATATGAATTAACACTTACCTATTATTATGATATGTTTTTCTTTTTTGTGAAACGGCTCGATGCTGACTGAAATACTGTCTCAAAAGGCCGTTTAACTCAAAACAACGACGACTATTTTCAATTTGTGAAAATAGTGGCAATATAGCCAGTACCTGATAACTTTCTATAAAACCAGTCACATTGCAGCAAAGTGAAACTTGCATGTGCTCCATACTTATTCACGCTCCGACATCACCTAGCGTATAGGATTTCTACAGAAAGTTGCTGTCGATATACGTCGAAAGTCGGGTAACTGAAAACTAATTTTGCAGGTGGTCGGACAGTCACCCGAGCGCTAGGCCCATGAAAAGGCAGTTTTCTTTCTAAAGTACTTAGTACATACAATCAAACCTGTCTTAAGGGGTCACCCCATGGGACCCACAGAAATTGACTGCTTAAGACAGGTGACCCCTTAATACAGGTTCATTTGCACTGTATTTTGGTCTAAGGGACCCCAAAAATCGCTGCTAAAGACAGGTGACCCTTTAATACAGTGACCCCTTAAGACAGGTTTGACTGTAATTATAAAAGAATACATACTTCATCAAGAATGATCGCTCTGACTTTGTGCAGAAAATAAAAAAATAATAATAATAAAACACAACATTTTAAATGCCTTTGGGGTCACAGTAATCATTGTCTTGTCAGATCGAGTAGCCCCGAGGGAAGAGAATTAGTGATTCAGCAGTGAATTTTATCATTTTTCTCGGAAATTGCTTAATCAAAGTTTAAACACAGAGCACGTAGAGAAAAACTGGTATATACCTTTTATTCTTCCAGTTACTCGAAGCTTAACTCAAAATAGTAAGCTTAATCCAGCGGTTTGAAAACAATTTTTCGTTATTTAGCTAGCCGATTATCGACGTTCAGTAACAACAGCTTCCGATTGGAAATGCTGTCCGGTAGCATACAGTGCATATGTAAGGTGTATGTTTAGATCTCCCTTTTCCCGCCATTTCTTTTTTTCAAAATACAACTTTAATGACTTCATGTTCGCTATACTGAACAATTAAACCCTTTCAAAACGAGCAAAGAGGAGCAATTCATATCTACAAGAGCTGAGAAGGGGGACAAAACGAAAATGTAGGAGAGTCTCTCCTGAAAGTATACCCAATGAATATGTTTACTTACAGGGGTCTATGAAAAAATATTTCCGCTAATAATTATTCGGGCAACAGTTAAGAAAGAAAGAAGGAAAGAAAGAAAGAAAATAACACGAATGAACCTTGAACTTCCATTACGCAAATTAAAGCACTTTGTATTCTTATCAAGTACATGGAATATCATTATTTTTATTTTTCTTTTTTACCTTTTTTGTGGTTTGATGACAATACCAGTATGTCGTATGACAGCAACTAGACTGAAGACAAACTATTAGAACAGGGGTCAGGCTAATTGCCGGGCATAAGAGAAAATCAGACTAATTGCCGGGACATAGAGGAAATAAATTTTCTTTAGTGAACAGTATCTAAAAAGCTCTTTTACCAGATTTATACATATTACTCTTTTCATACATTGACCGCTCTATGAGGTCGTAGGGCGGGAGGTGAAATACTACTTCATAATGCAGAATCCGAAGGGCAGTGATGCTAGCGGCTGCTCGGCGGACACATAGGTTGGTGGTTGTGGTGGCATTTAGCCTACAACCAATAAAGCAAAGGTAGATCCGTGTCTTTCTTCTTCTTTTTAAAGATACATTAAAGTTGCTTTAATAAAGTGATGCCGAACGAAAGGGAATAAGCTATGTGCGTTAGGACAATACTTAGATCAGCATATTCATTTAGCCCACCTGACCATTTTATGTGCGGCTTTGAAGACTTTGATCAGACGCTATGGCTGCGCATGCTGATATGTTATTCCTCACGACGCAAAAGCCATTAGCTGTCTATCTTCAGGATCACGATACGGCCTTGGGTGCCCTTGTATCTATTTGTATATCTTGTAACTTTCATGTGTCCTCTATTCATATACCTGAACATAAATACATGAAATTACTCCACCAGGAGAGCAAAGTTTGGTTTAACTGGTAAATGCCATAAATATTTAACATAGTATTCTTGGCCGACATGATATATATATAATAAAATACATGTTAAAATGACACAGCACGATAGACATTCAACTGATCAGGCAAAAACGGTGCACTGGCCATATCAATGATTTGAACAAATGCACAATCATAGCTGTATATGATAATGACTTTGTTTTTAGTGGTTCGATTATAACTTTTTTGTTATTTTCTATTATTTTTTATTATTTTTTTATCATTATAATTTATAGTTATTGTTGTTTTACATCTTCATTTGCTGCGAAATTACGCCAAGCCCAAAATGTCCTATCCGAAAGTTTAATGCTTAACTAAAGGATCTAAAATTGTGAACGAAAGCGCATAATTTTGTGTATCCATTTATTGCGCAAGTACGTTTACGTCTTATTTGCATATTTAGATAAAAATGCTTCGTTGTAAATGACAATTTCAGATGCCTCCTTATAGTTACTTTATATTTATATACAGAGTTAAAGCGCTTTCGGGTACTCTATGCAATTATATTGATTACATTACCCCCCTTTACCGACCAAAACTATGTAAAAAGGCTACTATCCGAAACTGTTGCTATCCAATTCCATCATCCGACCAACGCCACCAAGATGAAGTTATATTACTGGTAATAAGACAACTCGAGATGATAGCACAATGAATAGCTCTTTCCGGGTAGGCCGTCACAACATAACACATTAACCCTTTTTGACCAATGGACTTGTCCATCCTTTGGATGGGTCCCTTCCTAGTTTTAAGGGTTTCTGGTGGACGTTTTCACTTTAACTGTATTTTGCATAGAAATTCCTGTAAGCAAAACATGCAGACCCTGATCAGACGCCGCCACATGCGGCGTCTGAACTGGGTCTGCGCTGTTTGCATATGTCAGTCCCAAAACGGGTATCCGGTCATAAAACGGATAAGCACGTAAAACATCTACTTTCACCTGTTGTATATTAGACGTATGCAATTCTAACATAAATTGCCCTTCCAGCTTCAGTTTTGCATAGCATAGTGAGTGAGTGAACTCGGGTTTAACGTCCCACTAACAACGATGTCATATGGAGACGAGACCTCGGTTTAAAGCCTCGTCCAAAAGACCGGAGAAGCGGGGAATCGATCTTGCGACCCCTGGATTGATAGTCCGGAGTGTTATCCACTACACTACAGCCGTACCTTTATATAGCCTAATTACGCAATATATTTACATTTGGATTACGGTAAATAATGGAATGGGATGTCCAAGCCAACGGTAAAAAAAAACCCAGCCCATTTGTTCAAAACTAAATTACAAATATGGAAACGAAACTTCTAAAAAAAAACCAATCAAACAACTATATATGAATTTGATCGCAAATATTACAAGTTTATTTCCGTAAACATACATTAGGGACATAGGAAAATTCTGTGCCTTATTCATACATGTCCTTTTGACAATCGAATAATAACACAACGGTTTACAACACAATGCAAATTACAGAACCGTGTTTAACTTATTTTATTCTGTTTTTACAATTTAACAAAATAAATCATTGACTATTAAACAAGTTGAGTTTTTAATGTTTGAAAAAAAGAAAGAACGCACACATACGCCCTCATTACAATTTCCATTAACATAACGTTATGCAATAACATATAATCTAAAATTCTTTCAAAGTGTCAGATTTAGAAAGTATATCATACCAACAGTGTTGAACTAAAAGAAGTTATTATAAATGAGATGCAATAAAAACAAGCAATTATAAATGCGATGGAATAAAATGCTAATATGGAGAGAAATATCATTAAATATACTAGTTTAGCCAAGTAAAATATAATATTTCGACATATGAAATTCAAGATAAAATATTTACCTTTTTGAAAATTTCTTTTCCCTTGCTGTCTAAAAAGTTTCTTTTCCGTCACTAAACCTTTTTATGCTGATCACCTGTTTTTATAGCAAAACATAGTTTTTACAATCCCATCGAGTCATTCGCACATTCTCATTACATGTGAAGAAACTTCGTCAAAATGGGCGTCTAATGTTTCACATGAACTTTATGCAGTATCCAAGACAATTATCTGCGCCTGCGCGCTACTTTGCATAATTTAAAGCGCTTTCGGATACTCTCCACACATATCGGAAAGTTAGGAAAAAACGGAGAGTCATTGGCAGCAGTTTACCAAAAGTATAGCATGTCTCTTAATATGATATAGAAAAGGGAAATGAAATCACTTACAGGGTAATGCATTTTCCGATATGTAGAAACATTTATTCCTGATATTGTAATACAAACTTGCTATATAATTAGTCTATTTGAGCCGTGATACAACAAAACCAACATAGTGGCATGTGCGCCCAGCAAAATCTCAGATCAGCCTGAACATCCGCCCAGTCTGATCAGAGTGCACTGGGCGCTCATTGGGTAGCTAAATGTCTAAGCAACCTCGAAGTGGACAGCAGTCCAGGCTGATCTGAGAATTCGCTGGGTGCACAAGCCATTTTGTTGGGTTTTATCGTGTCGCGGCTCATTTGTAGTAGTTTAACCAATTACTGCAGCTATCCCAGGCTTTAGTGCGTCCAAGAGAACGGCTGGAAATGCCAACAGTGGTGCCTTTGTCTGACAGGTTCAGCCTAAGGGAGCAGTCTAATGTCGGTCCGCACTGTTTACGTTGGCTTAGGCATATATGAAGAGTATAATGCATTAGGCAAAGGCAGACAAATAATAAATTAAATTCACCATTTAAATGAATAGGCATTATACTTATATTATACGGTATCCAAAAGATAACAAGTATCATTTATAATATAAACTAATTTCGGGTCTACCCACGTGTCTTTTCAGCTTTTGTAATTAAATTCCATCATACAATGGTAAACCCTGAACGATCACAACACACAAACCCACCATTTGCACCGAAAGAAGAGTGGCGAACAACAGGAAAAAAGCGAAAAATCAATTTCTCCATAATGAATACTGACAATGCGGAACTGCAAAATAAAGTTGAGTTTGAAAATTATATTAAACATATTTGATTGCCTTTATATACAATGGGGTTGGATTTCTTGTGCATAAGGACATGGTGAGTGCTGTCATGGGATGCCGACCAGTCTCCAGCAGACTGATTTCAATTCGCCTGAGAGCAGCTCCTTTCAACATCATCATCATACAGATTTATGCACCAACATCTGGACATGACGACAATGAGGTAGAACACTTCTACCAGCAACTCCAGGAAATCATAGACAAAACACCCTAGAAGGACATTCTGGTTGTACAAGGGGATTGGAATGCCAAGGTTGGAAAGGATGCGCAGGCAGACTGGAAAAACGTTGGTGGACCCTACTGCAATGACGAGACAAATGAGAAAGGTCTCAGACTTCTAGAGTTTGCAACCTGTAACAGCCTAGTATTGACAAACACCCTTGGCCCTCACAAACCATCAAGAAGATGGACAGGGCACAGCCCAGATGGGAAACACCACAATCAGATTGATTACATCTTGGTGAGGAAGCGCTTCCGATCAGGAGTCAACATCCATAGGACAAGGAGTTTTCCTGGAGCAGACATAGGAAGTGACCATGACCTGGTCATGATGACCTTCCGAGTTGGTCTTAAGAAGGCTAGAAAGCTAACCCAGCCAAGACTGAAGTTTGATCTTGAGACGCTAAGGGACCCAGAGGTGACATGCACTTTTCGAGCAACAATAGGTGGAAAATTTGCACCACTCATTGGTCTGAGGGATGATGACATGGACATAGATACCATGATTACCAGTTTACCACCTACAATACTGTAGTGACTGATGCAGCCAGTGAGATACTTGGGAAGGAACGTCGCAGGAAAAAGCCATGGGTCACTAGAGATGTTCTCGACCTCTGTGATGAGAGGAGAAATTTGAAGAAGAAAATGTATGAAGCAGGAGGAGCAGAAGAATACAGGGAAGCAAACAAGAGGATTCAGAAGGCAGTGAAGAAAGCGAAGGAGGACTGGATAGCTAGTCAGTGCGAGGAGATCGAAACTTGCCTGAACAAAAACAACAGCAAAAAAGCATACCAGCTGGTGAAGAATCTAACTTCAGAGAAACAGGGTAGATCCACAACTATCCAGGACAAGTCTGGGAAATGCCTTACAGAGGAACAAGAGATTCTCAGCAGATGGACAGAATATTGCTCAGAATTATACAACCATGAGACTGATGGTGACAATACGGTTCTGGACTGCAGTCAGCCCCCAGAAGAAGATCAACAACCGATCCCTCGTGAGGAAGTTGAGATTGCAGTAGCAGCACTGAAGAAGGGAAAATCTGCAGGAGTTGATAATATACTAGCAGAACTTGTTCAAGCTGGAGGGGAGACCATGATTGATGTTTTAACGGATATCTGTAACAGGATCTGGAGAACAGGAGAATGGCATACCCTATGGACTCAGTCGCTGATTATTACTCTCCCTAAAAAGGGCAACCTACAGCTCTGCCAGAACTACAGAACCATCAGCCTCATCAGTCATTCAAGCAAAGTCATGCTGAAATTTATCTTGAACAGGCTCAAGCCACAAGCCGAAGAGATAATCGCTGAGGAACAGGCTGGGTTCCGAGCAGGAAGGAGCACCACAGAACAGATCTTCAACCTTAGAATCCTGTGTGAAAAGTATCTCCAACATCAGCAGAATCTGTACCATGTCTTCATTGATTTCAAAAAAGCCTTTGACAGGGTATGGCATGCAGCCTTATAGGCCACCAAGAGGAAGTACAATATCAATGCAAACCTAGTTCGCACCATTGAGCAGCTATACGACAAGGCTACAAGTGCTGTCCTGATAAATGGCAGCACAGGAGAATGGTTCAGAACAACAGTTGGAGTAAGACAAGGATGTCTTCTGTCACCCACCCTCTCCAACATTTTTCTCGAACGGATCATGACTGATGCTCTGGAAGAACATGACGGAAAGGTTAGCACAGGCGGCAGAAATATTACCAACCTGCGGTTTGCCGATGACATAGACGCTCTTGCTGAGGAAAAGCAGGAACTAGAAGCTCTAGTTGAAAGTCTCGACCAGACCTGCACAAGGTATAAGATGGAGATCAGTGCTGAGAAGACCAAACTGATGACAAACAGCGCAGATGGCATCCAGAGGGAGATCAAGGTAAAGGGGCAGAAGCTGGGTACTGTAAGCAGCTTCAAATACCTTGGAGCAATTGTCATAGATGATGGCACAAAACAGGAGGTTCTCTCAAGGATAGCACAAGCCACTTCAGCTCTTGCGAAGCTGAAACCAATTTGGAGAGATAACAACATATCTCTTGGATCAAAGGTGACACTTATGTGCTCCCTTGTCATTTCCATATTTCTGTATGCCTGTGAATCATGGACCTTGACAGCAGAGTTAGAGAAAAGAACGCAGGCCTTTGAGAGGAGATGCTACCGCAGGTTACTGAACATTTCGTACAAGGACCATATAACCAATGAGGAGATTCGCAGGAAGATCCAAGCAGCCATTGGAGAATATGATGAACTCCTGACGCTGGTCAAGAAACGGAAACTAAGGTGGTTTGGTCACGTCTCAAGGTCTTCTGGTTTAGCGAAGACAATTCTTCAGGGTACAGTGAAAGGAAAAAGAAGAAGAGGTAGACAGAAGAAGAGGTGGGAAGACAATATCAAGGAGTGGACTGGAATGGATTTTGCCAGCTTGTCTAGGGCAGCTGAAGACGAGACAAGGTGGAAAGGGATTGTTTTGAAGTCAGCTGTGGTGCCCCAACGACCTAGTAAGGTTATGGGATAGAATAGAATAGAATAGAATATACAATGGGGTTGGGCTACAAGTCTTCACAACATTAGTTACAGCCCTCCCCCAAATCAAGCACAGCAAGACATGACAAGAAACAAACATATTAAGTTTGAAGATACATTTGATCGCGAGAATGTGAGTTTACTATTTTAGCTTTAGGAAAAGCCACGTGCTTACATGGCAAATGCCTATTATGGTCTAATGGGACAGGAGCGCTGACTCTTAAACATTAGGTCTCACCGCTATAGGTTCGGATTGGCGCAGAAGTAAAAAAAAGTCACGTTCTGCTTGCGAAAGGTCAGGTGGTTATTCCCTGACTTTTGCCCACCTCTGCTTCTCGATAAGCTCGAAATTACTGAAATATTCTTGAAACTGTCGTAGCCAGGGATTCCATGGTACCAAGGTACTTAATGTTTCAAGTGAGACTACACATGCTTTGTGCAATACTGCATTGATTGGTGTACACTAGTATTTTCAACAAACCATGTTCATAGCTATAATAAAGTTTCATGTTAATACAACTCCTGTAATTGTTTACAAGCAGGACTTCAACAAAGTCATGCTAACTGTTTTCTAGTCGAAATACATTCTCCTGATTCCAAGGCAAATAGAAAACTGTGAAATTTATAAAGCTTACATGATCAAAGATACTAATATTTAACACTGTTTCAGACAAGACATTAATAGCTATTATCAGTCTTAATGAAAATCATAAAACCTTTAAATAAAGCTGTTTTGACCATTTGAAATTTGGATATGGCTTATTTAAAATTTCCTTCGATATGACATATGGTGTATAATTTTTACTGGGACAGTGTGAATAGCTTATTAGACATTTTCACCAAACAAATTTTGTTTATAACCATACCTTTGAAGGTATTTGGAGGGGAAAGAAATATTGGAAAAGTTGCAGCCAATTTGCTGACTACCTATCAAATTGGTTTGTGTAAAAGGTCCTTTGTTTTATCTTCTGTTTTCAGGCTTAATGCCTGCCCATTGTCAATTACTCCAATATTGAATAACCATAAAATTCAAGTTCCAATTTCTATTTTCCAGTTTTAAGGGAAGGGTAAGTTGAGCCTTTCAGTAGCAAAGTTGAATAAAGAAAATTGCTGACATTGAATACAAATGAGTTTATAGCATTGGTGGTGACTGGAAAGTTTAGAAACAACCTTTTTTCCACTTGGTTTTTACTTATTTGATATTTATCCAGATATTTATACTGTTTGTTTTGTAAATGCTTTTGCATTGCACTGTAGCATCCCCCTACTGTATCAGTTGACTACATTCAAGGCCCAGCAAATTGCTTAAGTTTCCTAACAAAGCCATATTCAATGTGCCTTGGTATCATGGAACCATTGGTATTATCAGAACGGCGTATAATACACAAACCGAAAATCTAAAAAAATATCAACGAAGATATTAGGGCTTTTATCGCTATGAGTTCGAGCCTTGGCCAACACAAATGCGAGAAAGCAACGTTTGTCCTCCTTCTGCCCCCCCCCCCCCCCAACCTCCACAACTGCATAGCACTTTAAACCCTGTTGCAGAGGTGCTCAGTGGTGCAAACTAGATTTGCATTGATCATGTATTACAGCATGGTGGCCAGTAAGGATGCATGTCATACCCTGTTAAAAGATTTTTAAGAATTAATGAAGACATGATACAGGTTTTGCTTATGTTAAAACTACTTTTAACACTGAATACTGAGTTTGAAGATTCTTTTGTCTTTTGTCGTACCCCTTCCAACTCAGAACCTAACCTATTCTTGTGCGATTATCTTCTCAGCTTGGAAATAAAACCTGTTTGAGATGACTTTCAGCATGAATTTGTCCGGATAGCTGATGAGGCTGATGATCTGTATAATTCTGGCAGAGCTGTAGGTTGCCCATTTAGGACCTGTAATTATCAGTAACTAAGTCTTTTAAAAGGCCATTCTCCTTTTTCTCCAGACATCTTTGCGGATATACAATAGATAAATAGATATATAGACAAAATACCAGGCGGTCTTATTCAAGCGCCCGCTTGAATAAGACCTCCTGGTATATTGTCAACTTCCGCAGATGTCCCTTTTATCTCTGCTGTTACTGCAACCTAAACTTCTTCGCAAAGGTTCAGTTGTAAATTTTCTTCAAACTTAAAATAAAGCACACTGATTGGCTTCTTCCGAGCACATGCTCGGAAGCAGCCAATCAGTGTGCTTTATTTTGAGTTTGAGATAATTCTCAAGTTTTATAACCTCGAACCCTGGTTGCTGATTAAAGTTTGGAAATGCACCATCGCCATATCTCTCATGACTCATGGTTCTGAGCAATATTCTGCCCATCTACTGAGTATCTTTTCTTCTGTAAGACGATTCCCCAACTTGCCCTGCAGAGTTGTCGATCCACTGTTTCTCTAAAGAAAGATCCTGATGTCTTGCTATTTCTTTGTTTAGCTGACCCAAGTTTCGATTTGAATACCCCTTTAGCTTACTTCAAGGCCTTCAGAATCCTTTCGTTAGGTTCCACGTATTCTTTCCCATCTACTGCTTTATACTGCCTCTTCTTCCAATCTCTTCTCATCAAACAGTGTCAAGAACATCTCTGACTTTTTCCCGAGCACCTCACTGGCTTTGCCAGTCATTGCTGAATTGCATGTGGTAATCATGCTATCCATGTCCATGTTATCATTTATCAGACCGATGAGTGGTATATATTTCCTACCTATCGTCGCATGAAAAGTGCAAGTCTTATCTGGATCCCTTCACTTCTCATTGTCAAACCTTATTTTTGGCTCGGCCTACTCTTAAAGGCTATAACTTGCTCCCCTGGTATCAAAAGTTGTTCTTTTTGTATACCTGGCAGAAAAAGACCTGGGGCCGTATTCATAAAACGACTTAAGTGGTTGCTATGCTGTTGCTAAGGCTAAATTTCTTTGAAGGAGATTCCCTACAACTAATATTGTCACGCTTGACGAGGAAGCTCGAATAATATGACAGGCTGGCCCAGTAGGTCGGTGTCTGGTTAATTAATTAAGATAGACGACTGAGCGCCACCTTTTGCGAGTGATTAAGCAACTTTCCCACAAATACCCTTTATGGTTACACTTTGCATGATTATGTTTTAAGGAAATAGAGCTTGTGAGATTAGCAGATATTAAAATCTCACTTTCACATGAAACAAACATGTTTGTTTTATTACATATCAGGCGGAAGTGATACGTTAATAAAACAGCTGTGTCTGAGAGCAGGGATGCCACTTATCCTCCACTTCAAAATTTCTGACTTTGGCCCTAATTTTCTCTGGCATTTTACAGTTTTACGTATCCTTTTACGAATTCAAAATTGATATTGCTGTTTGACTTTAACGGTCCTAACTGTATCGGTTGGGAATCGGGGTTTACTCGTAAAGGAAACAATTGCTCCCCCCATTCAGAAACAAGTTCTTTCCTTTAAGAGTAGCGCCAATGAAGAGGGAGATGTTCCTGGACTATATCTCTAGAAAGTACAGCCTTACCCCTCGAACAGAACTGAAGACTACCATTTCTAATTCAGTGATTTTTCCTTGACTTTTCAAATCCTTTCCATGGTTCCCTGACGATGCACTTAATGTCCTGACTTTTCCAGACCAGATGTGTTCCCTGGTCGTGGAAACCGTAGAGAATAGCCAATTACATAGACAGGGATGTCGTCATAAGGGCAGTAAAAGTTTAGATGAAGTATTTCAGGAAGAGACATAGTTTTAAATCACACAGCCCGTTCAATACACCATTAATAATAATGCAGTGTCAAATGATAGGCGTTTGGCCCCGTTCGGCCGCGTTGACTTTCTTTCAGCTTGTGTTTGTTGACCCTTGAATGTTGAGTTATAGAGAAGTGTCTGAAGCAAGCATTAATGTTACCTATGAAATTCGAGAATGATAAAGTTTAACTTATAATAACAAACACCTTCCCAGCAGGCACACAAGGTTGAATCAATATTGATTCATCCTTGTGTTCCCTTTGGATTGAGAAGGAGCAACAGTAACGACAGAATCCAACAACAGTACGAACGCGTTCTCAACCACATTTAGATGCACCGTCATGTGTAATTCATATACGAAATAATGTTTTGTATATGTTCCGGAAAGGCCATTTTCAAAGCACACATTCATTTAATAGGGACAACTCTGTAGTGTCTCATTATTCCTCTCTTCTAAATGAGCCGCGACATGAGAAAACCAACAAAGTGGTCGTGCGCCCAGCGCAGACTCAGATCAGCCTGGGCATCCACCCAGTTTGACCAGACTCTTCGTAAAGAGTTCAAAGGGTAGCTAAGGGTCTAAGCTACCTTCATGCGGACAGCGAAGACTCTGATCAGACTGGGCGGACGCCCAGGCTGATCTGAGTCTGCGCTGGGCGCACAACCACATTGTTGGTTTTGTCACGTCGCGGCTCAAATGGATGTCAAACCTTACAGGAGAGAGTTTGCTTCTCTAGAGTCAGATTTATTTTTCTAAGAGTAAATTTTGGAAGGCTTCATCGTCAAGGAAATTGAATAGAAATACAAATCGGAGCCTCCCAGCAGGCACACATGGTTGAATCATGACTTTGAATCAAGGTTGAATCAAGGTTGATTCAACCTTTTGAACCCAGTGGGCGACTTCGTATAAAAGGCAGAAAAGAGCTTGGAGGTGTACCCATTCACATAAAGACCCAAAATATAAGAAGAAATATGCACAATACTAATATACTAATGAAGACGTTGCTATACTTATCATTTTGGTCTTGTATGGGATAATCTATCCTGGGCACTACAAAAAGGGGGCATGAGTAGAAGTGCTTGAGGTTTGCAAATATCCTTTTGTGCACTAGCCGCTTTATCTTTTTCACCTCTCCAGCTTTCCTCGTGAAATGGCTCATTTGTTTATTGGCTTATAATGACAGCTCAGATGAGAAGTAACAGACATCAATATCAGGATTTTCTGTGGCCAGTCATATGATGTCTCAAATAGCTGGTGAAATACGAGTATTCAAATCAATAAGTGAGCCGCGACATGACAAAACCAACAAAGTGGTTTGTGCGCCCAGCGACACCTCAGATCAGCCTAAGCATCCGCCAAGTCTGATCAGAATCTTCGCTGTGAACTCACTGGATAGCTGCTAGCTCCATGCGGACATCGAAGTTCTGTTGTGGTTCTTTGTTGCCTGTTTTTGGTGTCAGAGTTTCTGTGATGTTTTACCTTATGTATGTTATTATTATTTTTGGTTCGGTTTGGGTTGCTGAGTGGCCACCTTTTGGGAACAAGCTGCTCACTCGGTTGACCATATGTTCTCTGTATCTTGATTATTTGTAATCTTAGTTGTTTCCAACTATGGTTTGAGGGCTGGATTTGGATTTTGATTGTTTCAGTTCCTGGTCTTTGCATACTTTTTACTTTGATTAGACAGGGCGCTGAAGCCCGGGCTGATCTGAGACTTCGCTGGGCTCACATACCATTTTGTTGGTTTGGTCGTGTAGCGGCTCAAGTAGTCATGGGCGTAGCTGGGTACGCACAATCATGTTTCATTATCTTTGTGGGAAAATCTAGGGGTTAAGCAACAACAACAAGATGATGATTTATATAGCTTTAAGCTTTTTAGCTCACTTGTCAATGTGAGCTAATAGTTTAGCCTTGATTCGTCGTCGTCGTCGGCGTCGTCCACATTTTTAAACACCTATATTTCCTACACCAGTTGGCCAATGTTAATCAAATTTGATGTATAGCATTGTTGGGATGGGGAATAACTGCTTAAGATTTTAAGTGCAGATTGGATTGGAACTCTAGTTGCCATGGCAACATATATCTCCCATAGACTTATAATGGTAAAAACTTAAAAAAACCTTCTTCTCTGAAACCATGAGGCCGAGAGTTTATATATTTAGTATGTAACAATATGTATGGGATTCTCTACATAAATCCAAACTGGCTACAACCCAGGTTTTTTTTGTTAACATAGAGCTGTATAGCAAGAGAACCTTCTAAAATCTTCTTCTCTGAAACCATTAGACCGAAAGCTTAAATATTTAGTCTGTAGCAATGTTTAGTGGTCCTGTACATAAATCCTGCCAATTATGCCCTTAGGGTTTAAACTGGTCACACCCCATTGGATCATTGAGCTATATCGCTAAAGAACCTTTAAAATCTTCTTTTCTGAAACCATGATGCTCAGAGTTTATACAGTTAGTATGTAGCAATGTTAGTGGTCCTCTACATAAATCCTGTCGATCTAGCCCCAGGGAAAAGCTATCAAACTCATTTTTTCTAGCATTTTTTCTTATAATTATTGAAACAACATAGGCCTGTCATAACCCCTTGTTATTCTTAGAGTTAATAAAGACGAAACATATTATTTCTGTTTGTTCCCATACGCACAAATGATACATAATAGAAACCATGAAATTTTAAGGGAATTTGAATGGGGGCCCAAAACAGCCCTTATCATACCAGGTACTATATTGTACAATGTGCCTTAGATTTCCTTTCCCTTGAGCACTAAATGGCCCATATTTGACCTAGTCTTGGGCATAATGCATGCTAGAACTCAGGTGAGCGATCGTTGACCACTGGGCGACTTGTCATCAGCTCCTGTTCCATATAACAATGTATACACGTGTATATGTTTGTTGTATATGGAGATTTCTACATAGATTTTGTTTCAAGCAGCAGCAACAACAACAACTCAAGAAATGCACTTTTGTGCGAGGCGGAGCACGAAAATTTAAAAGCGACCTATAGTTTTCTTTGCCACACTTTAAACATCGTAAGTTCTGTCAGCCAAAGAAAATTAATGATTGGGCTTAGTAAGGCGTATGGATACGCTTTCAGGGGAATCAACTCTGCAGTTTACATTTTCTTCCATCTTAATTTGGGTCAACTCTTAAAAGGAACAATTTGCTCCTCTAGGAGCAAATTGTTCCTTTAAGAGAAGACCCCCTCCTTTTTATGACGTTTCGTTGTCATGGGAAGCAATAAGGAAGTAAAAAAAAATTTTCTCCCTTTACAAACACGGCGCGCTGATTCAACATTGATTCAACGTCATGATGTTGAATAGGCTAAAGATTGACTCAGTGTTGATTTAACGCTGTGTGCGTATCAGTGGTCTTTATTTAAAGACTACATTTCGTGTATTTATTGATGTTATAAGTCCATACAGACAGCTCTTTTATGAATGAACTTGGACATATTTTCGAGAGCATCATTAGATAGCACATACAATTGAATTACCTTAAAAGATGGTAACTCAGTAATGGAACAGTAATTCTTCCAGTGGTGGTAGGACTCAATAAGATTTATGGATTTGTACATAGGTTATACACATCTGCGAAAAGGACACAGGTCGGGGTAAATGCGGAATAAATGGCAAATAAGAATAAACATTGATGATAGATTGCGGTTAAAGCATACTCGAAAACAAACTCTAGCAAATATAAAGAAATATTGGCTTTGAAACTTTAGGAATGCTATGTTTCCGAGTTCTAGGGAAATTTCATTATGTACAATAACTGATCGATCTCATTCAGACAACGAGTTTAAAAGTCTCAGTTCCCATAATTATATGTGTTGTCTGGGTCTACATTTAGACATTTTTGTCTTTAATGCAGACCTCTCTTTTTTGTGCCTATTTGATCCCTCCTTCTGGGGCACTATGTTTAATCGGTTTGAATGATAAATGCACATTTCGGTTTGCGTCGCTTTCTGCTTTTGTCTATTCGTTACTGTGCTTTTTCTATCTATTCATTCATTTTTATTGAAACCAAAGTATGTTTTGCTTAAAGCAAATTAAATATCTTACATGCAATATTATCTTCGAACAAAACTGCGAAAGCCTATGAGGACATAATGAAATCGAAACAAACAAAAATATATTGATATCAAAGTTAGAAGTGAATGAATTAACTTTCAGAGAAAACTACTCTGTTACTTTCATTTTTGCCCCCCACCCCACCCCCCCTCCCCCAACCTTCTAAATGTGGTGTAAACTCCTAAAAGAAGCAAGTTATTTCCTTACAGAGTAGAACCTACTTTGAAAGTGTAATGTCGTCAAAGGAAGTAAACAGGAAGTCACAATAGTTGTTCCCCTTTGCAAAATGTCGGTGTGCCCATACACAAGCTATCTTTGGTGTTTTGAGAGTAAATATTTGCACTCGTCAACAATTTCCTTTGAACCTAGACTAGGCTGACGATGTTCATACATCAGTATACAACACTCGTTCACGCGTCGTTACGCGTAAGCGACGTCACGGATAATTCAAATATGGCGTTAAATTAGTCATAACTTCACGAATAAAGTAACAACACAGTATAAATATAAAAGGTAGATTTCATTCTTCGGAAGTTCGTGGAAGTATGAATGCAATGGATTCCATGCAGAGTTGACGTGACGCCCTTCTCACTTGCTTTGCACGTAGCCCATTCCCTTCATACTTCCATGAACATCCGAAAATGACATTTATTTCTCAAATAGATCAAGATGTTTGAAAACTTGGTGCTTCTGTGGCTGTCTGAACTATGTAGTCATTTTACTAGGCTGTTAGCCGATAACTAATCCTACAGTGAGTATTACAGTTGCGTAGATTTTTCATTCATGTTAAGGTCATGATAATAATGATAATATTTCCATAGCTAAGTACAATTAATATAATTACCATGTTACATGGTCAAATGAGTAACTGAAAAACTATGACATACGTATGTCAATCATGTTAAAATTGCGTTGATAGTATACGTAAAGGATTCTTTAAGGGATTGAACAAGTAGATACCCATCTTCTGAGGGCACTTTGTGAGAATGAATTTATAAGTATGTATTGATTCTAGCTCTTTTTATTTCTAACAAAGTCCTTGGGCGCTCTCCTATCAGCCAATTCCACATACAACAGAGCTGGAAATATGAGCCTCGACACGATAAAACCAACAAAGTGGTTGTGCGCCCAGCGCAGACTCAGATCAGCCTGTGAATCCACCCAATCCGATCAGACTCTTCCCTAAGCGCTTAAATGGTAGCTAAAGGTCTAAGCTACCTCTATGTGGACAGCGAAGACTCTGATCAGACTGGGCGGATGCCCAGGCTGATCTGAGTCTGCGCTTGGCGCACAACCACTTTGTTGGTTTTCTCGTGTCGCGGCTCATATCAGTCTGCAAGTATATACATTGCCTGCCATTCAATATGCCTCCAGACGTGGGAAACATCATAACTCTGATGCCGTTATAACATGGTTAACAAGTTTAAATTTGTCTTTAAAGTGAATGGATACACATTCAAGGGCAGCAACCCTGCCATTTGCACGTTTGTCTCTCTTCTCGATGGAGGCCAACTCTGAAAATACAGAAGTTGCTCTCAAGGAGTAGGGTCTTCGTTGACTAGGGAAGCGAAGAGGAAGCCACAGAAGGTATTCCTTTTCGTAAAATCGGCGGAAAGGCATAGAAATTTCCTAGTTTTATTCTTCTTGACAGGGGGTCCAGGGGGTTTAGTCCTTTGGGAAATTTCATATTGCCATGTCAGTCGGCATTTGGTACTGAAATCTTGTTCAATTTCAGAATGCAAATACTCTGGTGCGTAACGAAATTCTGTCAAATTCTGCGTGTTTGCGTACGGGTAGCTACGCCCTTGGCAGAAGTTGCACAGAGAAGGTACCCACCGTCAATGTAATATGAAGCTACACTTGGTTAAAATAACTAAGTTCAAACAAAAAAAAACATATAACAAAATATAATTTTAGTATTATATCAGAACCTCGGGCAAATTCTAAGACCAAACAAAAATACCTGGCTTTTATTCTTTATTTCAGGGATCTCGCGCACCATTTATGTGCTATGATGCTGTACGGAGCCAAAATGTGAATAAAGTAAAAATGCTTAAAATGGAATTCTCAAACCATGTAAATATTGCCTGCAGAATTTCAAATTGCTTGGTTAGCAACTGTAAGGTAGATGTGCGCTCTCGTACATGTATCTACACTCTATCCTATGCTATGCTTTTGAGGGGGAAAATCACATGCAAATTCTCAAACCAGTTAAGTCAGTTACAACTGTATATAGAGTTGGGCACATAAGACACCAAGTGGTCTTTAGCGACCATAGAATTACTGACACACGGAGTTTGGAAGGACGGAAAGCCGAAAACCATGTCCACCCGCTGTTCTAAGAAATCTTCCTAATTCAGTTTTTTTTTTTTCAGAAATTCCGGGTTTCAAATATAAGCTACATAAGGATGGCGTGTAAAAATGTAAACAAACGAAAGTCAAGAATGAAGCCAATGGTTGTTATACTATTGAAGCTATAACGCCATTTTCATATTCAAGGTTATACAAAGCATAATCTTGCAGACTAGAATTGATTGACCTGGTTGCGCTTATAACGTTATTGCCTCTGGATACGCCCCTGACTGCCATTGTTTTAATGGCACTGATCAGGAACTGATACACGAACAATCAGATTCCATCCCGCACCCACACACTAAACGGGAAATTCCCGACATGAATTTTGAAAACTTGTTATAAAACAACGCGAGCAGATAACAAAATGAACATTCTTTCTCAGACATTAAACAAAACATAAAAAAAACTAGAAAATTGTGTCTGTTAGACACTAATGATGCCCTGAGCAGCGCCTGTAAGAGGGCATGTGTACATCCCTAAAGCATCTTTTTAAGCACAAATACTATCATCTACAAAGAGTTCACAAACTCCATATCCTACAGTGCAAAAATGCTATCTAAAATCAAGATTAATTCTAGCTGCATCAAAACCCACATGCACATTTTCAACATGCCTACAGCATGTACGCAAGGTTTGGAAAAGATCCATTAAAAACTGAGGAGTTGATTACACAAACTTCCATACCCTACAATGCAGAGATTGGCCTAAAATGGCTAAGTTCAAAAGACAGTAATTCTGTCAAAATAAATTCTAGCTCCATGAATAACCCACATGCACATCTTCAGTATGTTCAAAATAAGTATGTTTAAAAGATCAAATAAAAACTGTGGGAGAAGTTGATTACACAATCTTCATACCCTACAATGCGAAAATTTGACTAAAATAACTAAGTTCAAAAGGCCGTAATTCTGCCAAAATTATTTCTAGCTCCATCAAGTACCCACATGCACATCTTCAATATGCCCACAATGAGTATGCAAGGTTTGAAAAAGATCCATTGAAAACTGTTTGAGAAGTTGATTACACAGTCTCCATATCGTAAAAGGTGACAAACGGACGGACGGACAAACAGGCAGATAGACAGGGACAGACAGACAGACAGGCAGACAGGGGTAAATCTTAATGCCCCCCCGACTATCGTCCTGGGGGCGCAGACAGGGGTAAATCTTAATGCCCCCCCCGACTATCGTCCTGGGGGCATAAAATCAAACATTTAATTTGTTTTCATTTTATATACATAAAACATACTTCGTAATGATCAAAAACAAACAAAGCAAAACGATTTTTTCTAAATCAATTTAAAACAATTTAAAACATTAAAATCGCTTTTCTACATGTTCTGAAAACTTCCATACAAGTAACCCCTAAAATTCTATCTATCTATCTATCTATCTATCTATCTATCTATCTATCTATCTATCTATCTATCTATCTATCTATCTATCTATCTATCTAAATCGAACGTCTCTACAGGCTATATCTATCTATCTATCTATCTATCTATCTATCTATCTATCTATCTATCTATCTATTGTATTTTAGTACTTAGGCTTCGTGTCCTCTGTAAACTTAACTTATCTATCTATCTATCTATCTATCTATCTATCTATCTATCTGAAAACAGTTTGAAAAGTAAAGTAAAAGGTCAAAATGGTCAGGAACCGATACAATCTAATTCCTTATCAAACGATAAAGCGGTTCCAAAGAGTACCAATATACGAAGTAAGATAACACGAGCGGACAACTAAAACTGCAGCACTGCAAAGCGGTTTAGACAGGCTCCAGCAATTGGAAGAAGACCGGCAGATGTCATTTCACCCCGTAAGGGTGGCCAAAAGAGATCCACAGCCATCCTGACAATCATCAGGACAGAATAATATCTAGGTGTCAATTTCTCGTGGAAGTCTCATGTGGAGGCCATAACAAAGAAGGCAAACAGCAGCTTGGCCTTCCTGCGAAGGAATATAGCCAGTAGGTCCCAGGTTATGAAAGCCCAGGTTTACAAGACCCTACTCTTTTGCCGACCCATTCCAGCAGTTGTTTTTATTGGAATTTTTTCTTAAAAGATGCTTAAATATAAAAAGTATAGGTTTTACATGACCAAAACCATATTTCATATCTAAAAACTGACTTGCAGCGTATTGCATGACCTCTCTTGTCTATTATTATCATTTCTTTGGAGATGGGGTTTTCAATAATAAAAATAGTCCTTCTGGTTTCCAGCCTTAGATGAGGTTCAATTTGATTTTAAGACAGGGCCTCCTATCATGACATCACAACTGAAATGACGACATCACAATTCACATGACCTTTGTTTGGAACATAATCATTTCAGCAAAGGGTTGCTTGCAGTGACACTTAAACTTCTGCATCTTTTAGTTTTCCAACAAGATATTCCCCACGAAAACAACTGCTGTAAAATATCAGAGAAGATTCTTATGAACTGATTTCTAGTTGATTTTCTACAAAATGATAATTTTCAAAAATGTGCTTGAAACATGCCACCCCTACACCAATGGTACATTCTGACAACAGTTTGAGGCGTTCTTTTTTAAACTAAATTTTTTTCCAAGGCTGAGAGCATGCCAGTGAATTTTAAAAATTCTCCTGGACTATGAGAAAACTGAACTGGGTAAGTTGAATTGGAAGCTTCTTATCATTCTTAGCATCAACTTTGAAAAATAAAAACAGCTGCCGGAGCGAGCCAACAAGAGAGTAGTCAGACCCAGCTTCGGGTATGCCGCGTCACATCACACATAGTACCTAACAGTTTGGGGTGGTACAACGCAGAACAGCCAGGTTCGCCCTCCCAAATGACGCAAGACCTTGGCTGGCAAACACTCAAACGCCAAAGTCGTGGTTGTGTACAGCATCATCACGCCTTGCACATGTCAAAAGCTACTAATTCTCGTTTATCAACTGCTATACTGATAGTCTGATAGCAACTGTGTTAATTTTACAATAAAACGAGATCGCAGAGCCTCAGTATAATCGTATTTTGTGTAGTGAAAGAAACAACAATTGATTTCCTAAATGTGGGAAAAGCATAGCTTTTCTGGTCGTTAGTGCCTTAATTGTATTTACGCCACCTAATATAAATTCTTTCGGAAAAATGGCACACATGCACTGTTCGAAGAACTTGAGATGTGGTACAAAGAATTGCTAAATGTTTAGAAGATATGCTTAGATAACTCATGTATATCGAATATATAACGCATGGCCAACTTTCCAATAACTGAGTCTCGCCAATACCTGGGCGACACGATACACAAAAATGCATTGATTTAGATAGGAGATGACTTTTTAACAACCAAATATAAAATAATTATAAAAGATAGAAACTCTGTGCTGGCGGCATAGAAAACTACAGTATTTCCCGATTACGCTGATATGTTTTTCATAATTTTATAGTAAGAACATTTTGGTCTATTTTCGGGTTATTTGTTATGACCAGTAAAATGATTAAATATATAGCAAAATCATCATAAAATTGACAGATTGATACATTTTAAATTAAGATAAGTCCACGATTTGAGATCTAATTGACTCTGTGCTGGCGGCTCCAGTTCCCTTAATATTAGACCTTTATACTGATATAAAATTTATTTAACTAAGCGTTGGACATTTTAGTCTATTTTGCGATTTAAATTAGAAACCATAATTTCAAATTTAGTTAGAATCACATTCCGGAGGTGTACGGTTAATGCCGACGGTTTACGAACGGTTGAGAAACTTAAGAACAGCTGAAGTAGTGGATCATCGCATGCTATAGGTGCGTATATTAACTGTATTTATTTATATCATGAAGAGAATCCGTGTAGGGATAAGAAACATTATATACTCTGAAAAGTCACTCTTTATTTATGACGTTTCGGCATACTGCCTTTATCAAAATTATGAAATTTGTACAAGACTACATTTTGAGCGTTTACATTCTTCTCAGCATGCTCAAAATGTAGTCTTGTACAAATTTCATCATTTTGATAAAGGCAGTATGCCGAAACGTCATAAATAAAGAGTGTATTTATTTATATATTGCCGTAAAATCCAATTCATACGATACGTTTTGCACATCAAATTATCAAATCTGCAATTTAAGACAAATAAGTTGATTCCTATTCTTTCTTTTTTTTCTTTCTTTTCATCACATAATTATTATTATTATTAATTATTATTATTATTATTATTATTATTGTTATTATTATTATTATTTGCTTAAAATGAAAAGATAGTATTGTGATTGCAATTATCTTCAGTACTTTAATCTTAGTAACACTTACTACCAATTATGAATTTGATCCTTTTTGCTAATTATGGCTTCAATATTTGCTGCATCGGTATTGTAGACGACAGTTTGAAACGGAGAGAACTAATGTTGATGGTAAAGGTGTTAATGCCAATTAATGGCAACTATTGTTCGCTCTTACTCAGCTTTAACTCAAACTAGGTAAGTTAATTGTACACAAAAAGTGTGCAAGCATCGATTAAGATCTCATCAGAATGTTAACTACAAAGCGCTGAATGATGGGGAGGTATTTTTTATGATCTGTTAGACCAAATGACTGCGCAGTCTGATCGGGTATTCAGAGAGTGTGTTGCAGAAAGAGCAGAAATAATAAATAATAAAATGCAAACATATGCAGGCTGATCTGAGATGCACTATTTTCATTGATATTTATTGGTGTTCTGAGGGACAAATGAGCCGCGACACGAGAACACCAACACTGCACACTCAGATCAGCCTGTCCTCCTCCCAGTCTGAGCAGAGTCTACGCTAAGCGCTAACAGGGTAGCAAAGGGTTTCCAGGCTGAACTGAGTCTGCGCCGGGCGCACAACCACTTTGTTGTTTTCTCATGTCGCAGTTCAAATAGTTCTACAGCTTGTCACCCGACAGTTGCCCTAAGAATCGCCCGCAATCACAGAACAGATTTCCCAATTAGTGTGCGCACATGCACAGGCTGATTTGGGCACACGCATTAAAACGTTTTGAAAAAAAAATCTGTTTTTTTTTTTTGTTTGTTTGTTTGTTTTATTTATTTTTTTTTTTTTGCAAACTGCACACACATATTTAATTATTCTGCAAATGTTTTATCTTTATTTATTTTTTCCCCCGATTTATCGTTTATTTTTACTTAGTTTATTTATTTCACGAATAATTAAGGATAGCTTTGTCCAGGTAATCTCTGATTTTACGATCGATAATCGATATATTCATGTGCAATAAACACGCTTGACATTTACCCTTCGCTATCAACAGATGATTCAACACTGACAACTTCAGCAGAAATTACCATATTGCCATTAAAACTCCGATTTATTTAATTTTTGATATGCAATATGCAATATGCAATATGGGAACAGAAAAAAATAAAAACAATCATTATGCACATTTGAAACCTGATCATCTCCGCATCTGCTTTAGTTGAATGCTCAACCGTTTTATAAGCTATTCAGATTAGCCTGCGCAAACTGATCGAGAAGGGACCAGGGTTTCTGGATAGTTTGCGCAGATGCGCAGTCTTATTTTAAGTAACTACATTGGAATCAGAATTGTTTACGAGTGATACCCCAAAGGAACATCAATCGCCAGAACCCGTGACCGTTCATTAGTCTGAGCTGATGCGCAGCCTGATCAGTCGCATATGCGCAAACTAAGCAAAGAACCAAAAAAGGGCGTTTAATTTTTATGATACTTCCCACAGTCAAATAATCGATATTGTACCTGTTTTAATCGCTACCTGTTGCCAAGTAGATTGCTACGCTAGGTAATTCAAGAGACCTGTGGGTATTATCGATAAATCGGCGATACCTGTATTTTTCACTCGATAGCGATTATGAAAATAGTTGCGTATGGTCTTCATGGGTATTTACTTTAGCTGGGCGTGGCAAAATGATAAAAAATATGTAAAAAATAGTTGTTTAATATTTTTCATATAAATTGTTCTTATTGTCAAAATTGATGTTTTCGTTGATATTTGGTGGGTGGCATTTTTTTGATCGGGTGGCAGAACAAAGGGCAAAGGTTGGTCGACCACAAACCGGTTAAGCAACGCCCCTATCCCCACCCCCCCACCCTTCCCAGTCATTTCATTACTGGCCATCCCAAGGAGGGACTTCTGTTTTAGTTCTTCTTGGTAGCCCGGTGACCACTTACATGGGAAATGGCTGTTCCTATTACTGCCGCTGGTAATGTCTTTGGTGGTGACTAATTTTGTGTTGTCTTTTTTCCATATGGTGTCCTGGATGAGAGCTGGAATTGAATTGTGTCAGTTTCTGAGAATTTTTCTACTTACTTATGTAAATAACTGTCAAAATTGTTCGGTCTAACAATAAGTTCGGTAAGAAGCGTTTGCATGAGCTTCTCGTTACAATATCATTTACCAAATGTAACTTTGAGCATCTTTGTTTTGTTACGCTATTCAGGATCAAAAATGAAAAGTCAATGGGCATGACTGTACAATATGTTCTATAAAAGGGTTATCCTTTGGAAGCAAATTTAAACACCGCACGGTCAGCTTAAAAATCAATGTATTATGGAAATGAATTTTATTTATTTATTTTATTTTTTGTGTGGATTTTATGAATGTAATTCCAACTTGGTCACCTTTCTCTCAAAGCTGTCTGCTATACTGAATATCTAAGAAATCGACGCAAAGAAAATAGATCCAAAATGTTCTAGATTTCTGGTTCGGGGTATTAATCGCAGTATAAAAGCCCTTTCTCGTTTGTTCTTGACCAGTAAATTGTGCTGAATTAGTAGCATGAAATTGTTATTAGAAATCAAGTCCGTGGGTAGAAACCCGATCACAATAGATTTAATAAGGTCTTGATACTTCTATCATATTGTGTGGCTTCAGCGGAGAAGATACACAGTTATGTGTGGATCGGCAAGAGATACCTTCTTTTCATTGCGACCTTTCTTCACTTGTTTATTCAGAACAACTTTGAAACAAGTTAAAAAACATGTTTAGAAATGAAATACATGTATGTAACTTTACTATATCACCGATATGTAAAAAAAAATGTTATGATATGTTGGTATACTATGATAAGTTTGGCTATAACAATTGGGCATCGAAAGTTAAAAATATATGCTATATGAAAATGGTTTTGGTTTTGTTTGGGAGGCCCAGTTTGTTCAAAATGAATTTAGGTTTTTAGATCTGTTTGAACAGAGATTGAGAGATCAGTTTTTTTCAAAATTGGCAAACTCATGTTAGAAATAGTAGTAAATTGAAATTTTACACTCGCATTAAAATGAGTATAGGTTTCGAAAATTACTTAGATATATTAAATGTAGATAAATTTAGACATGTTTTTGCAAGTTTTCGATTATCATGTCACGAATTAGAAATTGAAACTGGGCGACATAGAGGGATTGACAAAGTAAATAGAGTTTGTAAATTTTGTATAAACTGTTTAGAAGATGACATTTTTTGTTTATCTGTAAGACATATGACGACTTGCGCAGATGGTATATAATGTCAAAATATTATTTAGCACCTAATTTGCATAAGTTTCATATTTTAATGTCATGCAAAAATGAAAATGTTATAAGATTAGTAGCTATGTATTTGTTTTATGCTCCAGTCAGGAGAAATGAATTAATTAGAAAATAAATTCGTTTGTATCATGCATGTACTGAAGATGTGTGCTATGTATATATGTTCATGTTTTGTGTTATGGGCCGGTGGCCAAAATCACTCAATAAAGTTTACAGTTTAACTTTACTATATACTCGCAAAACGTCTTGTGCACATGTTCTTTATATCTTATGACTAATGACAAAGTCTCTGGGAGCACTCTGATCTGCTCTACACTGTCATACAAGTTGCGACTGAAATTTGAGATTTCAACACCAAAAATCGGCGATCGAGTTATTAAAACTAACGTCACTGTCAGATGAAATGCTCGTGTAATTATAAAATATGGACACAATTGGCATAAAAATAGCAAACTCAATGAGATAATTCTTATTGCATCATTTATGCATACCCTTTAAAAGAGTAACGATGCAAAATAAGATTTTCAGCTGAATCTGAAGTATAACCTGTCAGTCAGAATCTACCATTTCTTTTTTAAAAGAAAAAACAAACTACAGTCGAACTTCACTGGTTCGAACGCGGAAGGCTCGAACACCATGTTTCGGTCGAACTGACTTTCCAGTCCCGGCGAAATCCCTATTCATTTTAACTAAACATGCCACACTTGGCTCGAACAACGATGGCTCGAACGCTCGAACCCCAAGTCTGGTCCCTAGAAACCACTTTCTATGTAAAAAAACACCGATGGCTCGCACCTATTTCCTTGTAAAAAAATTCCAAGTTTAATGACCGGACTAAATACAGATCCTACCGATTACAAGTATTGGTCATCAGGTTTGCTACATCCATTCTTATCTTGATCTTTTTATATTGTAAATAAAATTCTGTGTTGATTTGTTTTATCTACCTGAAAGTGCAAAGGTTCAAAGAGTGACCGATCAAAATACAGGAAGTTTTCGTAGTTATGATAGAAAAACATAGTACATAAAGTTGGATCATGTTGAGCTGGTCTTCAATGGCTCGAACTACCGATCGGTCGAACTTTTGTCGGTGGTCCCGGCGAGTTCGAGCCACCGAAGTTCGACTGTATTGTGTAAATTTGTGTTTCTCCGGTGCATTCCTTACTTGACAAGTATCATCCAATTTATCAATGATTTACAATTGCGGTTAAATCGTCGCCTTCTTCACTACAAATAGCTTAGTTTCTACTGTTTAGGACTTTCGAGTCTTTTAAGAGAAATCTACTGTAAATGGTGGGCAAGGACAAGATCAGCGCTGCACATCACTGCTCATTCAGCTGTAAGGGAGCAACGCGTTTCCCTCCAATTGTTTTGAAAGTGAAACAACTTTTGTGACTTCCTGGGGCCGTATTCATAAAGCCACTTAAGTCGTTGCTATGCGGTTGCTAAGGCTAAATATCTATAAAGGAGATTCCCTACAACTATGAAATTTGGTCTGGAGGAACAGTCTGTGTAAGACTGTTCCTCCAGAGCAAATTTCATAGTTGTAGGGAATCTCCTTCAAAGAAATTTAGCCTTAGCAACAGCATAGCAACGACTTAAGTCGTTTTATGAATACAGCCCCTGCTTGTTACCTTGAACGAAAAATCCCTTTCAAATTGTTCTAAGTGGTTATTGCTTAAGAGCATCCATCGCTTCAGTATCAATGTACAGTGTATGGGTATACCCTTATATTTTCCGCCAGTTTTATAAAAACAAATAACTTTCGAGACTTCCTGTTTGCCTACCTGCACGAAAAAGACCTTTAAAAATGGGATTTACTCTTACAGGAGAGAATTGTCTCTGAAAGAAAAATGCCTTTGACCTTGGTCGTAAGATTGTTTCCATGCCATTAATATTATAATTATCGTTTGTTCGAACATAATTGGTAATGCCAAATATAAATGCACAACAACTTGTACCCTTTAATTTGTTATCGCCTGATTAGTATATTTTGTCAGAAATAAATGTTACAGCGATCAATTTTATCTTTTCAACCATCCCAGCTCATATGTTAGAATGTCAGTGATACCTTTGACAATATGTTTTGATATGTAAGGCTTGACGTTTCTCACTAAATCATTAAAACTTTAATGTTCTTTAATGTCATAACGTCCAAATACTAATTGACGGCATCTCTGATAATACCGAAATCCGTATATTAATGTCATGCTAGCCCTAGGAGTGTACTAATAACGCAATCTGAGTCCAGTAATGGTGTGTTTAGTCATAACTTGTCAAACATGGCCTTCGATGGTAAAAGCATACTTAGTTCTCTCTTAAAACTATATATGACATCATTTGTTCTTAAATCAGTATATGCTTTAATCTGTTTATACTGTATCATCATACAAATGTCTTTCGCCGCAAACCGTGACGATTAGACCTGGCCCCGAGGTTATAAAACTTTTTTCATGCTCAACTCAGCTGAGCATGAAATTTTACCTGCTTATAAATAGCAAATTACTGATAAATACAGTTATTTTCATGCTCAGTTTAGCTGAGTGTGAAATTTTCTCTGCTTATGAATATGAAAATGCCAACATTAGTTGGCATTTTCATATTTATCAGCAGAGAAAATTTCATGCTCAGCTGAGTTGAGCACCAAAAAGGTTTTATAACCTCGGGGCCTGGTTTGCATATTCGTATTCTTGCATTTTCGTATTCTAGCAATGACTTGCAAAGTTTATGTTTTTGTAGTCTATAAGACTCCGGTATTGTTCTGACTAGAGTGAGCATATTTCATTCATACAGAACTTAAAGATGAAAGTACAATTAGCTGTATTACAGATAACTAGTCTACTACGTGTCCTTATAAAACATTAAAACATGTATACATATATACAAAGACTGAACACACACACACTCTCTCTCTCTCTCTCTCTCTCTCTCTCTCTCTCTATATATATATATATATATATATATATATATATGGTAGGATTAAATCATCAACAGTGCAAAACAATATTTACTGAGCGCTTTCGGCTTTCGCCTTCTTCAGAGTTTACAGGTACAAGAAAAAAAATCAAAATTTCAACATTTCTACAGGTAAATCAAGAAAAAACAAAATAATCATGAAAACGTTTCTCAATTTACTATTCAAATTCACATTAAACGACCAAAGAAATTGAAAAAAGGTCGTTTAACAAAGCAAAATTGCTACAAGGCGGCCGTTTCACGGCCCCAGTTCGAATTTGAAATTGCAAATGGCAGCCATTTGCAATTATATTAAAATTATATATATATACACGTGAACGAAATGCGTTACTGAGTTCCGTCGTCCACCACGGTATAAGAAAGCTATTCCTCTAGTACCTTGGTTTGGCACAAGGAACGTGTGGCGGAACCTATGTCGAACCATCACGCCTCTGTGCCGATTTTCTAAGTATTCAACTCCCAGACTAGCCCAAAAAAACGAAACAGCATGTCCGACAATTCACATTCCGAATACCAACACAACATCATTATGATCTTACACACTGATACTTTAGTAATAAGAAAAAATAATGGAAGTAATATCAGGGCGTATACAACGTTTCCACGTTTATATAGAATATCCGTTACACCTATGCTAATTTTAAAAATCGATTCCATAAAATATTAAGGCATTAGATAAAAGATAAAATCTTACATCCTTAAATGGCTACAATCTTGGTGGTTCGATAATCTTGTTGCAGAATATGAGAATGAACAATCAAACATTGCCGTTCTTGATCTAGGCATAGATAAGTGGCATCTGTAGATAAGCTTAACGTGCGATTAGGCATTTGATACATTGGAATGAGAGGTTCCGATGTTTAGGGCGGTGTCAGTTTATTTTAGTGTTTAATTTACCAATTCCGCCTTTTTGTTTAGTTTTGGCGTTTAGTTATTGTAGTTTGGCGAACATTTCAGAAAGTGCTTTATCAATAAAGAATTTAAAATAATCCCTGTTGTGTTTTTTTGAAAGTTTGATAGTCTTCCTATTTGGGCTTGGACGAGTACCCGGGTCCCCGAGGTCGGGTCGGGTAAACCAATTACCTGAGTACAAATTTACTACTCGTTACCCAAATGCTTATTATTATGTAATGTATAAATATTCTTTTCCAATAAAATTCCTAGCAAAAAGAGAGATGATTAGTGTGACTGTCTTCTATAAAATGAAATCATATATTGCCAAACCATTTTTGTAAGTTATAACAGAGAGATTTCTACATTTTCGCTTCCTTCCCATGCACACGTGTATAACATTTTTGTTAGTTTTAATTCAGTGACTACATCCAGAAGCTTACCAACTGAAAATCGACAATTTTTCTTAGAATTGGTGGAAAATCGAAATCGAAGCATAGCTGTTATAAGATATCAAATATTGTGATCCAAAGTAAAGTCGACACATACTTCTGGACTGACTGCTAAGCAGATTTTTTTCTATGGCTAAAAAAGCCATTAACAGAGGTCCCCTAGCAGGCGCCTTTGAAGATAAAGTTTTCGCGATGGCTAATTATTGTGAAAGAAAGATTTTTTAGAGTGGCATCTCAGCAATAATTGGTGAAATTTATCCTTATTCGAACTTGGCCTATATTTTTTGATGATATAGCTGTGTGTAAAATTTGTATCCAATACACCAATGTTTTCAAAAGACAACAAACGGAAACCATGTTTTGGACAAATTGAAGTTGGAAAAGGGCCATAACTCCCATAATAATAGGTGCATTTTCCTCAAAATCAAACTTGGCCTATGTTTTATGATTTTATAGCTGTGTATAAAATATGAACCCAATACATTTTTTTTCAAAGGATATTGAACGGAAACCATTCTGTCGTACGTACAGACGTGTCGTGCGTATGGTGCGTACGGACGGATGTACGTACGACAGCGGTGATACTATATACCCCCGCACCCCACTGAAAATGGCGGGGGTATAACAACAAAACTCATGTTCATAGATAACACCTAAAATGGTGTTGAGCTGGATCCAGCATTATGAAAAACTCCAGAAATGGCAGATATATCATTTGTTATATGATAGCAAATATGTTCTATTAAAGAGTTATCCTTTGGAAGCAAGGATCACACAAGGAGCAAAGTTTCTACTTTTTCTCTTTGTTTGAGACATATGAAACACCGCAATAATTAATAACAACAATAAAGGCTGTTCATTAAAATACAGGTTTTTAAAGTTTTTATAAGCAAATTAAAGGTTTTAAAAGATTACAGGAAAAAATCCTTTAATAGGTTTTAAAGGTTCCCATAGGGGCCCTTAATTATAGATACATTGTCATTGTTAGCATATTCTTTTAGACATTTTATTTCAGTTTTTATTTTATTGTGCGATTTTGCGCAAATTCTGCCAAACAGAACAACACTTTATTTCAGTATAATATCTAAGGTCACTCACAGGTGGAACATGACAAAAAGTAGCAGCATAATACAATTTCAGAGAGACGGACTATGAGGTTGTAAAAACATAACGGACAAATTGCTCAGATCTAGCCTATATTAACCTCAACCTTAGCTATACATTTAATTCGAAGTTACTCTCGTATCTCAAACCAAGCCTGAGCAATCGTCCCAACAACTTTAACTCGGGCTTTAGTAATTTCCAGAGAGAGAGAGAGCGAGAGACAGAGAGAGAGAGAGAGAGAGAGAGAGTCAGTAGTGTCGTTCATCTAACATGAAGTAAGAAAGCTGCTGGCCGCAATTTGATACAAGTACTCAATAACTTCCGGAAATTCCGGAATATGTTTTTCAATTTTGTTTCCTTTATATAATATCTGTATTAAGTTCTTTTTCTCTCTTTCTGTCTTCATTCATCGAATTTTATGCATTTATTTATTTATTTATTTATTCCATTTATAAATTACATTTGTGTCTGTGCATTTTAATGTCCATATGCTCAAGTAACACATTTAAAAAAGAAACCCACATGCAATGCATTATTTAAATAAAGTAGATGCAAAACAGACACAATATGTAGGTACAAGAACACGAAATTGCAATGCTAACTTTTGCGGCAATTACTTCCATTTTGTCTCTTAGAAACGCGCAATATAATATGATGTCCCATGTTATATGTTTTCTTTACGGTAATGTAGCTGAGGCAGGGTTTTCAAATCTATTAAGTATTTACTAAATTAGATCATACTGAATTGATTAAAAGAGTAAAACTCCTCGTCCGAACTTACTCTGTTTTATTTTTATAATGTTTTTAAAGGCAATTCAGATAACATGATAAATCATACTATAGTAGTTATAGTTCTGTTGTTATTCTTAGTCATGTGGGCGCTGTTTACCGGAAAAATTCAAAGGATGGCGCAATTATTGCGCCTTAAGTTTAGTATAATGTCCATTGTCTTAATTTACTGAGGCAGGACTTGCACTGTAATCGGTAAACAAGTTTAAACAAAAAAACATGCAATGGCATTTTGCCCAGAAGAATCACAAACAAACCAAAGGTTAGAAGTAAATTTATTATGATTAATTAGATTTAATTGTCTCTCTGACCCTTAATTTGAATATCATAGGAGGTTCAGTTGATATAAGAGATAAAGGTACCCGTTCATGATATTTAATGTGATTTTGAGGCCTTCCTTAAGCAAAGGTTCTGTTGGGTAGATAAGTATACAACCGTTGGATGAATTTTCACACAACTTGCCTCCACTATGTATTTAAACAGAGCAGCAACACACGTACTGTTAAAAATTTAAACATATTGCTGAGTTCTATGTCACCCCAAAAATGTGAGGGAGGGCTTACAATTTTTGGCGCGGATCCCATTAGAGTCGGTGTCAGCGTTCGTGAGATAGCTTGCCTGCATAATATCTCATTTACCAGCAAATGGATTTTAACCAAAATTGTAAGGACTATTGGTGCATGTTAAATGGCTAATATGGTGACCATGACCACCTATTAAAGTCACAGTTATGCTTAAAGAAAGAAGTTAAGGATTGGGGACTAGTACAGTCAGATCCCACATCCTGCCCACAAAACCAAACGGAAAAGAAGCACACATACGGTAAAGTACGCAGGCATGGTAAAGTAAAACAATAAGCAATGATAAGGAATTCATTCAATCAAAACCCACACCCCGCTCTCAAAATCAAAAGGGAAAGAAGCACACATATTCTTCGATTTCCTTTCGTTGACTGGGCGGTGCTTATTTCTGACTTTACCTTTCTAGAAAGGTATAATGCGGTAATAACTTTTATGCTCACTCGCGCAGAACAAACCTCACCTTTACAAAAGGCAAGGAATGATCGGAGATCGCACAACAATAATTTTTTTCTTTCAACCCAGCATACAGTCAGCGTCTGAACAACGTTGGGACGACGTCGATGCAACGTTATGACATCGCAACAACCTTGTTTATACGTCAATAAAACGTCTTATTATATACCTATCAATGATACACCTTTTGAACTGCCTGTTTTCTGGTCATCTGATACAGAGAGCCTTAACAAACTGACGTTTTCTGAATCCGTATCACTATCCTTTAAAACGAGGCTATTTCTATTTGGAGAGGCGCGGTAGTCGAGTGGTTAGAGTGGCTCGGCTATTGTGCAGAAAGTCACCGTAAGGTCGTGAGTTCGCGGCTCACTGTCGCCATACGATGACTGGAAAACTCTCTCTGTCAACCCAGCAGTAAGTGGGTACCTTTTTCGAATTAGGGAAGGATAAGGCAGCGAAAGGAGAGGGATGGGCTCCGCCTTTCATCAGCTGTGCCCAAGATACAGTGGGTCTCTAACCCCCACCCCCCCTACGGCTATTAGGCTATGGGAAACCTTTACCTTTTTATTTCTGAGTTCCAGATTCAGGCGCGTCATTTGTAAACGTGCATCGCAGACACGAGAACCAGAGAAACCGGACCAGTGACGTAACGTCAACAAACACGTCAAATGGCGCGCCACGATAGCTCAGTCGGTAGCATTTGTCTCACGACTAGCTACATACCTTTGCCACGCAGGTTCGAATCCGGCTCGATGCATTATTGCTGACAAGTATAGATAGTTGGCTGTTCCATAAGGTATATAATAAACAAATTATTATAACAGTAACTTGATCTGGCATACTGTATCACGTCTCGTGGATGAGTTCATACTATCGGATCACCCTCTACGCAAGCGTCTCGGGTGATCCGATGGTATAAGCTCATCCACTCGACGTAATACAGTACGCCAGATCAAGTTACTATTATAATAATGTGTATATAACGTTGCATCGACGTTCCTCCGACGTCGTATCGACGTAGTGTGCCTGTATGACAACTGTTTATCATTTGCGGTGACCGATAGCGTTTACCGGGCATTTTTAATCTGCTAATTATGCGTAACAACTCATGAGCATGCTACTTTACCGATTTTTCATGTGGACTGCTCGATTTTGTCGTTTAATGGCAAGCCTCTAACAGCACCACCTAGTCAACGAAAGGAAATCGAAAAATACAAAATTTTATGTGGTTTAAAATCATGTTTATCAGGCAAGATCAGAAAACGCAAAGAAAGGGCAATTTTTGCTCCGAGTTTTCGGGTCAGTCCTGATAAACTTGATACATAGGTACTTAGCATAGTGTTCCAATTATCATGATTCGAATCACACATAAACAAGATAGTGAAGGTAATTGATCAGAATTTACTCTTTTGCGTGGTCACTCAATAATGCGCTAAGATAATTTAAAAGGCCAATAGTGTACAACGTCCAGGCACTCAGGCCCTGGGAGAGGGACCAAAGACAGGCATGGTTAATCGAATGAAACCGAATGAACAGCTGTTTCCCAGATATCAGCTAGCTTAACTGACCCCACACAATAGCTGTACAAAAGTGTTAATGTGGACAACAAGAACAGGCTAAACAGCTGATTAAGCTTTGATGACGTGATTATAGGCGTCATACTGCGACCGTGGTTAATGAAAATTTTACATCCGATATGAATCATATCAACATTTCATGACCTAAGCGCCATCACCGAAACGTTTGCTAAATTATACATGATACTTTTTCTATATTTCTGTCCTCTGAAAGTAGTGGAATAAAAGGTGAACTAATCCTGATCTATTATACAATTTACATCCTATCATACAACATCTGCTCTTTTTCCTGTACATATTGTTATGAATATGGTGTTTAATTTGGTGTAAATATTTTCTTTTACCATGATTTTGCAGTTTTTAGATGTTTACTAGGTTTGAAATAAACAAGTTGTTTACATTGTACTTTAGAACATTCTGGAATAACTATTTTTAGTACTGAGAAAATATTAGACCTTTCTGTTGTAAACATTAAGAATCTTCTGGTATGAAATTATGTCAGAATTGAGTACTTTTTGGTAAGATCTATTTTTGGTTAGTTCCGGAATGTTCCTAGATATTATATAAAGAGGACAGATTTTCATTTAGATCATCTTTGTATGAAAACTTTCACCAGTCTATAGTAAAATAAGTTATACTGGAATTTAAATATATTGGATTTGGAAATATTCATGTGCTCATACATACTTTATCTTCTGGGATCAGAAATTATTAAAGGACTTGTGTTTTAAATTTTGAGGGACATTCAGACTAAAATAAGGTATCGTTAATTACATATTCTCTTGATTAATTAATGACTGTTTTATTTTGATGTACAAGTAAATAAATTTTGTTAAGTTTAAAAACAGGCTTGTTGCTGGTTTACTTCCATCTTTTTTGTTACCTCCGCCAGGTCGTAACAAATTGGGGGCTCGTCCGGGATTGAAATTTCTAGTGCATCAAATAATTCTGAATTAAAAAAAAAAGAAAAAGAAAAGCTTTCACTGTTATTCAAACAAGTAAAGCCAGCAAAAAGCAACCATGTCTTTTGATCTCAATGAATTCATTGCTGCGCCTTCTCAGGAGCTGTTGAACTTGGCCAAAAAGACAGACTTATTGGATATTGCAGCACAATATGAATTATCTTCAGTCAAAAGGTCTATGTTAAAACATGAAATTAAGAATATTTTGATTCAGTTCTTTGTTGATGAAGAAATTTTTGATTCCTCTGCAACCTCTCACATTCTTGTCACTCAGACAGATTTGCAGATGAGAGAATTAGAAATTCAGAGACAACTTGAAATAGAAAAATTAAGGTTAGAGCATGAGGAAAGAATTAGGCTTGAAACATTAGAAAGAGAAGAAAGGTTGCAGAGGCAAAAATTAGAGCAAGAAAAAGAAAGACTAGAACATGAAAAACTGAAGTTAGAAAAGGAGGAACGAGTTGAAATAGAAAAAGAGAAATTAAAATTTGAAAAAGAAGAAAAAGAAAGAGAAAGACAATTTCAGATTAGAATGAAAGAAATGGAAATGCAAGAAAAGACCACATCAAAGTCTTTGCCTTTGGACTCTAAAAAAGTTTTTGATGTTACAAAACACATCAGACTCGTTCCTCCATTTCAAGAAAAAGAAGTTGATAAATATTTTCTTCACTTTGAAAAAGTAGCTGAAAATTTGAAATGGCCAAAAGAGCTTTGGACTGATTCTTCAGAGCGTTGTGATCGGCAAGGCTCGCGAAATTTATACTCAACTTTCTCTTGAGCAGAGCTCAGATTATGACAAAGTAAAAGAAGTTATTCTTAAGGCTTATGAGTTGGTCCCTGAGGCTTACAGGCAGAAATTTAGGAACTGTAGAAAAGAAAATGACAAAACTTATGTTGAATTTGCTAGGACAAAAGAGCAGTTATTTGATAGGTGGAGCTCATCAAAGAAAGTGGGCTCTGATCATGGTAAACTTAGACAGCTCATGCTTGTTGAGGAGTTTAAAAGGTGCATTAATTCTGACATTAAATCATTTTTAGATGAAAAGGAAGTCGAAACGTTAGAGGGAGCAGCTCGTTTGGCTGATGATTATGCTTTAACTCATAAGACTTCTTTTGTGCACAAGCCTTTTCCTAAAAAGACCTTTTTCCCACAGTCAGGTCCAAAATTCAGTCCCAGTAATCCATCTGGCAATTCCAGTCCCTCATATACTCCAAAACCAAAACCCCCTGGTGAAAACAAAGGTCAAAATCCCTTATCTCAGCCTATTTGTAATTATTGTAAGCAAACGGGACATATAATTTCTGAATGCTTACTTTTAAAGAGGAAGAGAGAAAAACAAGAGGGTCCAAAACCCACAGGTCTTACCTCTTTACGGTCAATGCCACAGTCTTGTGTTCAGGATCAAATTCCTATTCAGGCCAAAATTTCTGAGACTGATTCTGTTATGGAGATTTATGAACCATTCTTATCAGAAGGTTTTGTGTCACTAAATTGTGACTTTGCCCAGTCTACCCCTATTACTATCTTACAAGATACTGGAGCTTCTCAATCCCTTATTTTGGCAGATACCCTGCCATTTTCCGAGAAGACTCTTTCTGGGACAAGTGTCCTTATTCAGGGTGTAGAATGTGGATTTGTTAGTGTACCGCTTCATAACATTTATTTGTCCTCAGACTTAATTTCTGGTCCAGTGGCTGTTGGTATTAGACCTTCATTACCTTTTAAAGGTGTTCACTTATTGTTAGGCAATGACCTAGCAGGAGATAAGGTTGTGGTTAATCCACTTTTGACCAACACACCTTGTGTTGATCAACCACCTGACCCCATTGAGCAGGAAATTCCTGACCTTTACCCCTCGTGTGCTGTCACTAGGGCTATGGCAAAGAAAGCCATATTGAATGATGGGAATCAGGACATTGATTTAACTGATACTTTTATAGGTCAGTCTTTTAATGATGAGATTTCAAAATCTCTTTCACCCAGCCTGTCTGACATGCAGACAGACTTTACTCACACCTCATCTGTGTCCAACCCAGATCACTCTCCTTCATTTTCAAATGACCAAGGTAATGACCTGCTGTCAAGGTCACAGCTTTGCAAAGAACAACATAGTGATCCTGAGATCTCACCTTTATTTGAAAGGGTTTTAGATGAGAATGACATGTCCCAGGTTCCTGTTTGCTATTATGTCAAAAATGACATTTTGATGAGAAAATGGCGTCCTCCTGATGTCTCAGCAGAAGACGAGTGGACTGTTAACCACCAAATTGTGGTTCCAAGGGTTTATCGCCCTGAAATTTTAAACTTAGCTCACGAAACTCCCTTGTCAGGTCATTTAGGTGTAAACAAGACCTATCACAAGATTCTTAATCATTTCTACTGGCCAGGGTTAAAATCGGATGTTTCTAAACATTGCAAATCTTGCCATATATGTCAAATGGTAGGAAAACCTAATCAAACTATCCCTAAAGCCCATTTGCAGCCAATTCCTGCATTTGAAGAACCTTTTAGCAGAATAATTATTGATTGTGTAGGTCCTTTACCCAAAACAAAGTCAGGTTGTGAATATCTTTTGACCATAATGTGTGCTTCCACACGTTTCCCAGAAGCCATTCCACGTAGGAATATCAAGACAAAGACCATAGTTAAGGCTCTTGTGAAGTTTTTCACATTTGTAGGTCTCCCTAAATCTGTCCAGTCAGATCAAGGATCTAATTTTATGTCAGGAATATTTCAGCAAGTGATGCATGAATTAGGCATTAAGCAATATCGGTCATCAGCATATCATCCTGAAAGTCAAGGTGCCTTAGAACGATTTCATCAAGCACTGAAAAACATGATCAGATCTTACTGCTTTGACACTGAAAAGGATTGGGATGAAGGCATTCATTTCCTGTTATTTGCAGCTAGGGAATCCGTACAAGAATCACTTGGTTTCAGCCCATTTGAGCTTGTTTTTGGTCACACAGTTCGTGGACCACTGAAACTTTTGAAAGAGAAATTTCTTTCTGATGATAACAGTTCTTTGAATTTGCTTCAGTATGTTTCTGACTTCAATAACAGATTGTCAAAAGCCTGTGAAGCTGCTCGGTACAATCTCAAATCAGCTCAAAACAAAATGAAATTTCATTATGATGAAAATGCCAGGGAAAGAAATTTTAAACCTGGAGAGAAGGTACTTGCTCTTTTGCCAATTCCTGGCAGACCTCTGCAGGCCAGATATTACGACCCTTACACTGTTGACAAAAAGCTCAGTGATGTAAATTATATTATCAACACACCTGGGAGGCGCAAGGAAAAACAGTTATGTCATATTAATATGTTGAAAAAGTACATTGATAGGGATAATTCAGTTGTTTCACCAATAAGCGTAGTAAATTCTGTCCCTCAAGAGCAATCTGAAATGGACTCTGAGGATATGAACTTTATAAAATCTGATCCCTCAGCATCAAAACTCCAGAATTCTGACATCTTAAAGGATCTCGACCAGAAACTGTCACACCTGGATCCAGTCAAGAGACTTGAACTGAAACAGTTAATTCTTGAATATGAGCACTTATTTCCGGACATTCCAACCAGGACTGACAGAATCTTTCATGATGTTGACATTGATGGCGCAAAGCCTGTGAAGCAACATCCTTATCGAATGAACCCTGTGAAGCAACAGTATCTCAGGGAAGAAATTAAATATTTGCTGGAAAATGATTTTATAGAACCAAGTCAAAGTGACTGGAGTTCTCCTTGTATTCTGGTGCCAAAACCTGATGGAACTTTTCGCATGTGTACAGACTATCGAAAAGTTAATTCTGTGACTAAAACGGATACATTTCCAATCCCACGTATTGATGACTGTATTGATCAAATTGGACAAGCCAAATATGTTACTAAATTTGATCTTCTGAAAGGATTTTGGCAAATTCCGTTGACAGACAGAGCTAAGGAGATTTCAGCATTTGTTACACCAGATGGACTTTACCAGTATAAGGTTATGCCATTTGGTATGAAAAACTCTCCAGCAACGTTTCAGAGACTTATAAATAGCTTGACATCTGATCTGGGTGGCTGTAAAGCATACATCGACGATGCAATCATCTTCAACGATGAATGGAAACTACATCTACAGACTATCAGAGAATTCTTTCAAAGACTTAGTGATGCAAAATTGACAATCAATTTAGCAAAAAGTGAATTCTGTCATGCAAATTTGACATTTCTAGGGCATGTTGTGGGTCAAGGTCAGGTAAAACCTGTAGAAGCTAAAGTGGAGGCTATCTCGGATTTTCCTGTACCTATATGCAAAAGACAACTGATGCGCTTTCTTGGTATGGCAGGATATTATAGGAAGTTCTGTAGTAACTTCTCTGTTATTGCAGAGCCCTTGACAAATTTACTAGGTAAAGGAAAGAAATATATTTGGAGTGAAGACTGTCAAAAGTCCTTTGATAAGTTAAAGGCCATACTTGGGAGTGCTCCAGTTCTCTTAGCACCAGACTTCAACAAAGCATTTAAATTGGCGGTAGATGCTAGTGACGTTGGTGCAGGCAGTGTTTTGATTCAAGAAGATAATGATGGTGTGGATCACCCTGTTTGTTACTTTTCTAAGAAGTTTAACAAACATCAGAGAAATTACTCTACTATTGAAAAAGAGTGTTTATCTCTCATCCTTGCTATTCAGCAATTTGAAGTGTACTTATCTTCTTCAGCCACACCTATTGTTGTCTTCAGTGATCACAATCCACTGACCTTCATTCATAAAATGAAGAACAAGAATCAGCGGTTACTCAGGTGGAGTCTCATGTTGCAGGAGTACAATCTTGACATCAGACATATCAGAGGAAAAGATAATATTATCCCAGATGCACTTTCAAGAGCCTAAATTTGGCTAATACTACATGATGTCTGGCTTAGTACTGATATATATACAGTGTATAAGCATTAAACTTAATTTTGTTTCATAATAATAGGTCATAAGGCAAAAGAAAGCTTTATTTCATTAAACTTTCTTTTCCTTGAAGAGGGGAAGTGTTATGAATATGGTGTTTAATTTGGTGTAAATATTTTCTTTTACCATGATTTTGCAGTTTTTAGATGTTCACTAGGTTTGAAATAAACAAGTTGTTTACATTGTACTTTAGAACATTCTGGAATAACTATTTTTAGTACTGAGAAAATATTAGACCTTTCTGTTGTAAACATTAAGAATCTTCTGGTATGAAATTATGTCAGAATTGAGTACGTTTTGGTAAGATCTATTTTTGGTTAGTTCCGGAATGTTCCTAGATATTATATAAAGAGGACAGATTTTCATTTAGATCATCTTTGTATGAAAACTTTCACCAGTCTATAGTAAAATAAGTTATACTGGAATTTAAATATATTGGATTTGGAAATATTCATGTGCTCATACATACTTTATCTTCTGGGATCAGATTTTATTAAAGGACTTGTGTTTTAAATTCTGAGGGACATTCAGACTAAAATAAGGTATCGTTAATTACATATTCTCTTGATTAATTAATGACTGTTTTATTTTGATGTACAAGTAAATAAATTTTGTTAAGTTTAAAAACAGGCTTGTTGCTGGTTTACTTCCATCTTTTTTGTTACCTCCGCCAGGTCGTAACAATATCTAATCTTCAAATAGACTTTCTTAAAATTTGTGTAGATAAAGCAATCGAATACATCACGTACGAGGTCAGTCTGAACACCGCTCTGCCAATTCCGTGAATTCACGGAATTGGCCGAGCTTGCTCCAATTGGAACGAGGTTTGATCCAGAAGTAATGTCTCTGCAGCAAAAAAATTGTGTAGATCGAAAAGAAAGCAACAGAATTTCCAAATCAAGTAGTTAAATCTATTTACATTATGTCTGAAAATGACATTAAGATATAGTGCAGTGTTATTGAGAAATCAAGATAGACAGAAGGCATGGTAACGACACGCGCCGCACGTCAACCACGTTGTTGAGGTTCCAGACGAAGTTTTGATATTGTGTCTTGTCAAGAGTAGCATCTTCGTTGTTCCAACATAGCACTAATGTCAGTTCATCCATGCCTGTCTCTTCCTTCAGTATTGTTTGAACAGCTCCGCGGCTCATTTTTTAGGAATTTACACAATATTCGAATTGCAGAACTTCGATCTTCATATATGGAGTCCTAATAAGAGTGGCGTAATAGTGTGACATTGCACATATAGGTCTTTCGGTTTTCAGACGATCCTCTAGCGCCATATCTGCATCAATATAGCGCTAATGCACCTTTACACAAACCTCATAATCACTGTTATATCACCGCATGTCTACTTAAACAGCTTTGGAGACTTTTATGGTTATATTCCTAGTTTGTGAAAAACACCGCGTAACTATGCACTCACGCGTTTATTAGAAATCAACATTTTTCACTCGGCAGTAACAACCGGTAGCTCTTACTAGCGAACTTCAAACTGCAATCACGTTATCAAACTTTCAACAGTAGTTGGCAAAAATATATTTCTTTATCGTATTAGAATTTCATCCGATTTCGCGCGTTAGTTTGATTTTAATTTGTGACTGCCTTTTAAAATTATGTTCATGTAATTAACGTTATTTTAACACGCGGCGCGATGGCGTCGGTGGCATATTTTAAACGTCTATATAATTGAAACAGAAAAATACTCCAACTTTATATTTATTCTGTTAATCAGAACTGAATTACAGTGCGGCTTGATATATATTTTTTTATAATAATAGCTACGATGAATAAGCGCGCAGTGGACCCAGTGGTATTACTTCTGGATCAATCATTGTATTAACATCGCGCTGCAACTCAATGACGATGCTGAAGGCCAAACTGAGTTTCAACCCCTTCCTCGGCACATGATGACTTCAGAAATACTAACAAAGTTTTTCGTTTTAAAACCAATAAAAACTGCACCTCCCTCCCTCCAGTCTGAATCCTTCAATTAAACATATCTCGCATGCAGCTTGAGTCAGGAAAAGAAATCGTCTGACTTTTATTCATAATGGCTGAGATAAAAACAAGACATGTCCCAATTCTGAATATTGAACGTGCAACTTACGGCTAATACATTCAAAACGTTTTTATCATATGACGTCGCATCTGAAAGTGTAATAAAGCCATGCATTAAAAACGATAATCCACTAGTGGATTAAATATGCAAATTACGTCGTAACGTTATGCGTTGACGTCCATAAAACGTCGCGTTTTCTAATGGCGAAATTGTGACGTTTTAATGCAAAATTTGCTAATAAAATGCGATTTTAGTGTCATATGATAAATAGAATCTTGCATTCGTGCTCCTGTATTATTGAATTTATTAAACTCGTTGGTGAAAACAATAAAATGCTCGGCAGAGCCTCGCGTCTTATCATTTTCCCCAACTCGTTTAATAAATTCAATAATACATAAGCACTCATGAAAGATCCTCTATATAACAGACAAGTCTTGCTTAATTCGCCGAATTCGGAACTTGGCAATCTGCCGTTGGCTTCAGACAGAAACTGTTAGATCGATAAATTATGTTTTAATTTCTTTAGGCTTTTTAAACTTGAAGAGTACACACTCGACTTGCACATTTGCAAAATGTGTCATCCTCTATAAATAAAGATGTTATCATTACTGTTTTGATTCCACATGAGGCGTACAATTTCAAGGAAAGATTTACGTTAATAAGCAGTGTAACTTGACGACTAAACGATAATTCGGCAATAAACTAAAGGCTTGTTTCAACGGAGCGTTTTCAGCACAAAGACATTGATGTAATAATTGTAGGGAACTACACACATGCTGTTTATAGCCGACTTTATTGGACTATATTGACATTGCAATAGAAACTAACATCGTTTTACAATATTTCAGAAATATCTATACGAGGCTGAAAACAAATAAATTCATCAGTATCCACATAAATAATTTTATTCAAGAAATGTCTGTACAAAATCAATTTGAGTTTGAAGATTTGAACTGGAAAAAAGATCGAGAATAGAGTTTATGCTCCAAACAGTTTGACTTATCCACGTCTTGGGTTTATGAAAGTTCGAAAATGTCGGTGCAATAATACTTGGTCCTTGGTCAGTTTTGTTTGGATAGCATTGTAATGGAGTTTACATTATATAAACCATAAAAGCTTTTTTGTTACAGTGCACATCACCGATACAATTTGAACCTGCCGACAAGCAACATCATGTCTGTTCCCAGTCAAATATAAAGGTACGTTGTGAACAGAACGAGAACTCTCAAACTTTTAATTAGATTTGTAATATGTTATGTAAACATCACCTAAATATTTTTTACAGAATCTACAATGAAAGCCGTATTATTTATGTAAGCATAACAAAACAGACTACCTGCGGTAAGGTGGTTTACATATGACGTTAGGCGGGAAAAGTTCAATCTGAGAGAGGCTTTTCCAGTCGCCGGCTGACCGAACCCATATTCGAACCCGTGGCCGTCTGTACCATAATCAAGCGTCTCTAACCACTCGACAACAGTGCCAATATGAATTGTATTGCTACATCGCTATGGCCATCATTTTCACAAAAGGGAAACAACTTCCTACTTTCTTCCATGTAGCCATTCACTTTTGAAAGGGAATAAGAAACAAACATAATCAAATTAAATTGTAAATGCACAAATTCAATTCTATTATTCAGCTTTAAATATGTCGTAAAAGTTGTGGTCTCCCAGAGCTCCAGATAAGAGGGGGTATTGAAGATAATTCGAAGATAATTTTTCTTATTTCTCAACGAAAACATATGTTGTGACCCCTCATTAGAACCGTCTCGGTGAGACGGTTCTAATGATGGGTCACAACATATGATTTTATGGAAAAATAAGGAAAATTATCCCTAAATTATCCCTGTTACCCCTTCTTATCTGGAGCACTGTCTCCGGTAAAATTCTTCATAACGGGCTTCGCGCATCATGATATTTCAGCTCTTCCTTCTGTCCTCATCACACTATGAAGAAGCAAAACTAAAACTTCTATGCTTAATTGCCATTTAATGTATGTCTTCAATAAACAAAATAAGTTTGGTCCAAGGTGCTTGCACACGCACTTAAATATGTACGAGTTCCATATCATTGTCATCAGCAGAATCAAGCATCTGTCCCCATGTAGATGTTTCTGAAACAGAAGTAAACTGATCAGGCCAAGTACATATATTGTTAAAATATTATAAAGTCTTACTTGGAGGGATTTCATTCAAATTGACCGGGCGACGGGATTATTAGAAAAGTCTGAAGCAAGTTGTTACGATCAATTTCTCATAGACTCCTTCTGTCTTACGTGAACATACTTTCTGTTTCTGGATTATCATATAGATATCTTGACCTTGGCTTGTTATCAGTCATTAAAAGACATGATGAATTAGCCATGACACGCATAACTGATATTTATCGCCGACAAGACCTGTACATCAATGCAATTTGGCCGAAGCTTCTATTGACTGTCTGTATGTTCTTCAGCGCACATACTCTGCGTGTGCAAAATACATAATATTGAGCCACGACACGAGAAAACCAACAATCTGATTGTGCGCCCAGCGCAAACTCAGATCAATCAGGGCATCACCAAGTCTGATCAGACTCTTTGCTAAGCGCTTAAAAGGTAGTTAAAAATCTAATCTACTTATCTACCGCCATTGGGACAGCGAAGACTCTGATCAGACTGGGCGGATGCCCAGGATGATCTGAGTCTGCGCTGGGCGCAGAACCACTTTGTTGGTTTTCTCGTGCCACGGCTCATATGTTGTGACTAGGGTGAAGGGATAACGTCGACTAAATTAACGCTGTAACACCTAGTCTGCATTTCTACTGTACTGCTTTGTTTTTTTAACGCAGCCATTAAACAATTAACAAAATATAATGGGATACTGAAGCTAAAATCAGAAGAAGCCTTTAAATGCAAACAGCAGAATCAGATCCGCCTTATGCGATGTAGTGCCTTCTTACATGCAAATAACATAAGGCTGGCCACAGGTGTCTGATAACCTTATCTGATATCGCGTTGATGCGAAAATGCGCTTACGCAAATGTTATCATGTCGAGCATTTGGTACCTTTCCCAGCGCCTGAGTGCCTGTACGTTGTATACTTCTGACCTTTGAAATTATTTTAGCGCTCAATTGGGTGACCGCGCAAGAGAGTGATTGTAGCGTAACGAATTTTGGTCAACTATCTTCACTGTCTTGTTTATGTGTGATTCGAATCATAATGATTAGAATAGTATGCTAAGTACCTTTTGAAATCAAGTTTATCAGGACTGACCCGAAAACTCGGAGCAAAAATTGCCCTTTCTTTGCGTTGTCTGATCTTGCCTGATAACCATGGTTTCAAACCACACAAAAATTGCATTCTCTACCTCTTACACCATCGTTTATTGTAAATGTGTCAAGATTTTGTTCCAGTCTCCTTAGATAAGCAGTTATATGGGCATGTAATGAGAAAGTCAGCTAATGATCTTCCCTCTTTTTCCCACTTTACTTAAATTAGCAGGACGTTGTAAGAATAGCGCCATGATGTAACATGTATCGTTCCGCCTTCTTGTTTTCCGAAACCGACTTTAAAATAGATTAGGAAAGTATATTGATTTAAGATGAAATCTCTCGAACACTGGATAAATTAACAATCAAAACAAAAAAAACGAATGTATATATAAGTATAGAAACACATTTTTCGCTTTCTTGGCGTCATAAAAATATTTTAAAGTTTAATGTATACAAGGATCCCTACGTAGCTTTAAATCAAGAAAATGTTTCTTCCTGACTACATGAAAGCAAAAAAAAGGCGATTTCAATCCTTAAATAAAATTGCACCTGATTCCTTAGTGTCTTCCATTCTGTTTTTCTCCATTCGAGTGCTCATTGTTCCCACTGACTCGCTAGGGCAGTTTTGTAGCTTGACTTCAATTGGTCTGTACATTTTAACGCCATCGATGTACTCTGCTTTCAGATGAAGTGTTGCCTCTGGTCTCTAGAGACAAAATAAATAATTGATTAGTAACAACGGAAGCCAAATAAAGATGTCTCATATTATTTGTAATGTCCTCTGTTTTGTTTTGAATGTTACTTTCCTAAGTAACAGGTCGTTATATCAAAGCTATATAGGGACTCGTGTCATGTAATACATATGTTCTCTTACGTAAACTGAACAGTATCCTGGGGGAGCAAAGTCTTTTCTTAAAGAGTTGACCCACACTGAGATACGAGGCATAAATTAAAATGGTAGAGATGCTTCCCATGGAAGTGTACCATTCATCTTAAAATTCAGGGGCCGTGTTTATAAAACCACTTAAGTCGTTGCTATGCTGTTGCTAAGGCTAAATCTCTATGAAGGTGACTCCCTACAGCTATGAAATTTGCTCTGGAGGAACGCTCTTCATAGAAATTCAGCCTTAAGTTTTATAAATACGGCCCCAGTTCATTGGAAAACCTGCAAATGACTGACTATGTCAATGCGTAGTATAGCAGTTTCTCTATAGGGTAGAGTCGGGTAACTTCGGACATGGGGGTAAGTTCAGACATACCATTGCAAACAGTGAAAAGCCTGATGAGACGGCTCATAATGAGCCATCTCATCAGGATTTTCACTGTTTGGCCAGTTATTTTTTTTAATTCCCAAACAACTGACATATAAAGGAAACAATGTCACTGTCCGAATTTACCCGCTGTCCGAAGTTACCCGACTCTCCCCTGGCAGTAATTGTGTCTGTTGTACCATTTCTCAGTTTTCCTCTTTCGGTTTGTTGCATGGCTTGTGCTTAGTGAAAGTGGCGTTTCCTGGGTTACTTTGGCAAAATCTTTATAACACTCAGTTTATGAGGACGCTGCAACTAAAGTATCGACTCCATTGTCCCCATTGCCAGTTAAGAAAATGTTACAATACAAAAATGGAAATAGTTGTTAAAGTAATCTTGATATGTTGACACTCATTAGAACTGTCATCAGACGAGGCAAATACAAATGGGTTTGAAACTACATCTAAACAGAGCACCTTTTGAATAATACATTTCGAAACCAGCCAACTGCATGAAACAAGTCCGATTAAGATCACGGTTCCATTTATAATAAATGATGTGTTTAGCGGAGCGCAAGGAATCGTTATTATAATGCATATCTGCTGCATGAAAATATATAAACAGAGATGGGTTGCAATTATTAGTTTGTCTTTTAGTTTTATTCTTACTTATCTTGAACCTGCCAAAGTAAGAAAGAAAATGCTCAGGAACTGACACAATTCAATCCCAAATGCCTTCTATTAATAGGTGGTCACGGGGCTAACCTTAAAGGCCCCATTGCTCTGCTTAGGGTAAAAATTTATGAGAAAGTGTTTGGTGAGATCTGGCAAAGCTTCTCACTAAAGTTTCGTCATTACAAATGACCGCGATTTGCCCGGTTTAGTTAAATAAAACATCATCGAGTTTCATATGGAATTTTTTTTAAAAAACCGTATATGCACATCAATCTTCGTTTTATCACCAAACGTGACGGTTGGACAGCCTTTGATAAGGATTTGTGTTTTGACGTTTTTACCACTGACAGGACTATGAAGACTTTAACATCACAAACAATATATAAATAACAGACATGGCAACAAAAACACATAAAACAACCAAGAAGAACCGAAACAGAAGTGCCGCTTTGGGACGGCCAGTAAGGAAATTACTGGGGAGTTTAACCGGTTTGCGGTCGTGACCAGCCCTCGCCTTTGGTTCTGCCTTGGTTCATCAGGCACTAAGTTGTTAAACCCAACCAAAACATCACAACCCTCACAACAGACGAACGAAAGCAGCAAACCCGGACAAGAACAATTATACGAAAAACATTGATCATCTATGTTTACCTATTTTTTTCTATTAGGGCTGGCCTTGCTATCACAAACCGATCAGTAACCGACAAATATAATCAACAAACAAAACATCAAAGAAGAACCAAAACAGAAGTGCCGCCTTGGCATGGCCAGCGTTGAAATAACTGGGTGAGGGGGGGGGGGGGTGTGGAGAGGGGGGGAGGGGCCTTAACGAGTTTGCGGTATTCGCTTTTATTGTCTTACTACCTGTGTTGTCATATTACTTCATTGAGCCTCGACAAGAGAAAAACAACAATGTGGTTGGGCGCCGAGCGCAGACTCAGATCAGCCTGTGCGTCCGCCCAGTTTACTCAGACTAATGTTAAGAGCTCAAGGGGTAGCTTAGGGTCTAAGCTACCTCCAAGCGGACAGCGAAGACTCTGATCAGACTGGGCGGATGCCCAGGCTGATCTGAGTCTGCGCTGGGCGCTCAACCACATTGTTGGTTTTGTCGTGTCGCGGCTCATATTACTATTTCCCATTTGTTGTCGCTGGTGAGATTTAGTTTAAACTTTATTTATTTGTACAAATTTCTCACATACATACAAATACATTTCATGGACATAAACTATTCATACAAAAGGGATTCAGAAGAAAGTCACAATGACTTTTTTAAATTTGTCTCCCATAATTTACATTGTAAATTTCAGACCCATGATTAGTCGAAGTTACATATAACATTAGTCAGATAATTATATACATTCACACTAATACAGAAGAAAAAGAAAGAAAGAAAAAAAGACATAGACAAGAAATTGAGTATGAACAGGAAAAAAAAAAAGGAATATAAGAACGGAAACCTAAACTGTAAAGAGAAACATATGTTTGATAGCTATGGTTGCTTCCACGGGGAAAGGAGAAGCATTTCATAAATTATCGTATGATATTTATGTAGTAAACACGTATAGATCAACAAATACATTTTTAGGCAAAAGGTAATTTAGTCAACATCATGAGAGTAGTGCTTGGTTTAGATAGTAATATTATTTATTGATGGAATCGTTTGGACTTAAGTATAAAAGTTTGAACAGCTTTGAAAACCATTATGTTGTCATTAATAGAGACGGCGGTACTTCCATACAACAATGAGTTCAATGTAGGTAAACATATTCTTGAAACAGCAGTTAGCATATCATTACGAATGTTTTGGTAGAGGTTACACTCAAGCAGATAGTGACGAGAATCTTCTACCTCACCGCACGCGCAGTGTGGGTCTAGGACGATAAGTTTAGAGAATAAATGCTGGTTGAGGGAACTGCAATTAGTTCTTAACCGTGTATGATAAACCTGACAAGTACGGTTTCCAGATGAATAATACAATGGGGGTGAGATAATATTTGACATTCGTTTTAGGTTATATTTGAAGGTAGCTATACTATTTACATTTTGAATTTCTCCAGGAAGGTCATTCCAATCTCTAATAGCAGAAGGTAAAAATGAAGAGTAATAGAGCTGAGTATTAGAATTGACAGTTTGTATATCACCTGCATTGCGTAAGTTATAGCTGACAGATGATCCAACAGTTCCAGGAACGAGTGAAGATAAGTAAGCAGGGCATAGGTTATTTCGCATTTTGTAAAACATTACAAGCTTATGGTTTTTCCTCCTAGAAGATAGGGTTTCCCAACCTGTTTCAGTTAGAAGTGAATTAATAGAAGCAAGTCTTGTCGCACCCGTAACAATACGTGCAGCTTCGTACTGAATCTTTTCAAGTTCATATGACTCATACTGTGTGCAGTTGTTCCACACAATATCAGCATATTCCAACAGCGGCCTTATAAAAGAGAAGTAAATTATTTGTAAAGATTTGCGATCGAGGACAAATTTTAGCCGCCTCATGGTATTGATACGTTGCCACGCTTTAACTTTAATATAGTCAATATGTTCATGCCAAGAACAGTTGTTAGAAAGGTATAGACCCAAGTGTTTATGAGAAGACACTTCATTAACTTGTTGGTAATTCATAAATATAGGCGGGTGATAGAGTTTATTTACTTTTCTAGAAAACATAAGTGACTCTGACTTTGAACGATTAAACGAGACTAGCCAATCAGCTGCCCATCTATGGATTGTTAGAAGATCAGAGTTTAAAGTAATAGCTGCATCTGTTGGATCATCTACTATTATATAGAGACTAGTGTCATCAGCAAAGAGCCTGATAGATGAGTTTATATTCTCAACAATGTCATTTATGTAAATAAGAAAAAGGAGAGGACCGAGAATAGAGCCTTGCGGAACTCCAGCATTTATAATAGACAAGTTTGAGGACGTCCCCGGTAGGACAATCCGCTGCTTTCTATCTTTAAGATAATAAGCAAACCAAGAGAGAAGAGAACCAGAAATGCCTATACGTCTTAGTTTATAAAGTAAACCTCTGTGCCAGACTCTATCAAAAGCTTTACTAATGTCACAAAAGACAGCGCGCACTTCTTTACCCTCATCAAGCGCTTTGCAAAATGTATTCTACTAGTTGGTTGACAGTGGAATGTCCTGGAACAAACCCTGATTGTAATGCAGTTATAATACTATTCTCTCTACAGAAGTTGAAGACGTGCTTATGTACAATCTTTTCCATGACTTTACCAACAGTATTTAAAAGAGAAATAGGGCGATAATTCGAGACAACTGAAGGGTCATCCTTCTTGTGAACAGGCGATATATTAGCTTCTTTCCAAGTCGATGGGACTTGGCCTGACTGAAGGGAGAAATTAAAGAGGTCACATAATGGTGCGGAAAGCGGAATTACTAGTTCTTTTAAGAGTCTGTTGCTGATAGAGTCTGGCCAAGCTGCTTTAACAATAGTTAATGACTGGAGAGTTCATTGTACTTAATCCGAGGTAATGGCGATAGAGCTCAGGGAAGGAAAGTCAGCAAATGGGGTTGCAGGAAGAGATGCATGTGTGTCATCCAAAACTGTTTGTTCTGCAAAATAGTCATTTAGCGCGGTTGCTTTTCCAAATCCTCTTCAACAATAATTCCGTCAACTTTAAGTGGTGGTATAGAAAAAGATTGGTCTTTGGTAATGAAATGTTTTAGTGTTTTCCAGTAGTCTTTGGGGCGCAGGTCACTGTTTAGTAGTTTATTTGCTAGTTTTTCGTTAATGAGTATTTTAGATTGTCTTATCTCGTTCGTTACTTTATTTCTATATGTTTTGTAATTAGTATGATCATTGTTATTATTTGTTCGTTTATATTTGTCATATAATCTTTTTCTTTTTCGCATCATTCTTTTTATTTTACTGCTTAACCAGGGAGGGTCAGATTTTCTTACATGAACAGTTTTATTTGGAATATGCTTCTTAGACTTGTTGATAATAAAATCTGCTATATTTTTCGTATAAGTGTCAATATCTTGGTGTTTTAGTGACTGCCAGTCAAAATCAGAAATTTCCTCACGAAGTTCATCATAATTACCTCTATCGTAAAGCCATACCTGTCTTGAAAATACTTTAGTTATTACTTTCTTAAAATCTAAAACACAAAATATCGGACAGTGATACCTCACGGCAAAGGGAACTTTATGCTTCAATACGGCGGAAATTACCGATAGCGACTTAAGGGTTTATCCGAGAGCTTACCTGTTAAAATCCTGTCGAGTTCTATATGCAATTACATTGTAATATAATGAAAAATGTAAAATTAAATACATATATGATATTACGACAATTTTTATAAGTTATGAACATAAACTTCAGTCTTTGTCCATTAATATGGTGTAAAAATAAATAAAATAACTTCATGTTTTGATTCTTCCATCGGCTTTTGGAGTTTGAAGCTTCAATCACTTAAAATTATATATGAATCATGTCGAAAATGCCCAAGAAGCTATGTTCAGCCTAAAATTGAAAATGATCGAATTTTCTTTAAAACTTTTATAAGTTATCACCATTGAGAGATTTTCATAAGGTTTACATTGATGTAATTCATCATAAAATAAGTACACTATAAGTATCTTCCATAGATCTCTAAACATACAGAAAGTCGCGTTTCGATAAAATCTCGCTCAGTTCTGTCTCAAATAGTCTAAGTCCAAATCCGCCTATATTGCGCAAAGGCTTACTATAGTGCAGATTATATTTTCCTTTTGGTCCTTTGAGATCATGGAATATATTCTGAGAAGTCAGAAACGATCATACGTTTAGATTCATTTTCTAAACAAATTTGAAATAGTTTGGTATTTTTCGACTTATATCAGTCTTTGAGACGACTGCCATGTTAAAACTGCAAATTTACTGTTATTTTCCTCTGGCTCCTTGTGCCAGATTTAAAGGGTCACTGATGAGGCTTGAATAGCCGAAACCGCGGTATGGCCCAACTTCTTACTTATGAATGTTTTCTTTGCTCTTAAAGGATCTAAACTTTTATCATTATTTACTATCACTGCAGCTGGATGTTGTGCCGGGTGGCGGCCGTAAAAAGTCTCCCCGCACTCATCTATAGTGCAGATTATATTTTCCTTTTGGTCCTTTGAGATCGTGGAATATATTCTGAGAAGTCAGAAATGATCATACGTTTAGATTCATTTTCTAAACAAATTTGAAATAGTTTGGTATTTTTCGACTTATATCAGTCTTTGAGACGACTGCCATGTTAAAACTGCAAATTTACTGTTATTTTCCTCTGGCTCCTTGTGCCAGATTTAAAGGGTCACTGATGAGGCTTGAATAGCCGAAACCGCGGTATGGCCCAACTTCTTACTTATGAATGTTTTCTTTGCTCTTAAAGGATCTAAACTTTTATCATTATTTACTATCACTGCAGCTGGATGTTGTGCCGTGTGGCGGCCGTAAAAAGTCTCCCCGCACTCATCTATAGTGCAGATTATATTTTCCTTTTGGTCCTTTGAGATCATGGAATATATTCTGAGAAGTCAGAAATGATCATACGTTTAGATTCATTTTCTAAACAAATTTGAAATAGTTTGGTATTTTTCGACTTATATCAGTCTTTGAGACGACTGCCATGTTAAAACTGCAAATTTACTGTTATTTTCCTCTGGCTCCTTGTGCCAGATTTAAAGGGTCACTGATGAGGCTTGAATAGCCGAAACCGCGGTATGGCCCAACTTCTAACTTATGAATGTTTTCTTTGCTCTTAAAGGATCTAAACTTTTATCATTATTACACCACATCCTTTCTTGGTATTCGTGTTTTGTTTATATATTTCATGTGACACTGTGCTTTTTATGAACTAATTAAGAAAGCATCAGTATTTATATAGTCTGATTAAGAAAGAAAGAACGAAAGTAAGAGCGAAGAACGCAAGAAAGGGAAAAAGAGAAAGAAGTCACTAAACTCTTACACGTGATAATCAAACATGAAATGAAAATCATCTATTTGTAGTTTAAAAAAATCTTAATAAGCTAAAATATCAAGTATGTAAACAAATAATTACATATTTTATGGTAATGGTAAAGTCTCCATAGTCCTATAAGTGGTAAAACGTCTAAACGGATTGGTGTGCGTAAATTGATCCATACACCTGGCAAAAAGCATTAGGAACCTTTAAATGACGACAAATTTATCTATCAAATACAGTTTTTCTTTCCTGGTTTCCCTTTGATCGATGATTTATAAACAAAAGCGGTTCAATGAATGGGACGCCACGGCTGTACATTGTAATTTTTACCATTTTTATTGTGTATGAAATCGAAAGTAGGTCATTTTAGTTGGCCGCTAAAATGACCCAATTTAATTTTCGAACCTTTTATACATGAAACTCAACAGTACTGTCGAAAAATTGTTGACTGTAAGAAACTAAATCATGGTGAAGATTTCCTCGTAACGTTGTGTAAGAATTAATAGCTAAGGAAAAAAAGCTGAGAACATTTTTCTTGCAAGGCATGAAAAAGAAATAGTTTTTATGTTTAACTTTATTTGTAATATTTCTGTTTATAATGAAACTTTGTCCCTTCAATATATAAAGTTTGTTATAAACTCATCATCAATTGAACAAAGATACTGAATGCTAAGAAATATAAAGCTGAAATATTCAATATTATGAGTTTCGGACATGACTTTTAATTTATTAATTTTTTTTACACAATATAGGTTGATCAATATGCAAACTGATTCAGACCAGCTTATGCACTTGCGAAACACTGGTCTGAGTCTATGATCATAAAATAATTTGTCAATTTTAGTAAGTTTGGACAACCTAACCAGTGTTTCTGCACAAACCAAACTGATCCAAATTTCTGATCAAATATTTTAAAGATGTGTGATCAAATCAGGCTGTGCCTGAGCACAAACCATTTAAAATTTGCAAGCTGTGCTCATGTTGTAATTAAATTTAGTTAGAATTAAAAACAGAAATACGAAAAGAACAATCAGTAGATACAAGGCAACTCATCAGCGGTCCGCTGGTACGGCCAAGGCGAGTTCATTTTTTTTGTCTGGTCATTTTTCATAATTTTCCTCATATGAGCCGGGATACCACGATAAACCAACAAAGTGGAATGTGCGCCCAGCGAAGACGCAGATCAGCCGAGGCAGCCACCCAGTCTTTGCTGTGAGCTTAAAGGGTAGCTAATACTCTAAGCTACCTCCATGCTGCCATTGAAGCCTCTGATCAGATAAGGCGGAAGCCCAGGCTGAGCTGAGTCTTCGCTTGGCGCACATGCACCTGTGTTTGTTGTTTCATGTCGCGGCTCATTTAATTGTTTGCTAAAGTCATCGACTGAGTAGTCGTTTGAGACGCTGTCATCTCGAAAGGTGTGAACGTCATCTCGAAAGGTGTGAATAATTTTGGTCACATGTCTTGTCAAAACAATGCAATTTCAAAATTAACACTTGCTAACGGCAATGAAAGTCAGAAATCGATATTTTATCTGATATGTACTAAAGATCGTCTTCTGATGATTTTTAACTATAAAAACAGTAATTTTAGCCGCGGCGCAACAAAACATACACAGTGCCATAGCGCTCTGCGAAGCCTTAGATCAGCCCGGACAGGTTAACCAATGGTCTAAGCTACCTCTGTACGGACAGTGAAGGCTCTGATCAGACTGGGAGGATATGCATGCTAATCTGAGCGTTCGCAGGGCGCACATGCCATTTTGTTTGATTTACGTTTATTTATTTATTTTTTGTTGTTTGTTTGCAGAAAACCGTATAAATTATCGACAGCTTTTAAATACTAATCGTAAATGTTTAATCTTAAATGTTTTAAATAACGCAGCTTAGAAATATGCCGAAAGACGGCATTTGCATAAAATTTTGAACACAGTTTTGTCAAAACAGAAAGTTCAAAAGAAAAAGGTTGTCGTTGCTGTTGAGTTGTGGTTTAACGTCCCAGTAAACAATATTTTAGTCATTCTGAGATAATTAATGCCTCAGAATTTGTAGGACTGCTAGAATTACTCGGCTATGTGGGTTGATGGGTATTTGTATCAGGCTAAATATTTCCATAAAGATGAGACCTTCAAAGAAGGTTCGAAATATCATAATTTCATTATTATAAGTATAATGTTTCGTTGTCAGAAACTAAAACGACCAATTATCAGATCTATTTTTCTCGCCAGTCCTTACGAAATTGACCTAAATATAAGAGAGAGAAAAAAAGAGAGACTTAATACAACAAAAGTGAGCAACTAAGAAAAGTAAATTGATTTGCTCTGAGAAAAAATCAACATATTGTTAAAAATTAAAAAATGTTTGCATTCAGCTCCTTCGTATTGTTAATATGCTGATAAAATACCAAACACAGTGATTACAAAACCGGCTTCAGAACGTTCAACACCTGTACAGATCCGGGGATATGAACATCGATTTCACATTTCTAATATCGATTAATGCCTATCGCTCCGCGGGTCTAAGGGAAATAACTGCATTCACATTAATACTCGCTCCAGGTAACAGGTAATCGATTACACTACTTAGCGCACCTTGAAGACTTAAGCTCCAGATGGCTTGTTCAAGACAAGGTTCACCAACTCCACTTAGCATAACACCATGTTTATTAGAAGTCAAAATAAGATCTATAATAGAAGCAGAAGACTCAGTAAAATTGGCGGGCTCGTTTATTAAATTGTGTAGATTAAACTGCTGGCATAAGGTTTCGACCTTCCTACTAGATGCCGGTTTTAAAGTATCGAAATTGAAATCACCTGTTATCAGAATGTTATCAATATTAGTATCATAAGCCAAGCCTATAGAATTTTCAATAGATTCCAAAGTGGAAGGAGGAGAGTTAGGTGGCCTATAGAAAGTGCCGATAAGAAGTTTGTTTCGATTAGAAGATACTTCAATACATAAACATTCTATGTCTTGAAGCTCCAGATCAACTCTGCGTTTGGCATATACATTTTCTTTTACATAGACACAAATCCCACCATGGTTGTCACCTTGACGGTCCTCCAATAAGGCTTGTTAAAACCATGCATACTAATATCATTATCAGTTGTTCTTTGGTCTAACCATGTCTCAGATAGGCACACAACGTCGAAACATCTTAATTCAGATTCGAGTATATCGACTTTGTTTGACAAACTCTGTACATTATAATGCACAACAGAAAAGTGTTCCAGAAGACGAAGAAGAAAAAGAAGAAGACGAAGATGAAGAAGAGGAATCGGAAAAATCAGGACCAGGATTAGGCTCAACATCACCACTCTTCAAGAGTAAAAGCCACAGTATAATCATCAGTTCAAAAGAAGACAGAAAAGTAAGACCTTTTACCTTGAAATGACGACCGCAATGTAACCCTATTCGCGCCATATATGGTCTGTATATCAATCATTTACGAAATGCAATCAACGAGGGCACGAACAAGCTTCTTGGACACAAATGGGAACATTAGTGTCTGTATGCAAACCTGCATTTCTCCATCGTGTTGACTACATAATAAAGAAACAAATATTAAGTCCCCGTGGAGAAAAGAAAAAAATAAGATAAGAAAAGATATAGATACCAGCATGGGAAATGTTACGTTATTTTGTCCCTTTATAGGGTATTAAGGTTCTAGACCCACAACGACAAATACAGAGAACTCGGCTAGTGTCGCCACACATCGTAAACCATCGACAAACAGTGATCATTGGCGAACTAATGAACAACGCCTGGTACCGGCTGAATAAAATGTTTTTCTAGGATGCCAATCAACAGCAAAGACTTATCTGTGACTCGCTCGTGGTGGCGGCACTCACCGACCCGCCCCGCATCCGCCATTGTGGGTACAAAATCCTTAAGTGGATACCTTTAATCGAATTTCGTTTTTTTATTTTTTTATGTTTTCTAATGTTCGCACTTGTCCTCCACTGGCCATAAAACGTTGAATCAACTATGAAGCAGCGCCAACTCAACGTATGATGCTGAATCGACGTTGATTCAATGTCAATTCAACGTCGTGTGCCTGCAAGGAGGGTCTAAGAAATTGAAAGAAAATCATAAACTTACACAAAAACATATAAATACATATATAGACAGTCATACGTGTACGTGTGTGCATGCAGACATACAGACATGTACACGTGCGCTTAGACCTACAATTAGAGTGTATATACTCAGACATTAATATGTACATACATACACAAAACCCGTAAAATACACATATGTACAATTAAATACATTCCTATCACCTTAACATAACAGGATACAATTCTCTAGATAAGCGGGAGCATTCAAAGATAATTGAAGAAACAAGTCTTCCTACATGAGGTCCCTCATCTGAACTGTCTCATCGAGACGGCCCAGATGAGGGGTCACAAAATACAGCCTCACGCAAAATCAACAGAACATACCAAACCATCACCAAATAATCCCTCTTATCTACAGCTCTAGCTACAATTTCGCAGCGCAGTCGGGCCTCTGGAGATGGAGATCACTGACAATTCGAACAACAAAAAAAAAAAAAAAAATAATAAGACAGGTATGAACTGCGCACGCACTGTACCCCTCGTCTGTATGAACTCTATACATGGAGCCTGTGGAATCTATCTACTCTGAAATGTCTGCACCTCCATGAAGACCACCCGATCACATGCTGCTCCCGCCAATTTAATAGTCGCGACAAGGCCGAAACAATACTGAACAAGCGCTGCTCCAACGTAATAGCGTCGAACCAACGTGGGTTCGGACATGCTCTGACGTTGTGCTGAATCAGGCATTTTATAAAAGGGAATACAATTCAAGAAAAACACTGAACTATACGATTTGAGAAAAATTACTTGTCTGAAAATGTCAGAAGTGCTCGCTGGAAGAATTCCATCATGCACCGCCCATATAATAGTTGGCTGAGGCTGACAAACATTACATGCCCCCCCGGCAGTCACGGATAACGTCAAAACTTCATCACTATAGCAAATGGGAGCTCAATATTAATATAAATGACGTCATTTAGACGTACTAAGTACAAAAGTGAATAATTCCACAGTCATTTAGACGTCAGTCAGCAATTGTATCAAGCGCTACAGTTAGTTGTTCCACAATTACCATGTTAAATCAAATAACTATGACGCCACCCGTATCCGCTGTGGTTCGTTTAAAGAAAAAGTGAGATTTCTCAAACATGCAACTCATTCTCAAATAATTTAATTCACTGGTGAGTTTGGAATTCGTTTGTATTAGTCCCTAATCATTGCCCTCATACATTTAATATCCTGCAGCGTCAGTTAAGGGTTTGTATTGTGTGGAATTCCACCCACAATGGTTTTGACGATCGTCGAATATAAACCGAATATAAGAAATGTTGATGGGTCCAATTGGATCGAGTAGTTTGAAGCAACATGATTATAGTGATAATGTCCTTTTGTGAGCTTAGACATTTGACTCTTAAATCCGACTCCAGATTCTAAATTGAGATAATAAAACAACGCCCATTAAGAACTATTTATACCACGCCTCGATACTATTTTCAAATAGCAACGCCCTGTTTACAACTCTTTAGTAGTCAATGACCCGAAGGCCAAGCGGTACGTGGTCTCATATGTGCCTAGTTATAAAACAAAAGAATTGGTATGTACAGTCGCATTTATATTTTCTGCATTTTATACCCCTTACCTGGCACGCCGGGCTCACGGTTCACATTCAAATTCTAACACAACCTACAGCGCCCCTAAGAAATGCTTTTATTATATACCTATCAATGATACACTCTTTGAACCGCCTGTTTTCTGGCCAACTGATACAGCCAGCCGTATAAAAAAACAACGTTTTCTGAATTCGTATCACTATCCCTTAAAACGAGGCTACGTCTGAGTTCCAGCTTCAGGCGCGTCATTTTATAACGTGCATAGTAGAAACGAGAACCAAAAAAAAGGGACTAGTGACGTAACGTCAACAAACACATCAAAAGGCGCGCTTTGATAGCTCAGTCGGTAACGTTTGCCTTATGACTAGCTAAATACTTCTGCCGTGCAGGTTCGAATCCGGGTCGATGCATTACAGCTGGCAAGTATGTATGCATGGCAGTTCCCTATGGTATATAATAAACAAATTATTATAATAGTAGCTCGATCTGGCGTATTGCATCACGTCTCGTGGCTGACCTCATACCATCGGATCATCCTCGACGCAAGCGTCTCGGATGATCCGATGGTATGAGCTCATCCATCGACGTGATACAGTACGCCAGATCAAGTTACTATTATAATAATGTGTATATATTACTATTCCTGGTTTGTTGTCGCTGGTGAGATTTGAAATTCGTTTGTATCAGTTCTTAATCATTGCCCATATATATCTAATATCCTGCAAAGTCTTACTGTGCGGCATTCCACCCGCAATGGTATGGACGACCGTCGAATAGTAAATTCTACTGATTCAACTGTAAGGATAATTATAGGACGATTGTCCAAAAACGTCTGTCATTCGCTTCATACCTAGGAAACCAGCACTGACATGCATCTGAATGTTTATCCATACAAGAAACCTGTTTCATGTCTAAGATCTTCCGTATTGATGATTTGAAACATCAACCTGGTAATTGAACACCTGCTTCAAACAATGTTTGGCCCCACACTACTGGCATGATGTGTACTTTTTGATGCGAATCTTAAAGATGATATAATTAGTACATTATTTATGCAAAATAATTGTTTTGTTGCTAAATTATCTATGTGAATGGTGGAAATGAGGACATTTTATTAACGTATAAATTTATCTGTTTAAATAACGTTACTGTTAAGCCCAACGTTAGTCTCGGCTTTTAACGTACGTAACGTGACTGACGTTGGTTGCTAGGTTGTTATGAAAAAGTAGAAGCGCCGTGCGTAGCAGAATTATAGATAGTTTTAACTCATTATCGGAGTTTGTGTTTTAATTTGTACATCTTCCATAATCGGGAAGCATCGCAAGAACATTTTGGTAGCAGAGCGAGGTTACATTATCGTTAACAGTTAAAAGAAAATGGCAACATCGGAGAATAGAATCGAGATCGGGAATTATCGGGAGATTAATGTCGACGTCGCCAGATTGGAAATGGAATTTAAAAAGGACAAATGCCGAGGTAAATCAAATTTTACACGCGCACGGAATAAACTTTTGTCCCTGATAGATAACGAAGAAGGGCCCAGCCGACGAGCCATAGATGAGGCTTGCAGGAAAATGGACAGCTGCATGGACATTGTGCTTGAATTACTATCCAATTTTTCTGAATTCTACTTCGAAAATAATGAACTACAGAAAAGTCAGAAAATAATCAGCGAAATGGAAAGAATTGAAGAAGAGTTTCACTCAGCACACGAAGCAAAACAGGATTATCTGGACTCACAGAAGGACGATCGATCGAGCATATTTTCAATTGACTTTCGAGAAAAAATGAACCTTTGGGACAGTCGATCAGAGACAGATAGAAAGCAAGCAACTTTTACGGAGGTACCACAGACAAATAATGAGGTAACGTCTTCCAATTTAAAAATACACAAGAACTCCATGTTACCAATGACCTTAAAACAAACACCTATTCGCCGTTACCCTGTATCCAGTGAACTTGAGCGAAATACGCACGAGCATGGACCCCTGCAGTCTGACGAGATACCGAATTCTGGGCGTCATCTTTTGTCCGACACTCTACCGGGAAATCAAGACTGGAATGCAGAGTGTGAAAGCACTGTTGGGAAACAGGAGGTCCAGTCATCAGGAGTACATGCGACCGCTGCCTCATTTCAACAACATCACGAAGCTAAACATGCCACATCTCCGTTGTCAAACCAGGAAACGCCGTCTATAGGACAGGACCTTTGGAGGCAGCTAAAACGCGTACAAATACCCGTTTTTACAGGCGATAAGAGAACATATTCGAATTGGAAGGCCGCTTTTCAAGCTTGTATAGATAGTGCCCCAGCAACTCCAGAATACAAACTATTACAGCTGAGGCAATATCTTGCTGGTGAGGCGCTCAAATCTATAGAAAATTTGGGACATTCTGCGGTGGCGTACCAAGCAGCAAAGGAACGGTTGGAGCGGAAGTTTGGTGGTAAACGCCGCCAGATCGCTATATACCTGGACGAGTTAGAGCGGTTTCAGCAAATACGACTCGGAAATGCTAGGGATCTCGAACAGTATGCTGATTTGTTGGACGTAGCAATGATAAATCTTCAAGAAGCCGGCCGAAACCACGAGCTCGGAGCTGGATCATTGTATACGAAATTGCAGAGAAAACTCCCAGAAAGCATGCTGGCACGCTATCATCGTTGGATATTCGAAAATGGCCAGACGGAATCAGTCCTTTCCTTACGAACCTGGATTATCCAAGAATCTGAGTTTCAGACAATCGCGTCTGAGACAGTCCGCGGATTCAATGGTGACGACGAATATACTCAAACTACGCGACCAGTATCAAGATACAGAAACCAGCGAACGCTGTTTGGTGAGACAGACAACAACCGTGGTCGGAGCACTCTTCCCTGTCAGGTATGTGATAAACAGCACAATATTTGGTCTTGTAATGATTTTATACAAAAGAGTGTACCTGAGCGTTGGAACATAGCAAGAGTGTTCCAGTTGTGTTACCGCTGCTTAGGAGATACGCACTACGGTAAAACATGTAAAAGAAGCCGCCAGTGTGGGATAAACGCATGCCGACAATTGCATCATAAGCTGCTGCACCAAGAAGATCGTAATTCGGGAGCTACCGAAGCAAAAACATTGTCGTCTAGCGAAACCGTACCGAAGGTTGTTGACATGACCGAACCGAGCCACGGACCAAACGGATCGAGTTCTCTCCCGTTGGAGTCGCATACTTCGCGTACGGAGGGGAAGGGACGAGAGGATGTAACAACTTTGATGGTACAAGAGGATTATCAACCTGATTTCATTGCCCTTCGCACTGTTCCTGTCATGGTGAAGAGTGGTGGTAAGTCAATAAAAGTAAATGCTTTGTTAGACGATGCCAGTACGAAAACATACATTAATTCGGATGTAGCGGCGGAGCTGGGCTTACAAGGCAAAACAGAACGTGTCACTGTTAATGTGTTGAATGGGCAGATAAAAACATTTAATACCAGACCAATCGAAGTCCTGTTAGAAAGCTTATGTGGCAATGTGAGTACTAATGTCACAGCGTTTACTGCAGATCAGGTTACAGGGGACATGGAAGCTGTAAACTGGAATAAATACAAGAGAAACTGGCCTCATCTGGAAAACATTGTATTTCCCTACACTAACATGCGACCGCGTGTAGATGTACTCATTGGGCTCGATTGCGCGGATCTTCACCATGCTGTAGAGGAGGTGAGAGGTAGACCAGGTGAGCCCATAGCTCGATTAACGCCCCTTGGATGGACTTGTATCGGGATCCCAGGATCGAATGACCAGCCAAAATTACAAACACGGTTTTCGAGCACATTTTTCGTGCGGGATCAAACAGAACTCGAAAAATTGAACACAAATCTCAAAAAGTTTTGGGAGATCGAAGACACTCCGTCGTCAAAGGAACAACCAATAATTCGAGTGGAAGAAAAGTCGGCATTGAACAAACTTGAAATGTCTCTTCGGTACGATGATAAAATGTATCGCGTCGGAATTCCATGGCGAGAAGACAGAACGAAGTTACCAGACAATTATAAAATGGCGCTACAAAGGCTGGAAAACACTGAAAAGAAGCTTCAGCGTTCACCCAATTTAGCAACTGCCTACAAGCAAGTCATTGAAAGCTACATCAAAAAGGGCTATGTGAGAAAAGTACCGGAACACGAACAGTCAAGTTCAAAATGGTTTTTGCCGCATTTCCCAGTTTTAAGACCAGATAAAGAAACTACAAAGACCAGGATTGTTTTTGATGCTTCGGCCAAATGTCACGGGGTTTCACTCAACGACGCCATACATCAGGGTCCTAAACTACAACAAGATCTGTTCGACGTATTGCTGCGTTTTAGACGGTTCCCGGTAGCCTTGGTATGTGATATAGCTGAGATGTACTTACGGATCGGCATATCTCCAGAGGACCAAATCTACCACAGATTCTTATGGAGGGGATGCGAACACTTTCGTAAACCGGATGTCTTTGAGTTCGACAGGGTGGTATTTGGCGTAAATTCGTCACCTTTTCAGGCCCAGTACGTGTTAAGACAGCATGCAAAGAAATTCCAAGGTGACTATCCCATAGCAGCGGAAACCATCCTTCACTCAACATACATGGATGATTCTATGGACTCAATACGGAACGAAGAACGTGCTATAGAACTTTACACGCAACTCGCTCGATTGCTATCAGCAGCCGGAATGTACGCCCGAAAATGGCTATCAAACTCATCAAGAGTGTTGGAACAGGTACCGTTACAAGACCGGAAGTCGGAGGTGGATCTAGATACCGACCCACTGCCATGTGCAAAAACGCTCGGTGTGTGGTGGCAAGCCAGTGAAGACGCATTTACATTCAAAGAAAACGCACCAGAAGACACTATGTTGTATACCAAACGAAATTTTCTGAAGAAAATAGCCACACTCTTTGATCCTATTGGATTTCTAGCTCCTTTCACAATTAGAGCAAAGATTTTACTGCAAGACATGTGGTCAGCAGGTCTAGAATGGGACGATGAACTAAACGAAACGCTAGCGACGTCTGCACGTGCATGGTTCAAAGAACTTAGTGATTTGCAACAGCTTCATATCCCACGATGTCTTCAGGACAAATCAAAAATGCTGGTTAGAATGTCGTTACAAACCTTTGTGGATGCCTCTGAAAGTGCATATGGTTCCGTCGTATACTCAAGATGTACCTACGAAGATGGTTCAATCTCTAGCACTATAATAGCATCAAAGACACGCGTAGCACCAACCACAGCAGTAAGCATTCCTCGTTTGGAACTGATGGGTGCCATAATCGGCGTTAGACTGACATCGAGGATAGCGAAGGTTCTCGATGTAAATATGAACGACTGCGTTTTCTGGTCCGACAGCGTCAATGTTCTATGGTGGGTTCGGGGTCGAAGTCGCAAATTCAAGCCTTTTATAGCCAATAGGGTTGGTGAGATCCAAACTAGTACTCGTCCAGAACAGTGGCGGTATATTCCTACGGCACAGAATCCTGCAGACTGCGTCACCAGAGGAATGAGTGCAGCAAATTTGGTAAATAGTAATACATGGTGGAGAGGACCCGAATTTTTAAGACAAGATGAAGAAAACTGGCCTGCAAAGAAATCATTCGAAAAACCAACTGGAGATGTAGAGTTGAAGAGATGTGCGACAGCAACATCTGATATGCGAACATCACCAATCCACGACGGGGCATACTTTACTGTTACCTCAGGAGATGGCAGTTTGACATTCCCATTAGATCCAAGCCGTTTCTCGAGCTGGTTACGCTTGCGAAGAGTTCTCTCTTGGATCAATCGATTCATCAACAATTGTCAAAAAATCAGGAAGGAAAGGGAATATGGGGAATTACTGTCCAGCGAGCTGAAAAATGCCGAAATTCAGCTCATTAGATATGCCCAGTATACAGAGTTCCCGGATGAATGGGCAGCCCTTTCACATGGACGACAGTTATCGTCTAACAGCAAGATTATAGGATTACGACCAAAGATAGACGATGATGGGCTCATGAGATCCGACGGACGTTTACAGAATGCAAAGTGCCTGTCATACGATGTCCGGTACCCCGTCATACTACCACGAAATAGTAGAATAACTAAACTCATTGTGAAGGAATTCCATGAAACGGGGAACCATGCATCAGGGACCAACCAAACCCTAGCGGCGTTGTCCGCCAGATACTGGATTATTTCTGCACGTGAGGTGATACGCAAATGGGAGAAAGAATGCATGGAATGCAGACGTCGGAAGGGGATACCCTGTGGGCAGATCATGGCGCCACTACCCTTATCAAGGCTAAAAACGTCATTAAGGGCGTTTTCCAGGACAGCAGTTGATTTCGGCGGCCCATACATCACAGTACAAGGACGGGGCAAAAGTCGTCAAAAAAGGTACCTATGCCTTTTTACTTGTCTTGCTACCAGAGCAGTACACCTGGAAGTCGCCTTTGGACTAGATACATCCTCGTTCTTAAACGCATTTTATCGAATGGTGAACCGCAGAGGACTTCCTGAAGAAATTTACTCAGACAATGCTACAAATTTCAAAGCTGCTGACAAGGAATTAAAAGCGTTGCTTCTGCAATTAGACGAGGACAAAATCAAAGAATCGACATCAAACAAGGGGATAGTATGGCACTTCACTCCACCTCTCGCTCCACATTTTGGCGGAGTGCATGAATCTATGATAAAGTCGGCCAAGAAAGCTCTCAACGCCATACTAGGAAATGCCGACATAACAGACGAGGAGTTAATGACAGCACTAACTGGTGCAGAGGCACTAGTTAACTCTCGGCCGCTTACATACCAATCGGCTAATCCACACGATGACATTCCTTTGACCCCAAATCATTTTTTGCACGGCCAAATTGGGGGTCATTTCGCTCCATCATCAGTCGACAGCACGCAGTTCAATCTTCGAAAGCGATGGCGCCGGATCCAAGAGTTGGTTCGGCATTTCTGGCATAGATGGCTGCGCGAATGGATTCCTACTCTCAGCGCTCGGAAGAAATGGCACAGAGAACATCGTGACGTACAAGTCGGGGAGGTCGTCATTGTCGTTTCCCCTGATACTACACGCGGGAACTGGCCACTAGGAAGGATTCTCGAAGTTTACCCTGGAACAGACGGACGGGTGCGTGTTGCCAAGGTTCAAGTTGGAGATGGTACCTTGGTTAGATCCGTAAATAAACTATGTCCACTGGAGTACGATATCTAAATTGACTAACAATTAATTCATACCGAAAAGCAAACTTTTATGATTTTATTCATATTGGAGAGACAAAGTTATTTTATCTAAACATGTATAAAATATCTTGTAATAATAAGAAACAAATAACTTAATCAAAATACAATATTTTGATGGAGGGGAAGAATGGAAATGAGGACATTTTATTAACGTATAAATTTATCTGTTTAAATAACGTTACTGTTAAGCCCAACGTTAGTCTCGGCTTTTAACGTACGTAACGTGACTGACGTTGGTTGCTAGGTTGTTATGAAAAAGTAGAAGCGCCGTGCGTAGCAGAATTATAGATCGTTTTAACTCATTATCGGAGTTTGTGTTTTAATTTGTACATCTTCCATAATCGGGAAGCATCGCAAGAACAAATGGCTTAACACACCCTAAAATAAGTGTCGGTAATTAATGGCCATTTATAGTTTCTTTACCGAAGCAAACTTTGTGCATAATCATCAGACAAGCATAGTCATATGAAAACACGTTGTTAATACAGTGGTTTTCAATCGGATTCACTTCAGAATCGGTTTCATCTTTCGTAACCATTTCGGAAGACCGTTTGATAGAATTTTGATACATTTAAGACCTCTTAAAGGCAGATTAAACTAGAATGTGTCCATAGGACACGGATGCCCCCGCCTGGTGCCCTTTGTAAGATGGCGCCTTGTTTAAGGTACTGGCACTTGTAGGATAACTAAGTTCACAAAGGCAGACTTGTGTGGTACATATTCATGTTTTATTGTTTTCCTTAAGCAGATATATTGTGCTTCTCGGATCAAGAGAAGTGTGTGTGTGTGTGTGAGGGGGGGGGGGGGGGAATTGGAGGGGGGTGTCATGACTGTGAAATTCGATAACATTCTGTATCTTATCACAGATGCCATGCAACTTTCCAAAAGAAATAGCCCGGAAACAAGTAACTTTTCAAAAACTAACAGTCGGAAACCATTTTTGTATGTAATGAAGTTGAAAAAGGGCCATAAGTCCAAAAGAAATGAGCGGATTTTACCCTTAATTAAACATAACCTGTGTTTTATAATTATATATCTGTGTATAAAATATGAATCCAATACATTAATCTTTTCAAAAGATAATGAATGGAAACCATTTTTTGATCAAAATGAAGTCGAAAAAGGGCCATGACTCCCACAATGATGGATGGATTTTACTCAACATCGAACGTGACCTGCATTTTATGATTATGTACCTGTGAAAAAAATATGAATTCAATACACCAATGTTTTCAAAGGATAATGAACGGAAACCAGTTTTTCATGCAAAATGAAGTCGAAAAAGGCCATAACTCCCACAATAATAGACGGATCATACCCAACATCGAACTTGACCTGTATTTTATAATTATATACCTGTGTATAAAATATGAATTCAATATACCAATGTTTTCAAAAGATATCGAACGGACACTATTTTCGTACGGGAGGTATAGGACAGGACGTACGTACGGACGGTGGTGATACTATATGCATAAAAATGCGCTAACTCTAAAATAAAGTCCCTCAAAAAGAGCCTTTTAATGACGACATTTATATAGCACCTTAGTATCTATTCCATGTAAATAATGAACTAATATTACCTATCTACACCGATTTTATTAGTTACTGTTCTGAAATTTCAACAAGCTGCAATGCAGGAGGTTGATTTGTTCTGCAGTTTGATACAGAATGTAAGACATGTTGATGGGTCCAATGGGAAGAGTAGTTTGAAGCAGTATGATAATAGTATTAATGTCCTTTTATGAGCTTAGAACTTTGACTCTTAAATCAGACTCCAGATTTCAAATTGAGACGATTAAACAACGCCCCCAAGAACTGTTAGATGCCACGCTTAGATTCTATTTTCAAACAGCAACGCCCTGTTTATAACCCTTTAATAGTCAATGACCCGAAGCGGTCGATGGTCTTATATGTGCCTAAATATACAACAAAAGGATTGTTATGTACAGAGGCATTAATATTTTCTACATTTTAGACTCTGTACCTGGCACACAGGGCTCACGGTTCACATTCACATTCTAACACAAACTAAAGCGCACCTAAGAAATCAGGCCATAGTTCTGTAGTCCTCATAGCAACGCAGATGTCGACACTGTCCTGTGCTATTTAAACCGTATCCATCAACACTCAAAAAGCCCCAGTAGTCAATGGGTTCGTTTTTCAGAATCTATGGTTAAGCGTAGACTGGTTAAACTGTATTTCTAATTTGTTTACACCTTCAAAATTATTAAAAGCTTACAATTTTATTTGTGCTCTATCGCCTACAGATTATATTAGTCTGGCTTATCAAACTTATAAGATTTTAACAATACATATGGCGACAGGTTTGGCCACAGAGAGCTGCTCTCCATCTTGTACATTTTCAAGTTTCAGTATTCTTCAGCTTCGATACAATAGCAAGACACAGAAAGGCGTGACGTATATAAAAGTCTGTCAATCCGGGAAATTGGATTAAGGAAATGGTCCTGATTAGATAATAGCCACTCTACGCCGCCATTATCCAGTGGAAACTTGAGTACCCGAAGTGCACAAATTGTCACGTCAGTTCTGATTACCACTGACTGACATCTATATCTGTAATTATTTATACACCGCACGGGGAAAAGTGCAAATTGGCACGAGAGCGAACAGCAGAGGCCTAGATCAGACTGCGTGTGCACGCAGTCTGATCAAGGCCTTTGCTGTTCACCTACAAAATATTTATTCCTATTAAAGCAATATATGTTTTAAGCTTAAGCCCCTAACACACTGTATGGATGCGCACATTCATCCTGGAAGGCCCACTCACAAATGTCATCTCTGATGTTTTCCCCTGAAAAGCCTCAATTATTTTCAATCCTACTCCAGCGGAAACGAGATCGTGCTTAGAATGTGTTGTATTCAATGTGTAATATAAGCGCGATTTTGAGAAAATCTCATTTTCCATGTTTAGCAAACTATTATTGTAACAACATTGATAATGATAGGTAAAGTTCTATAGGTAAATGCCCACGAAAATGCGTAGAAAGTATTAAGTAACAGAAGGTAAATAAAGATACAGAAACACGTAAATGTACGAAATAATAATTATATTATTACATTTCCTTGATATTGCTTAAGTACTAAGTACAATGAAAAGTGCAATCAACACAGAGAAATCAGACTGAACCATAGAAATAACGCACCACTTACTGTCTTTGAAACCTGTTCTTTAAACCAAAAATAAATATGCAGTTTCAAAGTACATTCCTTGAATCCTTCAATGACATTTAGTTTTATTGAATTGACATAATAATTCAATATTGAAATTTGCATTTCACAACATTGAAATTCCAACATTGAATTTCGCAGATTTTTTTTTTTTTTTGGAAAAGAGTCAGCAAGCCAAAACCGTTTTGATAAACAGAAACAGATGTAATTAACGTCTTCTTATTTTATGTTATTTTATACATGTATGTGTTTTAGTTCTTCGTGGGTAAAATATTACATACGATATGGGAGTGCCACTCCCTTTCATGTCATGCATTTATCAAAAATATTTCCAAGCCAAGTTTAAAACCTGAAGTGGAATGGAATGGGCTGGATTGGCTAGAGCGTCTTCTTGACTTTAATTTATTGATTTGTGATGGCAATCTTACAGGTAAAAGTATACTCATTTGGAGGAAGCAAATTCGTCCCTGTAAGAGAGCCATCCCAGACTCTGGGAGCAAAGTGTAGCCAAAGAAATACAGATCATCTTGTCCATTTCATTTCATTCCAGCCCATTCAATTCCAGGTTTATAACAATGACATATCCCAACACGACTGACTGCAGTACATACAGGTCAGCTGGAGAAAGTTTAAAAAGCGATACTGATTGCAAGGTGATGAAGACTGAAGATTTTACTTGTACATATAAATTTCACAGGCATACATATAAGCATACAATGTCTATCCTTAAACTATTTATATATCTGCAAGGTGATGTCGAATCATCAAACTGTGGTTAGTGAAGAGGTGGTTACAACTGCAAAACATACATGCACGCACCTTCTTACACAGTATATTTCCAAGTTTTTTTTTCGGCTTTACTTTGGACTATATGTGTGCTGTAGGCGGAGTCTGTAATTCGATCATCTCTGTAAACAGGAGCATACAATTTCTCTACTAGTAGATAAATTATATGCTCCTGCTGTAAACCATGCGACAGTCTTTTCCTAAACTTTCAAATGATGATTTGTTCGTTTTCAAACAAAGTATTTGTTTTCAGACACACCTAGTCGACTGACCATGCAGATACAGTCTCGTGAAAACAAAACTGACAAAAAGTATCGTTGATGTAAAATTAAAGGCTATTTAATTTTCGTTTACAATTTTTCAGTCGTGTTATTTCATGGTAAACACAACTCATGCCTTTGTCGTGTCAACATCGATGCTATATTCCATGATAAGTATAATAGAAAAGCATGAACATTTGGATTGAACGTTGGATCCGCGCGGAGACGTTTGGAAATCCGTTGATCTTACCTTGAATGACGAAGGTTGAATCAAACTAGGCCTCAAAGTGAAATCAATTTTCAACTTCAATGTATAATTCAACATTGATTCAAGATTGAATTGATATCGTTGAACCGATATTGAGACCTCAGTGTGGAATAAATATTGATGTCTCAAGGTTGAATCAATATTGAGGCCTGAACCAATATTAGGACCTCAAAGTTGAGTCAAATTGGGGTCTCAAGATTGATTCAACATTGACGCTTCCAGGTTTAATCCATATTGAGGCCTTAAGGTTGAATGAACATTGAGGTCTCAAGGTTGAATCAATTTTCAAATTAAGAATGTAATTCAATTTTTGACTCATAACTGAGCCTCAATATTGAATCTATATTGCTTCAACATGGAACACTGGTATGACCGCTATTGCTAATAATACTGTTGAAGCATTTCTGATGAATTCTGAGGCTTCAGCTGTTAGCACCATATTATTCCGTGTCACGTGCAACTGTTCATGACGTCATGCAGTATACTAACGTTCTTTATTGGAAGTCAATGTATCATGTAACTTCAGAAACACATAAGATCAAAGGAATGTTTACACATTTTTATTTTATTTATTTTTTTTTGTTTCATACTCGTCTTTATAAGTTGTGTAAATTTATTGACATTAACTTAATATCGGTAGACATTAATACAGCATGGGAGGGAAAACTGTTTGACCAGTTTGACCAGTTCCATTTCTCACATAACTGAATCTGCATTACTTTTCATCTGCATTACGTGTGCTGTATCTAGGACTTACAAAGTATAAATAAATGTACAGAGTCAACTCTCGCTTTTAAGACTACTCTAAATTTAGACCACATCGTTATTAAGACCGGTCTTTGCCAGTCTCAAATGATATTTTCCTTTCGATTTTATATATTCGATATTAAGGCCACCTCACTAATAAGACCACTTTTGGGAAGTCCAAATGGTCGTAATAAAGGGATTTTACTGTATATTCAAAAGATATAAAGACACGATAAAAGTGGTGCGCTAGTTTTGAGGTTTGGTATAAGTATGGCCATGTTTCTTCTTTTGAATGTGTTCTCTGCTCTTGAACAAACTCTTAAAGATTTTAAATTAATCAAACACTAAATTCCTTGAATACCGTTTATATTATGAAATTGATAACATCACACTAGTTGTGCCTGGTCTAAGCATAGCATCATTAAAATATTTTCTTTTTTTTAAAACAGACTTATTATTTTTGATCTTTGAATTCACAAAATCTTTATAAGTATCAACCAAACGCGTAAAAGCGGGACATATGCATAATTTATATAGAAGATAAATGAGCCGCGACACGAGAAAACCAACAATGTGGTTGTGCGCCCAACGCAGACTCAGATCAGCCTGGGTATCCACTCAGTCAGATCAAAGTCTTAAAAGTGGCTAAGGGCCTAAGCTAGCTTCGTGCGGACAGCGAAGACTCTGGTCAGACTGGGCGGATGCCCAGGCTGATTTTAGTCTGCGCTGGGCGCACAACCACATTGTTGGTTTTGTCGTGTCGCGGCTCAAATATAGTAATGAGATAGCATTTTTTTATCAGAAAATAGTTGAAAAATTTACGCCGGAACAGAAAGAAATCAATAAAGATTACCAGAAACCTTTTGTCATTTAGAAGGCAATGACGCTGAGAATGAAGTTCTCAATAGCCCTAATTGGATCCTCATCAACTTTTCTTTTTAAACAACTTTAAACAAGTTCAACAAAACCATGAAATACTTACCTGTACCGATTGTGTGTCAGAACCTTCAGATGAGAAATTTGTCGTCTGCTCAAGTTGTAAGGCCATTTTCTCCCGTAGACGATGCAATGCTTGACGAACCTGCATAAAATAATAATAACTTCAGTTTTATGTACAAACTGCGAAACTCCCAGCAGGCACACAAAGTTGAATCAACATTGAATCAAAGTTGCTTCAACGTCATCAACATTGTATGCCCAGTGGGATGGTACTTGCATTTGTAAGGAATGGCCTCATCTTACAGAGCTAACCCCGCATATAAAATTTAGCTCAGCGAAGAAATATATCTTTCTTTTTTTACCTGTCACCATTTGGTTTAAAGGCATTCAAAGTATATTTCAAATTTAATTTAAAATAGAGCCTATAGACAAACGATCAAACAAAACGAACGGGTGAATGCATCATGTTTGATATAAATCACTACTTTTATTGACAGAGACAGTAAAACATAATGTTGTGTTTGTGATTTCTGCAGTTTAAGTACACCTAGAGCAAGGTAACAGAGATTCACATATCCCCTGGTCCAGCTCAATAGAAAGAACCTTTCACAAGTCTCTGGAGCAAATTTCAAGACGGACAAAATTGGACGAGTAGATGGAAAATCTAAACCACACCCTGTAACAGACCTAACCACATAAAAAATATTTCTAGGGATTCGGGAAAATAGGCGAAGAAACGAACATTGGAAACATTTTACTCGCATCATACATCAACTTAGATGAATATGTAGCATTCATTCCAAGTTTTGATCGTAAGTTCAGGTCAGCAGAATCAGTATCTACATGGTGTCAGTCAATCTGTATGAACGTAAAAGTAAACTTCAACACATATTAAACGGATTCATTCAAGTTGTTTACATAGCCAAATAATACAATCGTCACAGTTACATTAATGTAAATATTGTACAAGTTTTAAAATCTGTGACTTTAAATTCAGGCCAGCAGCTGCATCCAGCTGATGTCAAATAGTCTCTAGCAAACAGATCCATGCCAATTAATTGAAATAAAAGGAAGATAATATCAACTAAACGCTTAGATTTAAAGGCAACTTTTATACGGGTTTTAAGGTTTGTGTCCTTAACCTGAACAGAACAGCCTTTATGTTGTATTCCCCTGTTGTTATGCTATAATATTTGAACCATTTCAGAAGAAATGAAAACAAACGGAAAAATGCTGAAACTTTAAAGAAATAGGTATAGCCAGATGATCAAAAATGATGGCTGGATGAAACGCAGCAGGATGAAAACTATTTACCACTCGATATGATTGGTTTGCCGAGATATAATCAGTTTGAAGACATGCTATGCATATATGAATGAATCATATTTAAAAAATAACTTGCAAAGTGTCATTAAAATGCAGATTTTTCACACATGTAGTGACGAAACAATAACAAAATCTCGAGATCATTTCATAGAAGCTTATCCAATCTCATTAAACCAGTTGGAAGCCCTAATAACAGTTGGATTCTTTTTGGCAAGTACAGTAGTACATAATGTAACTTGATAATGCAACTTTTATGCGTTTTTTTATTAAAATCAGTTAATTAGATCCTTATTGGCCACCTTTTCAACGGTTTGCTTATATACGTGAACTTCGTATACTGTAGGTAAATTTTGTCCCTTTGTACGCCAAAACGTTTTATATTGCTGGCATCTCATCTCCTATGGTTTTCATTTGGTTCATTATTAACTCGGTAGCATGCTTTTGCATGGTTTGAGATACTCTAATGATTTTGTCAACTTTCTGCATGGAATGTTGTGCAAGTTTCATCTCTTTCCGTATTTGAACTTTCAGCAGGAATCAATTAATCAGTATATATTGTTTGATACTTTCATTTTTATACCGTGCTAAAGAAGCCTTCAACGTTCAAATACATCCGTCGTATGTTGTAGGCAAAACAAATCACTGCTGGTCTAACTACTTGTATTGCTTGGAGTGAAATCCTTTTTCAATGGTTTCGCAACACTAAAATGTTCTTAATCCATATATGCCTAGCGTTCAAATTGGACACAAACAAACAGTACAGACTAAGATCAGACGCCGCATAACGCGCCGTCTGCTCAGGGTTTCCACTATTTGCCTAAAATTCTTGCATTTCTGTAAAACAATGAAAAGTGAAAATTTACCAGACACCCTAAAATGATGAATGGACTCATCCATTCCATAAGGGTAGTAGAATCCATCCGTCGTTAATGGGTTTATCTTGTTTATGTAATATATTTGTTGTGTCATGGCTATAATATGACCAGATTCAGTCTACTTTCTGTTAATATGTCTGAAAAGTTTTACTTACCTCTGTGTTACAGCACAGAGGAACAGAAATAAAGTTTTACTTACCTCAATGTTACAGGCACAGTGGAACAGAAATAATGTTTTACTTACCTCTGTGTTACAGGCACAGTGGAACAGAAATATGAAGAAACCCTGGAATAGATATCGGAAATTTTCGTTAAACAGGTTACGGTAATGGGTGTACTCTCAGTGGGAAGAAACTTTTCCACTTTTTATTTTTGCCTGCCTATTCAATGGGTGAAAACACTTTAAGGAGATTGTTCAGTCCTAAAAAATAGAAATCCAGGAGTCGCAAGATCCATCCCCCGCTTCTCTGGTCTTTCGGATGAGACTTTCAAGCGAGGTCCCGTCTCCATATGACCTCGTTGTTGATGGGACGTTAAACCTGAGTTCACTCACTCACTCACCCAAAATAATAGATCCCATTTTGGAAGGGCTTCGTATTTCAGGAACCCAAACAGAAAGTAGCGAAAGCTGTTCCGTTTCGTAACAATGGCGAAACACAAGGAGGTATGTTCATCTTAATACTGCAAACTGTGGGGTTTCTTACTTAACAGAATTTCGTTTTGTTAAGAATCTAATAAAAGTAAACTGGTACTCTTGTAACTCTTTACTCTTTTATGTGTCATCGGCAAGTAGAAAATTTCCGCTTCTTCTAACCAATGAGTTCATTAATTTCCCATTATACTGAGAGTGAAATATTTTGCAGAAATGTAAAAAAAATATGGTACAGAAGCTCAGAAGCAGCGTAGATTCAAACCAAACTGCTCTTGCAAAGCAGTTCGATCAAGATTTGCAATTCAATCAGCATTCTGTTCAATTTTAAGGAAAATGCAATATCAGGTAGTTTAGGTTTACCAAAAAGTATAGTCTATCATGTCGTACCGTCGAAATTCTGAGTATTGGTACAGAAAGGCCTGAGCGATCAGTGCAGACCAAGATCGGAACGCTCCTAAAGCAGCGGTCCGATCAGTGTCTGCACTGTTTTCCATTCCATCTGCACGTTTCGGACACATCACAGCATTGTAAAACCAAACTGTTTCATTTTCAGGACAATTACGGTCATTATTTTAGGTGTCCCAATTTTTTTATTTTTGCGGTAATCATCATCCGGTAGAAAAGGACGAAGTTTCTGCAACTCTGTGACGGAAAGTTCAAAGATTGTTCAAGAAATCGTTGAATGTCGTGAGGAAATCGCTTTAGAAATTATCTGTACCAGGTTTGCAGCCATGCAGGAAATGAAAGCTATATCTGTTGAAATTGCAAAAGTTAGTTAATTCATGTTGACGTGACTTTGTAACTTGAAAAGCTACATAGAATTCTTGAGAGATGTCGACTTTTCTAATATTCGTTATGCATTTGTATACTTTCTTGATTTATGTACGATTTTAAATGAAACTGTCCAATCAGGGATAGCTGACAAAAGCAACTAAGATAAATTAAGCAACTGAGACCACAAACCTAAATGCACTAATTAGCTACATCGTAGCGTAGTAAGAAACTGTAGTTGAAATTTGAATGGGAATGCTTTAATACCTTTAGACCAGTCATTTGGAAGACTATTGAAACCAAATTGGAACCAGAAAGATGAAAGTAAATGAGAGGGCAAGCTATATGACACAAACCAAAAACTCTAAATTCACGTTGATTCTAGATCTTATGTAGTTTCGTTTATTTTCTCAAGTGGGCCCACGGTGTCGTAGCAGCATTGTATCAACGTTAATGTGACGTCATGACGTTACATCGGCGTTGATGCGATGTTCACCTCGACGTGTGTCCGCTTGGCTGTTGATTGAGGTGCTGTATAGACATGTGATACGTTAATAAAATACTCATTACTTACTTTTGTTATTGTTAGAAACTTTTAAATTTATTCAAGAACCACGTACTTGAATATCATTAGTTCGTTTAAGGTACCAATACGCTCACTCACGTATGCATCACTGACTTAAAAGTGTTTTAAACTACGTATACTCAGAATTCAATTATTTGCGTAAGGTCATTTGTTTGACTAGAAATAACTACGTAAGTACATTTAAAAATTCTCTATATATTTGGCGGTATATTATTTATACATTTATACATTATTTTAGATATTATCTATTCATTTCAATATTACTACGTGTAATTATTGTACAAATAAAAAATACATTCAAAAATAAGGCCACCAATAATTAATTGCGTCACATAACAGCCCTTTACACCTAGCCAAAATTATTAATATTTTGGGTGGGTGGGTTGGGGAAAATTCGACTGATATTGTCGATCTTGCCTCGACTAAACAATGTCGATGAATGCGGGCGCGGGTGCATTTTTCGCGCTAAAAGAACAAAGGAAATGTAAATGCGTCATGTGACACATGTTAGCCAATATTTCTGTTACCTATAATTCAGAACTGACCAATACAAAACCCATAGATGGAGCTACAAATTCATGGTTCAATGGGCCGCATTCCACACTCAATAATTAAGCGTTATGTTGGCCATAACTTATAAATTATTTGCGTAAGGTCATTTGTTTGACTAGAAATAACTACGTAAGTACATTTAAAAATTCTCTATATATTTGGCGATATATTATTTATACATTTATACATTATTTTAGATATTATCTATTCATTTCAATATTACTACGTGTAATTATTGTACAAATAAAAAATACATTCAAAAATAAGGCCACCAAACCGAAGGTACCGCCCAACACATGATCACTCGATACGAGAAATTGATAAATGTAATAAAGTCAGGAAAGCGTACCATTTGAACCAGTGATTGAAACTCCTTATTGATCAGTATGTTAACTACCTATATACATACAATTATTCGAAATAAACATGAATATGAAAGTATGACAAGTACAATGTAGATCTGTAAATATACTATTACCATATAAGTAGTACGTCAATAGCATATATACAAATAACACCGGCACATGAAATAATTTTATATTTCACTCTTAAAGACTACCGTCAACTTTCAATATATTCAGATTTTTTTAAAAAATCGCGTAACTTTTCTTAAGACAAAAATGATCCCTTTATATAAAAAACAGTTACGATTAAATTTAATGTTTCAATGAACGAAGCCAATTTTTCGCGCTAAAAGAACAAAGGAAATGTAAATGCGTCATGTGACACATGGTAGCCAATATTTCTGTTACCTATAATTCAGAACTGACCAATACAAAACCCATAGATGGAGCTACAAATTCATGGTTCAATGGGCCGCATTCCACACTCAATAATTAAGCGTTATGTTGGCCATAACTTATACTTTGTGCGAGTATGACGATGCCTTTCTGGCAGGCGCACAATGTTGAATCATCATTGGATCAACGTTGTTCAGCATTTAATGTTGAGTTAACGTTATTTCAATGTTGATTCAACGTTGTGTGACCAGTGGGTTGGCAACACCATAAAACGTAAACTTGGCGGCTTTAAAGTTTACAGTTACTCTTTAAATTAGTAAAGACAACTCACAAGTTATACCTGCAGTGAGTTAAAAACTGCAAACAGATATTCAAATACAAGTAGATCCTTGTTCACTGCCATGATGCCAAACATCCAAGACAGACCTAAAAGGGGGAGCAGGAACATGGCCCCTTTAGCGCCAGCTCTGTAAAACAAAAGGGATTAGCTAAAAGGTAAATAACAATAAATCATTCTTATCCAAAACATAGAAATTTCCATGTTTTTGGCCACTTTTGTTCAAATGTAAAACAAATGGCGTGCGAAATTTTTTGTGTAAACAGACCAATATATGGGTCATATAGAGGCTTGCTTGGGGAAATTGTATGTAACGATTTTGTTACATTTATTCAAACATTTTTTTTCAAGAAGCAATGTTGGTTTCTTAAAAAGACATTTTGATTTACCTAGCAACAAAATGAATATCAATGCTTAGAAACAAGGAACAAAAGTCGTAGGATCCGAATAATGTGAAGTATTAACTATTAGTGATGATAGCTGCATCAAACAATTGTTTTGTTCTATTGCTTTATATATATATTTCTAGTTATGAAGTTACTCGTAATCGAATTATATAAACACAGCAACAACACTGGTATATAAAATTTCACAAACCACATTCCTTTTTCTAGAAACTTTGATATGTAAGAAATGGACTATATTCACCTAATATGATCGAATTTTCCGTTTCGATCGATCTTTGCGGATACAACCACAATTTTCAGTACCATTACCAGTATGACAATATTGACCTGCCAAGATAATATTTAAAAAGCAGAAACATGTCTTAAGTGATTAAATGAATAAATTATACAGTAAGTTACATTAAAGATCATATTACTTTCTAAAACAGCTCGCCGAATTGGCAACAGAAAAGTAAAGTGAACCATTCTGCTATAAGGCACTGATTATCAACATGAGTCTTACAACGATTCCTACCTAACAGATGTTTTGATAACGTTGGTATCATTTTCTTTATGGTGACAGGTACATTTTTTCGGAAGAAACGCTTCGGAAAGAATAGTGCATGTGTGTCATGATCAGTACTGTTTATGTGTTTATGGGCTGTTTGCGCGCGTACAAATATGATGCTTTGGAGGGTTTGACAATTCCATTCGTTTTTTTATTCGAATCGTTTGATTCAAAATAGTTCATGTCTGAGTATCATTTGTCTTTAATATATCTTTTTCAGTCGGTTCGTTGAAACAAAAATATTGCTCGAGCTCCGCATTCGTGTTATGATCTAGTTCAAAAATGACTTCCAAATCACAGTAGAAATCGATCTATATGAAATGGTTTTGATAACTGTTTATAGCTAAGAATGAAAGCCGTATAGTGTGAGCAACTTGTATATAATGACACATAAAGGTGTTCTGCAATGGCCAACTGTTCCTGTACAGTGTTTCCTTGACAACGTCTAAGGTCTCTTTCACTGCAGTCCTACAAAGGTTGACATTTGATTACAGTTTTAGATTATCTCTAAATATTCAGTCTGGTTTCAGCAAACATTTATCATGACTTTGTGTGTTTCAGATGAATACGTTCACTTTCAGAAAGCACAATTCTTCCATTTTCATTTTCACCTCCCGACTCCCCTTATCAACCGGGCTAAACTGTAAAAAAATAAATATGCTTCCTTGACAGCAAATTCTTTCAAGAGTAGATCTCATTTTGGAAGAGCTACATCAACTAGGGAAGCAAACAGGAAGTCACATAATAAAGTTGTCTTACTTTGACATAATGATGCGAAAAAATAGCGATATACCCATACGCTTTAAATGTGATGTATCGTTGTTGAGTTAGAAAGGGTTGTTTGTATTGTGTATTTTCTCTAAATGCTTCAATTTATTAGTACTTACGATCAGTATAGCTAGTGCAGGTCCGACAAAGGCCCAAATGGTCCGTCTAGATACCGATAGCCAACAGCTAAAAGAGTTGAAATAACTATAACTACAATTGTGTTGGGTAGCTAGCTAATGGTAAGATCATTAAATGTACCACTCTCAATAATACTAGGAAAACACGTTGTACATGTAATATGAAATCAACATTTTTTTCGATAACCAACTATGAAATTTTTGGAATTACGATTATTTTTTATTGCTCATATAGACTGTTGAGATAAAACACGATTTCAAGTCATCAATCAAATTTTGACCAACATGTTAGTATACTTTATTTATTTTTTTTATTCATTTTTAATAATATGATTGTTCATGAACTATAAATAAATCGTTATGTTGTCATCACTTACACTTAAAAAAAATTAACAGCTACGTAATTGTTTTGAATTACGAAGTGTATGTTACACGGGAAAATCAACTAAGCTGAAGTGTATTTCAAAGCATTTGTACATCTCCTTCCCCGATGTGAAGGGAATGAATAAGAGGAAACCCACGGTAGTAATACCAATTTCGCTACCTATCCTGTCGACCGAGACGGTACTATACAAAATGGCTGTCGACCGAGAATTCAGTCGTAAGCATTTCCGATAACGGTAAATGATACTTTTGTAAAAAGCTGTCGACCGAGCTGATATTGCTGTCGATTGTCTGGGTCGACAGCCACTTTTGCATGTATGGTAATTGACTGGTTCGGTCGAAAGCACAGGTAGGGAAACTGGTATTACCACCGTGAAAACAATCGCCTGGCTTTTGTTTGCTTCCAAATCATTCAATATTAAAATGAAATTCTATCTTTCATCGTCATGGTTCAACTCGGTGGGCGGAGCTCAAATTAAGCGCTTTAGCGACGACATTTGCTTTTACAGCACCAAGTAAATTGCAAATTATGTTTTCTAGTTATTCAATTTAATCATACTTTTTCATATTAGACTGTTATAAAAACAAATAGGAAAACATGATGTTAAGGTGGTGATAATCACTGATTTGGGACAAAGACAAAAATCTGCATAAAATACTCAAAATAACACTGATCTTTCCAAAACTTAGCAGATGCCTTCTTTATGTTGTTTCTCATAATTTAGAATCCCAAAATGCAGCATTTGTCAATGTTAAAAAGTGTTTTTATAAGAGAAGATCAAAGGGTAATTTTCTGCGAATAAATCTGAAAAAATAATATCATTATTGAAAATATACTTAGTGCTTAGAGTACCTTGTTGCATAATGGAGAGCGTCCTAGCAATTATTTTTTCCATCTCTTTCACACATTATCAGGCTGAGCAGTTGAAAAAAGATGCAGTCTGTGTCCAAATTTTTTTGTCAAAACACACAGGTGAGACAGGTGATACTATTTTAACAAGGTTGAACAATTTCATCTACACACCAATGATCATGTCAGTAATGTATTATTTATATTGTAGGTGTTAACATAGGTATGCTTGCCTACCCTATATTTAATAAATGCGTCCAGTGTACATTGACTTTGTACATGGCTGAACATTGAGAAAAAGCTACCATTTTCATCTGGTCTACATTACAATTTGAGAAAGAGTTGGAGTAAATAATAGCTAGGACGCTCTTCATTATGCAATAATGCTACTTTAGCACTACGTAAATTTTCAATAACGATATTATTTTTTCAGATTTATTCGCAGAAAATTACCCTTTGATCTTTCCTTATAAAAACACTTTTTTAAGCAGCATGTATGTCTATTTTGTATTCTAAACTGTAAAGAACAATGAAAATAAGAAGTCTGCTAACTTTCAGGGAGATACGTTCCTTTTTTATGGTTTTATGCAGATTTTTACATTTACCATAAATCACCACCTTAAAGATAATTCATTGACTGTCTTGTTTACTTTTTAAGCGATACTGCTCTTACTAAGCTGCACTAATTCGACTTTTTAACAGTCTGCCCTTAAGCTTATTTACGAATGAAGCCACATTAACAGATTCACCGTCATCGACTAGTACAATTAACAAGTGCTATACGCCTCATGTGAGGGAAGTCGATGGCAACTAAAATATTTATCTATTTATCACGTTTAGTCAGAATACGTTAATTATATAAGTACAAAAAGGCGACACGATAGATACTGTGCCATGTAAAACTGACAACCTAAACATAAGGTCCAGACAGAACAGGCGGTTCCTTTATGTTCATACCGTATCTGTTCGGTAATAATATGGGGTTTCCTCCTTTCAAAACAAACCCTACAAACCTTAATCCGTCTTATAGATCTATCCGGATTGTTTTGGAAGGAAAAACCCCATCTTACGGAACAATTATAAATGGGGACATTCCGTAGGGAAAGTACCTCCGTTTTTATGACCAAATAAATGCGGTACGTACATGTATATGCCGTTCATTCAGAATCATGAATCTTGCTTACATTAATATAATCAGTTCTAATTTTGTTTGATGTAATCACTCCTGGATCAATAAGTTTAAATTATCGCAAAGTGAATGAAATACACACATAAAGAAAGAAGCAATTACTTAAATCCAAAATTTCCTGAAAATTTAACACGGTGAGATATTATATATGCAAAATTGATTACATACATAGAACATTTATCATCGACGTAGTCATAATGTAAATAAGATCATAAATCAACATAGTTTTTGAAACAGACAAATGCCAAAATCTTTTTATTACATCATGTGTTCTAGACACAAAGGCAAGAAAACGCCTCCTGCCTTTATTCAAAAGTCATGATCACACGAAATGATGAGCCGCAAGTCGGTTGATGATCAGACCAACATGTATCAGCTGTCTGGGCAACTGAATCAACCTTACGATGAATAGAGACAGATGAAGACCTGAATGAAAAAGTCTTTCTTCTCATGTAGAGCTACATGTACATTTAAAATAAGTTGCTTAGTTTTGGAAGAAAAGCTTCCTCGTGGAAGTAAATTATTTCAATGGAAAATGCCCCTTCTCCTCCTATCAGGAAGACTTCAAACTCCAGAAAAACAAGAGTTAACCCATGCCCCCTCCTTTGAAATGGAAGGCTGTTTCTTTGATATGTAGCGTATTTATTCGCTGATAAAAAGGGGGTTTCCCTTTTCGAGAATGACCTTAAATATCTGAATCAGTCTTATTAAATTCTTCTGTAATATTGGATTTCCTCCCAACACAACCCCAAAGATCCAGACGGATCTTGGAAAGGGAAAACAAGAGAGCCAATGGTCCTATATCGCTCACCTGAGACCATGGAGCTTGCTATAAGTATCAACTTCCACATCATAGATGTCAATGGTTTTTGAGAAATACACTATGTAAGCAGTTTTTCAACTCAGTGGGCAGGATTCTCTGATGCTGCCTGCAAAACTTCAGCACATTCGCATCTCATTGTTCCGAAGAAGAAGATATTTTATCTAAAACAGAGTTATCTGTCCTAGCTCCCAGCGTAGTTGACGGATCGCGACCAAAGTAATCAACTTTTGTTCCTCGTTTGCTTGGAGTCTCCACATATAATTCCACTTGGATACGCCCAGTAGTTTTTGAGAAAAATTGCTTAAAGGAGTGACGGATGATGGAGGACGGATGACGACGGATGAAGATTTTATTGCTATAACAGAGTTATCTGCCCTACCTCCGAGCAAAGATGACCGATCATGACCAAATATACAAATAATTGGTTCCCCTGTAACAGAACACTCCACATAAAATTTCATTTTGATACGCAAATTGCTTTCAGATAAAATATCGCTTGAAACTTAACAAATTTTCCCATTGTAAGTCTATGGAATATTCTGTCCTAATTTTACCAAGTTCACGATCATGCCTCAGGCACAAACAGAAAAAAGCGTTGTTGATTTAGCAAACTTGAGTGGGCAGGCGTCCTCGATGCTGTCTGCAAAATGTCAGCTCGTTCGCATTTCTGGTTTCGGAGAAGAAGATTTTTTGCTAAGATAGAGTTGTCTGCCCTAGCTTTCAGCGTAGTTGACGGATCGCGACCAAGGCTATGAACTAACTTATTCTTCCTTTCCTGGAGTCTCCACATATAATTTCACTTGGATCTGCCCAGTCGTTTTTGAAAAGAAGTCGCTCAAAGGAGTGACAAACGATGGACGACGGATGATGACGGACAACCTACCTATACTGGAAGCTCCCCGGGGGCCTTCAGCTCTACGGAACTAAAAAGATCCGATTAACAAGAGCTGTCGCCTGACAGCATAGCTCGCCTGAATAGGTGCTTGCCCATCACACAGTCGCTATGGTGGTGTGGACTGCTATGTATAAAACTTCAGGCAAGCATGTCCATAATGACAACACATTTATAAACAAAAGCTATCTCAGAAATGGCTTAAAATAAAAAAAAAATCCACATGAAATTTCACAGTCCATGAGCTTGAGGTCAAAGAACTAAGGGGTAGGGGGGAGGAGGGCAGGGCTAGGATGTATCAAAGCCTTTAACCGTTATCTAACATCAGTCCAAGTATTAGTATCAACTGAGTCCATTGTGGCACTGTGAAATTATGTCTTCATTAATATAAAACTTATCAAAATCTTTAAGACAAAACTCAAAGTCCATGACCTTGACATCAAGGTCATCCAGTCGGGTAAGTATATAGTGTTTTGTAAAAACTCAAAAAAAGTGTCTAACATCAGTTCAAGTGTAAACTAAATCTCTGCCAAGCATTATGAATCAGTACGCAATTAGAAAACTTTATTAAAGACCAAATTTCCTAAGTCCCTGACCTTGACATCAAGGTCACCCAGCAGGGCTGGGGTAGTACTCTGTAAAACTTTGGACTAATATCTAACTACAGTGCAAATATAACTAGAGGTGGCAGTAAGCATGGCTTACTAAATACCCCCCGCGTTTAACAGTTAGGCATGCATGTTATGACAACTACAAGTGCACATCTATATACCAATATGTGTTCACATATTTCATATCAGTCAAACGGTTTAGGAGAAGTAGCAACAACAAACTCTGTTTTCCAAGACTACAAAGGGGCACAACAAAGCTGGAAAACCCTTTTGAGAAAAACAAAGCAATATGTGCCAACTCTTTTTTCCACTGTATCTGTGCACCAAATCTGAATAAAATGGAAGTGAAAATGGCATAAAAAAAACTTCAAACTAGGGCAAAAAATATAAAAAAAGGGGCATAACTCCTGCAAAAAAGGGTAATGTACATCTTCATACCAATATGTGTTCGCACACTTAATTTCAAGAAAATCCGTCTAATGGTCTTGGAGTAGTAGCGATAACAAACTTTTCTTACGAAAACTACAAAGGGACATAACTCAGCAGGAAAACCTTTCCGGATAAACTGAACAATATGTATCAGCTCTTTCTATATGCTGCATCTAGTAACCCAATTTGAATAAAATGGAAGCAAAAAAGGAAAATATCCTACAAAAAGCGGCAAAAATATCAAAAAGGGGCATAACTCAAGCAAAAAGGGGCAGAATTTAAAATCAAAACCCTAATGCACATCTTCATACCAATATCTATTCACATACTTAATTTCAAGAAAATCCGTCAAACCATCTTTGAGGAGTTGCGATAACAAACTTATTTCATGAAAAATACAAAGGGGCATAACTCTGCAATAAAAACCTTCTAGGAAAAATTGAAAAATACGTATCCACTATTTTCTTATGCTGCATCCATGGACAAAATTTGAAACAAATTGGAGCAAATTTAATGCAAAAACCCTCTAAAATAGGGCAAAAAAAATCAAAAAGGGGCATAACTCAGGCAAAAAGGGCAGAATTTAAAATCAAAACCCTAATGCACATCTTCATACCAGCCTTTCCCCCACCCAAATGATGCTTAAGATAAAATTTGATTGCGATCGGCCCACTGGTCTCTGAGATATTTATGTTTGAAAGTGTTGACGCACCCACGCACCCACGGACGGATGGACGACGGCTCGACTCCCATCCTATAAGCTCACCTCTGAGCCTTCGGCTCAGGTGAGCTAAAAATATGTATCCACTATTTTCTTATGCTACATCCATGGACAAAATCTGAAACAAATTGGAGCAAATTTAATGCAAAAACCCTATATAATAGGTCAAAAAATATCCAAAAGGGGCATAACTCAAAATACAAAGGAGCATAACTCAGCAAAAAAAAACCTTCCTTGAAAAATTCAAAAATATGTATCCCCTATTTTCTTATGCTGAATCCATGGACAAAATTTGAAACAAATTGGAGCAAATTTAATGCAAAAACCCTCTAAAATAGGGCAAAAATTATCAAAAAGGGGCATAACTCAGGCAAAAAGGGGCAGAATTTAAAATCAATTCCCTAATGCACATCTTCATACCAATATTTATTCACATACTTAATTTCGAGAAAATCCGTCAAACCATCTAGGAGGTGTTACGATAACAAACTTATTTCACGAAAAATACAAAGGGGCATAACTCCGCAATAAAAACTTTCCAGGAAAAATTGAAAAATATGTATCCACTATTTTCTTATGCTACATCCATGGACAAAATCTGAAACAAATTGGAGCAAATTTAATGCAAAAACCCTATATAATAGGTCAAAAAATATCCAAAAGGGGCATAACTCAGGCAAAAAAAGGGCAGAATTTAAAATCAAAACCCTAATGCACATCTTCATACCAATATCTGTTCACATACTTAATTTCAAGAAAATCCGTCAAACCATCTAGGAGGAGTTGCGATAACAAACTTATTTCACGAAAAATACAAAGGGGCATAACTCCGCAATAAAAACTTTCCAGGAAAAATTGAAAAATACGTATCCACTATTTTCTTATGCTGCATCCATAGACAAAATCTGAAACAAACTGGAGCAAATTTAATGCAAAAACCCTATATAGGGCAAAAATTATCAAAAAGGGGCATAACTCAGGCAAAAAGGGGCAGAATTTAAAATCAAAACCCTAATGCACATCTTCATACCAATATTTATTCACATACTTAATTTCAAGAAAATCCGTCAAACCATCTAGGAGGTGTTACGATAACAAACTTATTTCACGAAAAATACAAAGGGGCATAACTCCTCAATAAAAACTTTCCAGGAAAAATTGAAAAATATGTATCCACTATTTTCTTATGCTACATCCATGGACAAAATCTGAAACAAATTGGAGCAAATTTAATGCAAAAACCCTATATAATAGGTCAAAAAATATCGAAAAGGGGCATAACTCAAAATACAAAGGGGCATAACTCCGCAAAAAAAAAAAGCCTTCCTTGAAAAATTGAAAAATACGTATCCCCTATTTTCTTATGCTGCATCCATGGACAAAATTTGAAACAAATTGGAGCAAATTTAAAGCAAAAACCCTCTAAAATAGGGCAAAAATTATCAAAAAGGGGCATAACTCAGGCAAAAAAGGGGCAGAATTTAAAATCAATTCCCTAATGCACATCTTCATACCAATATTTATTCCATACTTAATTTCAAGAAAATCTGTCAAACCATCTAGGAGGTGTTACGATAACAAACTTATTTCACGAAAAATACAAAGGGGCATAACTCCGCAATAAAAACTTTCCAGGAAAAATTGAAAAATATGTATCCACTATTTTCTTATGCTACATCCATGGACAAAATCTGAAACAAATTGGAGCAAATTTAATGCAAAAACCCTATATAATAGGTCAAAAAATATCCAAAAGGGGCATAACTCAGGCAAAAAAGGGCAGAATTTAAAATCAAAACCCTAATGCACATCTTCATACCAATATCTGTTCACATACTTAATTTCAAGAAAATCCATCAAACCATCTAGGAGGAGTTGCGATAACAAACTTATTTCACGAAAAATACAAAGGGGCATAACTCCGCAATAAAAACTTTCCAGGAAAAAATGAAAAATATGTATCCACTATTTTCTTATGCTGCATCCATGGACAAAATTTGAAACAAATCGGAGCAAATTTAAGGCGTTGCGGACGGACGGACGGAAGGACGGACGGAAAGACGGACGGAAGGACAACGTCAAAACAGTATACCCCCCACAAACACAGTTTGCGGGGGGTATAAAAAGAATTCATCTATGGGTTCAGGAGATATGTGTCATTAAAAAACTTTAACCAAAACATCCAATCAATAAAAAGACAATTTTCCAAGTCCATGACCTTGACATCAAGGTCACTGAGGGGGGTGGGGATGGTACCTTGGAAACCTTCGGACCAATATCTAACTACAGTGCAAGTATCAAAGGAATCCATCCATGGGTTAAGGAGATACTGGGCTTTAGAAAACTTTAACCAAAACATCCAGTCCCAAAAAACTCCCAATTTTGTAAGTCCGTGACCTTGACATCAAGGTCAAGGAGTGGGGTGGGGGTGGTACCATGTTAAACTTTGGACCAATATCTAACTACAGTGCAAGTATCAAAAGAATCCATCCATGGGTTAGGGAGATATAGGTCTTTAAAAAACTTTAACCAAAACATCCATCCGGACGCGGACGCGGACGCCGACGCCGTGGTGACAACAATAGCTCTTCCTGAACTTTCGTTCAGGCGAGATAAAAATGGGCAAAAAATGTGGAGACACGATTTTCCGCATACAAAGTCTATAGGAATGCTTAAGGGCAACTAACTCCGCAATGGAGATTTGGATCTCGCTCGATTTCGATTTCATGTCAGCTCTTGTGCCTGTCCTTGTTTGTTACAAGTCTGAAACAGATCCTATCAAAAATGACAGAAAAAAGCTGGAACTCTATATTTTCTGACCCTCAAGGGCAAGTAACTCTGTTATGATAAGTCCAATCAGACCGGTAATCGAACACATCCGAGACTTCTTGTCTGTCACTGTTTCCTGCATGAATGAAAAACATACGATTAAAATGGAAGGACCGCTCAAGGGCAACTAACTCCGCAATGGAAAATCAGCTCTCGCAGAATTTTGAACTTGTCCAATTTCTTGTGCCTGTCCTCGTTCCCTGTAAATCTGAAAAGATCCGATCAAAAATAGCGGAGAAAACATGGAGACACCATTTTTCCCATAATGGGCAAATGGGAGCTATTGGTTGCCATGGTAACCACAGTTTCGACCAGACATGTTCCAAAATCTAATGCAGCCTTTCCCCCTGCCCAATAATGCTACATATGAAATTCAATCAAGACTGGCCTAGTAGTTTTAGAGATACACTTGTTTGAAACTGTTGACGGCGGACGGACAACGGACGGACGGACGACGGAGCCTGCCTATCCTATAAGCTCCCCAGAACTACTGGCTTAACCGAAGAAATGCGGTATATGCCACTAAGCGGACATAATCTTTTTTTCTCACTATCTGGATCGAGATTCGGAACATCCTGTTTAGGAAACAAAACAGACCACAAAAGATGGCGGACCAGTTTCCACACGCTAGGTCGGTGCATCATTTTATCAAACTGTCTGACTATATATCATACGCATCATGCAGTCAAACAAGCCTTAAACCGAACGTAAGGTACATAGTTTAAACAGTATTTTATTCATCATATAAACATAATCGATCACGTCCTTACAGCAATCACAAGAAAGACTTCGACAACAAGCTAAATAGCTGAAACAGTGAAAATTAGGCAATGATCAGAAATTAAAACTATCAAATCCCACATCCAGCTCTCAAAACAAAAAGTGCAAGAAGCACAAAAATGACAAAAGTTCACAAAAGACAGTCACGGTTAACCGAATGAGCAGCTCTTTCCCAAAACAGGTGGTTGTTTAGCTATCCTAATTAAAACAAGAGGGCCACGAGGCCCTGAATCGCTCACCTGCGCAATTGGCAAAGTGGCTTTTTCTTATGTCTGAAATTGCCAAAATATGAGTTTTGGGTCAAAGTCAAAGAATGACCATGACTTCTTGTATTCATAAATCTTCATGTACGCATTCAGACAACAATACATAGCATTTTTAGGCCAAAATCTTCAAACTTATCCATGAAATCTTATGTTCTAGCATTTTCCCATATTTGACCATGCCGCTAAAAAGGTCAAGATAAACCCAAGGTCATCATTTGAACAGTCTTGGTAGGACTCTAGAACTCCATGCTACTTAACCAAGTTTACAGGCCATTGGTGTATTGGTTCTGGAGAAGAAAAATATTAAAGATTTATACCATAAATGAGTATGGTGGCCATTTTGGTCATGTGACCTGGACTGTTTGAACAAATTTTTGTTCAATCAAGCTCTGGAGGCTCTATATGAAATGTGTTTACAACTGGCTCTTTGCCTTTTGAGGAAATGTTTGAAAATGTCTAAAATATGAGAGATTGGTGTTAAAGGTCAAAGAATGACGTTGACCTCTTGTACTCATAATTCTTCATGACCTCATTAAGACGACTGTATATACCAATTTTTAGGCCTAAATCTTCAAAACTTTCCATGAAATCTTATGTTCCAGCATTTTTCCATATTCGACCTTGCTGTAAAATGGTCATGGTCAACCCAAGGTCAACATTTTAAACAATCTTGAAAGTACTCGAATACCCAATGCTACATACCAAGTTTAAAGGCCATCTGTCAATTGGTTCTGGAGAAACAGATTTTTAAAGGTTTCTACCATATGTGGGCATGGCAGCCATGTTGGTCATGTGACCTGGACCGTTTGAATCAATTTTGTTCCCTCTAAAACTGGAGGCTCTATATGAAATTTGGTTACAATTCTCCCAGTGTTTTTTGAGGAGATTGTTTGAAATTGTCAAAATATGAGAGTTCATTGTCAAAGGTCAAAGAATGACCTTGACCTTTTGTACTTATGAATTTCGTGCACTCATTAAGATGACTGCATACTCCAATTTTTAGGCCTTAATCTTCAAAACTTTTCAATAAATCTTATGTTCTAGCATTTTTCCATATTTGACCTTGCCGTAAATAAGGTCAAGGTCAACCCAAGGTCATCATTTGAACAATCTTGATAGTACTTGAGTACCCGATGCTACATACCAAGTTTCAAGGCCATCGGTCTACTGGTTCTGGAGAAGAAGATTTTTAAAGGTTTTCGCCATATATGGGCGTGGTGGCCATGTTGGTCATGTGACCCAGACCGTATGAATAAATTTTTGCTCCCTCAACCCCTGGAGGCTCTATATGAACTTTGGTTTCAATTTGGCCAAGTGGCTTTTGAGAAGATTGTTTAAAATTGTCAAAATATCAGATTTCTGGGTCAAAGGTCAAAACATGACCTTGACCTCTTGTACTCCTAAATCTTCATGTACTCATTAAGATAATTGTAGATACCAATTTTTAGCCCAAAATCTTCAACAGTTTCCAAGATATCTTATGTTCTATCATTTTGCCATATAAAAGCACAAGGAAGCAAATTTGACCTTAATGTAAAAAGGTCAAGGTCAACCCAATGTCATAATTTGTACAATCTTGGTAGTACTCGCACACCCAATGCTACATACCAAGTGTCAAGGCCATCGGCCTATCGGTTCTGGAAAAGAAGATTTTTTTAGGTTTTTACCATATATGGGCATGGTGGCCATATTGGTCATGTGACCAGGACAGTTTGAACAACTTTTCGTTCCCCCTTCCTCTGGAGGCCACATATGAAATTTGGTTACAATTGGCCCAGTGGTTTCAGAGGAGAAGTTGTTTGAAATTGTGGACGGACGGACGGACGACGGACGACGACGGACGACGGAGCCCTACCATCCTATAAGCTCCCCCGGAGCCGCTGGCTCAGGTGAGCTAAAAACAGCAGCAACATTTATTTATACCTTTGTGTTTTTATTTTAAATTACAAAAAAAAAAAAGCAGAATGGACTGCTATTCAGGTTACCAGACTGCTAGAGACCATAGACAAGCTGACATAAAGTCTTGGTATAGTGGTGTAAAACTTATTTTAAGTGAAGTAAATTTGGAAGACTACAATCTTGATCAAGTTAAAAATAATCTGAAGAATAGATATAAAAATGTTTGGTTCTTAAATTTTCATAAGGAGGCAGTGCAAAATCAGGGTAAATTGAGAACACTGTATTTATTTAAGTCTTCCTTTCAAAGAGAACAATATTTAGATACAGTTACTGATGCAAGCAGGCGAAAATGTTTGCCTTCGCTGAGAATTAGTTCTCACAAGCTAGAAGTAGAATCTGGCAGATATATAAAGAAACCATTTTCAGAAAGAATTTGTAAATGTTGCAGTTTAAATCAAGTTGAAGATGAGAAACACTTCCTATGCAGTTGTCCCTTCTACGATTCCGAAAGATATATGTTTTTTAAATACATAATAGATTTTGTTCCATCTTTCAACACTCTTGATGATTCGCAAAAATGATTTGGCTGATGACATGCGAAGATACTGATATTATACAAAAACTAGCTGATTTTGTCTATAAATGTTTTAGCTTGCGTAATGTACGATCGTTACTGTGTAATGGAATGTTTGGTTTATCGGGCATATAATATATTGTCATTTGTCGCATACCATCTGTCTATGATGGGAACCTTTTATTGGCTCAACATTTTGTGATTTCATATTGGACGAGTTCAACAATTTGTATTTTGCGAACCTTGCCGAGCAAAGTATGTGTTGCAGTTTTGAAATGGTCTAATGGATTTCATGAAAGGGGTACTCGACTTTGATAATCTGCTTATCATAGACAGCTGTGTTACATTTTAAAATAATCATCGACATATGTTTCAATGATGTTATTTTCATACTGGACTGAGCATTATTGTGCAGATGTTCTGTGATTATAAGGTGTGAGTGGTAATGTGTATTGGTTAAGTCTATAATTCGTTATTGTGTGTTGACATGTTTTATCCAAAATTAACAAAATATTTGTTATTGTAATATGTATGTTCATGCAATTTATAGTTGATTCTATACCATGAAAATGGTCCATAATTGGCTAATAAATATCTTATCTTATCTTATCTGTTACAGTGAGGAACCACACAAGTACCGCCTTAGAACGGTCAGCAAACGATTACTGGGGGCTTAACCTCGTTTTACTGGATCCAAACCTCGTCCTCTGTTTCTTCGGTGGTTTCAAACCTTTAGTTAGCTGTTTGGTCCGCATGAAGGTTGCCTAGCCCATCAATGAATCATCACAGGAAACAAACATGATGAACCAGAGATGACCAAATGTCTCCAAACGTAAAATACAAATTTCCATATAAAACAGGTAGTGATGTGGCGAAAACAAAATACACATTCACTTGTATCGGCATATGTTCAAGTGTGTTATTGTGCAGTTTAATCTTTTAGTGATGACCCAAGTATTTTTGCCTTTCCTATGAAATGTTATTTATATTTCCTTAATGATTTTATATAATAGGATGCCGATTCAAGTCGGCCCTATGTCCCAAAAACCGTATTTGAATCTATAGGCCTAAATTTGAGATATACTTATTTTTATTAGCGGTGTAATTTGCATCTGTCACCGGAACATACTCACTAGTTCAACACAAAATATCAACGGAGCATCTCGCGTGTATGTTCGCGTGACAAATGCAAAGTACACGACTAATAATATGAATATTTTTCAAACACCAGCCAAGAGATTTAAACATGGTTTTCGGGACTTGGGACTTAAATGGATTGGGCATCTGATTTTATAGAAACAGTAAGAAAATGTAAATTACGTTTCGTAGGAAAGTCCAGCAAATATTTGTGTCACCACGAAAAATTAAAACTGCACAATAAAAGACTTGAAAATATGCCGATTCAAGCAAATGTGTGACAGGTGCGCCACATCGCTGCAAGTTTTATAAGAAGAAATGCATTCTCGTTCACTGCTATAGCTCGTTTGGTTAATTCATACAACATATAGTCAGAAAAACAAAAACGAAGCACCTATCTAGCGTGTGTAAACCGGTCCGCCATATTCGGTGGTCTGTTCTGTTTCCCAAAAGGGATGTTCCGAACCTCGATCCAGACAATGAAGTGAGACTCACTTTTCTCTTTCATGTTTTATATAAAACATGTCCAATAGCGATAAAGGCATCAGGGGACAGTTTCGCATTTGGCAGTGGTCGATTAAGAAAATAGTTCAGTACAGGGGTCCAAAAAGGCATGGTTGCTGTTAGAAATTGAAATCTATATGTATTTTGTACCAATTTAGAGTTTTAGAATATACAGTAGTGTCAGCTGAAGTGAAATTTGAGACTAAAATTCTAGCTCGCCTGTTCTTTGGCAGGTCAAGGACACGGCGCTTTATACAAATAGCAGTAGCGGATTTCCGGGTTTGAAAATAGCTGTTTTCTTCACCGAGGATAACTGAAAAAGTTTAATGGTTGTGAGCATGTTTGCTATTTGTTTTCTTGATTCTAATTTACCGATGAAGGTGCCTGAAAATGTATCAGGTGTTGGTGTTTGACCCATAAAGTTATGCAGTGTGACAAAGTGATGTGCAGTCAGGGGTTTTTCCTGTTAAAAATAGTGAGTGGGGCACATGTTAATTTATGACTGATAGTTTATGCACAGCTGTAGATGTTTTCGTTTTGTCATGTTCCAGTTTTTTTGCTCATCATTAGAGCACTTTGTGACAGTAACTATATGCCCTGGCTGATACAGGTACATGCTATTCAAGTTCAAATATTGTAAGGGAAGGCCAGCCAGAAAACACTATATTTTACTGTTCCCTGATGCCAAAAGGGTAGAATAAATAAAAGGAAGACACACAACGTATATTCTGGTGCGCCGACTCTCTTAGGGAAGTCTTATTTCTATTTGCACTGTTTATAAAAGTTTGTAATTCAGTCTGCTGTCTGGAAGTGTTAAAGCAGTATATTTTTAACAGTCAAACTCTGATATACGCGGTATGTTACAACAAAGTAAAACAAACTATTTACTTACACAGCTACGGATTTAAGAACAAAAATGTAGAGTCAGTATCTTTTCTGTTATTTTCTAAAGAGTCAATGTACGATAGATGGGGTATCACTGAACAAACAAAGCAAATTATTCTATAACACAGATTCAGGTTTAAAACAATAATGCTTTATTATAATGGGTACCTGGCAAATACTTGCAAACTGGCAACCGTAATCTCTTACCCATCATTTACTGCAACCAACAATGTGTCCTTATGTCTTCGACTTTGGAAAGGTCGGTATGATTATATTTTCAAAACTTGTGTGCTGATTGGCACCATGCAGGTTTTGACTAGACGTGTTCTCTCTGAGACAGTATAAACTGGATATGCGCTTATTGCTCTGGGTGATGATATATGATGAGATGCTACTGATGGATACTGAACATCTCGTACAAAGACAATGTAACAAGACTGTAGCCAGAAATATCAAAGTACAGTCTGCAAAACATGACGAAGTCCTGACCACGATTTAGCCATATCGAAAAGTATTTATGCAGATGCAGAGGATATCACAGGCAAAGCTCTTAGCCTATCAAGAGTATCAAGAGAGAGAGAGAGAGAGAGAGAGAGAGAGAGAGAGAGAGAGTAAAATGTCTAAGATAAGGTCGTCGACTTGGACTTAGCAAATACAATATTACTTGTCATAAAGAAAGGAAAAAAAAGATAATGCTGATAAAAGGAGAGATGGAAAGAGAAAATTAAAGAGTGGACAGAGATGGACTTACGCAGCACAAGAAGGCAGCTTAAATCAGGACACTGTAGACAGAGGTCGTTGGAGAGTCGTCAGAAGGGCTTAAACAATCGTGCAAGGTTATTGGATAGACTGGACTAGACTACTATCAAATTAGTAGTTTGTAGTGAATCAATAAAATTTTGTTGAAACGATATGGAGTGTTTTTTCTATTCCTTTCGTTTATTCATTCATTCATTCATTCATTCATTAGAAACTGTAGCTTTTAAGTGTATCTTTGGTTTACAGGGCTGGTTCCTTTCTTTCTTATTTCTTTTAGAAACTGTATATTTTAACTGTATATTTGGTTTACATTGCAAGTCCAAAAGGATTACACTTGTATAGCTCGCAAAAGACATATTGTACAGTAGGTGGACAAAATTATTTGTCACAAAGTGACGTCGTCGTTTAAATTAACACATTTCCAAAATTTTTAAATAAATTATTGTCGCAAATTTTAAAGGCAATGCAACGAAACTCAGGGGTAAAAAGGAAACTGAATACAGCAATTTAAACTGAAATATTAAAATGATTCTGTGTAGCGTATAGGCGTTTCAAATGTTTGAAACGAACGTATTGTTTAAAATCTAGACTCCATCAACGTCAACGTTAGCGTCACCGAAAAATGGAAACTTTAATTTCCTTTTATTAAAACTGTTCATACAAGAAAACAGCAAAAGAATCGAATTTCTTGTGATACTTTTATATTGAAGAAAGTCATCTGGTATATCTGGTGAAATATGCATGGTGTTTACTGCCGTAGTTTGGCGATGATCACTTATACAAACTTTCATGAAATACACTGATTTAAACGGCAACGTCATTTTGTGACGCATACTTTTGTCCATCTACTGTTTTTACCATTTGTCTGTACCGTATCCCTCCCAGCCTGTTAAAGCAGAAACAGTGACAAGGATAACAGGGATTCCTGAAAGGAAAATTAGTTGCGTTGTGAGAACTTTATTTGTATTATATTTGATTGCGTATTCGAAATTCATTCGTCGTCCATACTTAGCACGAGTTTCGTATGGCTAAAGAATGAATTTCGAATGCATAATCAACTGGAACTGTCAGAAGATCTGACTATAGCCCCGCTTGAGAAACGCACTGCCATGTAAAAAGATCAATAAATAAGTTTCAAAGAAAACTGTTACAACAATTTTCAACATTCTAAATATGGAAAGAAAGAAAACTTGTTAAATAGAGAATGAATCAGAGCAATAATCCTGCTGGTAAATCCTACAGTACAACAGCTCATTTGTTTATCTGTATACCAAATATAGAGTGTCTAGCTTCATTAGTTCCTGAGAAAACTGAGATACAAATTTACCTTGAAAAGACAGAAAAATGGATAAATAAAGGGAAAAATAAGAGCAATGAGCCCAATTTTTTATCCCATAATACAACAACCCTTCATCAATATATAAATCAAGTTCCAAAATTGTAGCTTCGGTACTTCATGTGAAAACCCTAACACAAATATTTCATGTTAACATGCAAAATTTGGAAAGGAAGAAAATGAATAACTTAATAGAAAAATAAGAGCAATGAGTCTGAGTCTAAATCCCACGATGCAATCACTCACTCTCCATATCTGTACCAAGTTTGAAGATTCTACCTACCACAGAAAACTGTGACACAAATTTACCTTGGGAAGACTGAAAAATGTATGAATAAGAAAAAGAATGCGAGCAAAAAGCCAAATTCTTAATCCCACAATACAACAATTCATTGTCCATATGTAAACCAAGTTTCAAGATTCTAGATTTATTAACTCTTTTAAACCCTGACCAAGTATTGATGTTATCATACCAAACGGAAAAGAAAGCAAAATTGGATAAAGAAAAGAATAATAAAAGCTAAGAGCCTAAGTCCCAATTCCACGATACAACAACTTCGTCTCCACATGTATACCAAATGCGAAGATTGTAGCTTGCACAGTTCCGGAGAAAACTCTAACACAAATTTACATTGAAAAGACAGAAATATGGATAAATACAGGCAAGAATAAAACCAATGAGCCCAATGTTTTAATCCCGGATAAAACAACTCATCATCCAACTACATAACAAACTTCAAGATTCTAGCAAGATAAACATGCAAAATAGGGAAAGAAAGAAAGACATTGATAAAATAAGAAAAAAATAAGAGCAATTATCCTGAGTCTAAATTCCACGATACAATCACGCATTTTTCATATGTATACCATGTTTGAAGATTCTACCTTGAACAGTTCCTGTGAAAACTGTGACACAAATTTACCCTGAAAAGACAGAAAAATGGACAAAAAAAGGAAGAGAAAACCCAACGTGCCCAGTTTTTAATCTCATGATAAAAAAACTCATCATCCATCTACATACTAAATTTCAAGATTCTAGCTTTAATTTCTTTTTGGGAGACCTCTGACACAAGTTTTCAATATGAACATGCAAAATAGGGAAATGAAGAAAAATAGGTAAAAATAGAAGAATAAAAGTAATGAGCCTGAGTCTCAATTCCACAATACAATCACTCATTTTCCATATGTATACCACGTTTGAAGATTCTTACTTGCACAGTTTCTGAGAAAACTATGACATAAATTTACCCTGAAAAGACATAAAAATGGACAAATAAAGGGAAGATTAAAAGCAATGAGCCCGATTCGTAATCCTACGATACAACAAGTCATTGTTCACATGTATACTAAGTTTCAAGATTCTAGCTTTAATAGTCTCTTAGAAAACTGTGAAACAAATTTTCACAGCAAAATTCTTACGGAGTTACGGAATTACAGACAGACCAAATCCAGTAAAGCCCCACTTTTTCAAAGCGGAGTCATAATGGCAAATATTGGCAAGTCAATATAGTCTATCAATCTCCGACAAGCATCGTATACTGATGTTGCCAACTTCGTTTATTGGCTAAATTCTGAAGTTATCGGTATTTGGCGATACTGTCTGTCTGCACATTTACCTTATGGATCTCAAACCCTGAATGTGTATGTGTACACTTCTGTGTTTTTTCCTTCACTTTTACAAAGGAAACATTTTTTGTGGCTTTCAGTTTGCTTCTTTGGGCAAAAACAATTTTCAAAACAGGGTCTACTCTTAGAGTAAAGTATTTGATCCCATAGGAGTATTTCTTTTCCTTGCCGAGTAGATCAGGCCCAGAGGTAATAAAACTTGAGTACATTCTCAAACTCAAAATAAAGCACACTGATTGGCTGCTTATTCTCAAACTCAAAATAAAGCACACTGATTGGCTGCTTCCGAGCACATGCTCGGAAGCAGCCAATCAATGTGCTTTATTTTGAGTTTGAGATTCTCAAGTTTTATAACCTCGAACCCAGATCAAGATGGAAGGCAAAATTATTATGACAGAGCTTCTTCCTCTGAAAGTTCACCAATTTACCTTATGAGGGATCGGTGGGTCACTTTTTGCAGCTGGTATTGATGATAGAACAATAACTAAATGTACAAGAGGGAGGTATGATTGTAAGAAAACGTGCAGTTTCGGCTATAAACTATCATTTTTCAACGTTTTGAAAAAACAACTGAGTTTAAAGAAGTTTTTCGGAAAAAATAATTTCTATTTATGACATTTCTGATGTTTACAAGTAACCCTTATACGCATGCCAAACAAATAGAAATTTTCCAACAGGCATGTGTAAGTTAAAGATATTAAAATATACTTTTTGTGAGGTAGTGTATGAAGTGTAACTCGTCTTAAAAAGGGGACAAGATGGTGTCGAAATGTTACTGTTACATCGTATACCTACCATATTTTGACAGAAAATATCACCGATCCCAAAAGTGCGTTATTTGCCATCACCAAATAGTAAAATAAATTCTAAAGGAATATTCTCTCATGAAAGAAAAAAGAGAAGAGAAGACTGTTTAACTGAGCCTGGTCATGCGCAGTAATGTAATGTTGCACCAGTAGCCTTGACCCTAGCACCGGCTTCAGCGGATTTTGATTGATTGATTTGATGCTTAACGTCCACGGTAAACAGCTATATGGTCATGTCGGGACGGTCAGTTAACCTAACCACACTATTCCGAGGATGGCTTAGACTTCCTAAGCGGTTAACCAGTACTAAGTGCACATACTTTCGCCAGTAACTGACAACTGCCCTTCTTACATCAGCGGAAGGAGAAACAAAAGTTTGTGGCCAGACCGGGTTTCGAACCCAGGACCTCTGACTTATGAGTCACTTGCCCTACCGATTGCGCTACGCGGCCCGGCTCCGGCTTCAGCGGAACACTTTTGTTTCAGAAAGACTCAGAATATGCTCAAGGATAAAACAATGTGTGGTTAAGACGTCACAATATTAAGAATAATTACTAAGGGAATAACTTATTTTTTTGTGGATTTTATCGATATGTAACCGCCGGCGAATCACCCATAAAGTACATAAAGCTAAAGGGATTCATGTTAAATTTAACAGTGATTCGCCGTGTTTACACATCCATAAAATCCACAAAAATAAACTTCATTTCTTATAAATCCAACTCTGTCATCTTTTTTTTCAAAATAATCAGCTGTACTGAGTTTCTTTGAAATTTATGCAAAGAAATTATGTCCAAGTAGTTCTAGGTTTCTTGGTCAGGGGATTTATCGAAGTATAAACGCCGTTTTTTTGTTCGCTCTTGACCAATCAAACTGCGCTGAATCAGCATTAGAAAATTGAGTTAGAATTATAAGAAGATAAAATAAAAACACTAGGTCACATATATTAGAAAACTGTATAAACATTCAACTTGATGAGCCCGCCAGCAATTTATTTCATACTGAACTGTAACATCTTCATAAATGGAGTGCAAAAGTCAGTTCACGTAGAAATCGAATCAGCCGCGATAGTGAAACATAACCTCACCGATGATTTTGACACGTCCCGCGTATGCATGATTTTTACTGAACCCGAAAATAATCATTCAGTCAAAGAACATGTCAAAATCTTCGGTGACCTTTCAACCTAGTCTGTAAAAATCGTGCATATGAATGAGGTTCCAGTATCATGAGTTTAATGCAAAAAATGCCTAACAACAAACTTCTCAATATTACCTTCAACAACTTTTCAAGAAAAAAAAAACAGCCCAAATATTTTAATCCTAACTGCAGCATCAAATGACAGTTTCGCAACATTTCAGACAACATGAAAGGTGGAGGAGAAGTTATTCACAGTTTTAATCAATCAAATGTCAATGATATATTGTCAGCGATGTTTCCATCTGGTTTTTTTTTTTTTTTTTTTTTTTTCGTAATTTAATCTGTTTGAATATAACATCATTTACGTGTTCCTTGCCAAGTTTATAATAGGTGTTACATCTGTCCTTAAAGCGAGTACCCGTTCACCTCGCCACATATACAGGTGCTACATTTGCTCTACTGGCCGGTCAAAGGCGCAGTGCTTTCATTGTAGTTTATCTATATTATCGTTTAATGTGCCCCATATCTGTAGTCTTAAAAATCGGCTGGATATGTCTGTTTGATTTCTTTTATTCTGATACATGCTTAATAGTCAGGATGCTGAAATTCAAAAAGTGCCTATTTGTTCAAGTTAAATGCCTCGATGATTCGAAAGGATGAATTTAGTATACTATGAAAGGTCATTAAATCAACTTTAATTTTAGGTATTATGTGGTCCTGAAAAGTGGATCTGGACACTGCAATCAAGGAAGATAACTGGGTACGCCAGAAATGCTTAAAACTGCTCGACTATCTTTTTCGTTATGTTTATGTCATTTTAGCGGGGTTTCAAGCAAATACCATTCTGAAATCACAAAACCTATTATACTGCTAACAACTGACACTTATTAAATTATTTTGGCCACATTGACTTAAGCACGAAACATTCGGTTACAGATGTTATCTTTACATACTACTCCTAAATTGAAAAAAAGTGCAGACTGAATCGTTTTGATTTCTTTTATCAGCATATCCCCTTAAAAATCATCTTTAAATATTAGAATAACTTCAGCCTGGTTGACTTGCTATCACTTGCTTATGCTACTACTAGAACTAACGTAGACAACAACGCTTAAATACGTATTTAGTTATTTACTGCTTTTCAATGTCATTCATTAGCTCCCAGAAAACTCCTGTTGAATAGTATGCAGGCAATTGCAATTGTTGAGAAACGTTGTGTCGATGGTTATTGCAGTATTAGAAATCATATTTTTGGAATTTGAGGTTGTTAGTACTTCCTCCCACGAGTCTTTTTAATACGAAAGTGACATTCACTGTTTCTAATGATAAAAGTATATAAAAAAAGACTAAAAGTCATGGTGAAGGATTTTTTCTCTTAGATAACATTATAAAAGTACCTAAAATGCTGTAGGGAGTCCTGAAAATAAAAAGTTTTCTGGAGCAGGCCCCCAAGACCCCACATGAGAGGGGACACCCCCTCTCTTACCCCCCCCCCCCCACTCGCACCTTCGTGCCCGGCTCATGTCTCTGACATGACCTGCACCGCCCTCCCCCCCCCCCCCCGCGAAAATCGGAGGGCTGAATTCAGCCCTGTTGCAGGTAAAAGGCATATAGATATTTAGCCTTTGAATTAGCTTATTTACAAATACTGGTGTTGACATCAAATAAAAATGTTCAAATTACAATTATGTTACGCAGTTTTTATTTATTTATTTATTAGAAATTTCTTGACAACATATATATATATGAGTCAAAGGATTGGAAGTAGGCTAGGCCTATATTTGTCCTCTTCTAGGAGAGGACAAATATAGGCCTAGCCTACATCCAATCCTCTGACTCATATATGTATATGTTGTCAAGAAATTTCTAATAAATAAATAAATAAATGTTACATAGTCTAACTGCTAGAATGCACTTCAGATACATGATTAAAATTATATTTTAAATGATTTTTACAATTTCCGTTATTTTTCATGGTCTCATATGCACCGTGGTTTTACAAAAACTGTAAAATCTGTTGCAATGAATATCGCTAGAATCTATCCCTATCGATTTTCTATATCTCGACGTCACCAAGCAAGCTGTTTGAATTCCAAGGAAATCAGTTTCAATAAGTAGTCAACTGATATATTCAATGCTACATACACTGATTCAGTTCAATCTGCAAATGGCAAACTTTCAATTGATAGTTGATATTCAGTATGACTCGCATGTAGAAATTTTCCTATCTTCTACGAATTTTGATTCTGTACTGGTAATTTTATTTTTGTAATATACGTAATGTATCTTTGATTACCGTTGCCTTCATTTTGTAGCGTATCCAAATATATTAAACAGAAAGGAATCATGTTTACGATCATGTACGTACTTGTTATCGGAGATGCATCAGAAGGAAGTGTGAGGTTGGGTGCTTGAAACTGGTCTAAGCCCTCTCTAGCTGAGGCTACTCTCTGCTCCAAGACGAAAACAACTTTATCGCGGATTCCGTTTGTTGTATGTCTTGAATTTGGGTCGCATGTTTAGCTGTCTTTTTTGGCTTGCGCTTTCGAGCGCAAGCCAGTATTCAAGTGGTTTAGTGATACCGAGTTATTTTGGGAAGAAATGATACGTCACGCTTAGTCGGAAAATACCAGTGAGTGTGTACTGCAACGATTCGTTCTAAACTTTTTTTAGGGCCGCAATTAAGCCAAAGAGATCGGAAAGTTCGTTCCGGTTTGAGACAGCATTTCTTCAAATTTTCTTCACAGACATAACAAACAAATACCTCGTCCGATTTTGTCTATTTTTATCCACATCCGATTCGCCTCATCTGCTAAAAATAATGATGGAAACTTTATTCTATTTTTGATAGTTCATATACTTTTTTTTTTTTTTTTTTTTTTTAATATTTCCGTTAAAAAGCACGTTTTTCTTTTGCCTTGAACTAGGCCACATTCCGTTTGCTTTTTATAAACTGATTGCATAAAAATGAAACTCTGAATGCAATGCAAAGTATTTGGCTTTGCATCCTAAGAAATATACCAAACTTGTGTAAGAAACAGTGTTTATTATAGCTTAGCGCAAAGCATTAGCTTTTCCAAAATATCATGCAGCGGCGTCACGAAAACTAGGCCTTAGGGCATCGCATAATCTGACTAGTCAGAGCAGCCCGCACACTGTCCAGCGCCAATGCATTCGTTGGATCTGATCGGTCTGTTTCGGCATATATATATTCTTCATCTTTCATGCTGAGGCTAGACTGATCAGACTGCGCTTATGCCGGAGTGGGCTGATCCATGTATCAGTGTAAAATCTGAAAGAGCAGAGTTCAAATTTATTGTTTAAATATATACTGAACGTCAAAAGAAACGCATACAATGTATACGCCCAATTTATTTGAAGCTATAGGTATATGCTCTTATTTAGACATTTTGAGTTACTTTGTTTATGATATTCCGACATAGTGAGCCCCTTAACGCATCGATATTCCATAAACTTTAGAGACTAGAACGCTTGCTTTTCTGATGGGGTTAAACTTAAAGTCACCATACTTTCAGAAGCTGAATTTTAAATTCCATATAATGCTCAGCTAATTATTTTCTCCTGGCATAATGTTCGCGGCAAGGGTAAGAAATTGCGAAAAAAATCAAAGCAGTCGAGCCTTGTTTTTTAGAGAAACAATCAGGTGAAAGTTGGCAGTAGACACAGTAACACTGGCTTACCATTGGATTTCCATGGACCTTTTAACACCCTGTATTTCTTGAAAAGAACAGAAACCATTTATACGAAGAGATTAAATGAATTAACAAGAGTAAAATAAAAAGGTTTGCAAAGAAATGTTTCGTAGCACTGCAGAACTTTTGATGTTATTGGACTTCCTTTTTTGCTATTTGTTTAATTGCAAGGGAGATAATTTGACAAGCGTTCAACTTCAAACTGCTGTCATGTTCCTAAGAAGAATACCATGGTAATAAAACCGGTCTTTTGCATATTGACACATCAGAGTCGTGTTTTGGAAACAATTTGTTATACCACCAAAGGAAAAACAACTCTTTCAACAACTTTGAATGTTTCACGATAAACTGAGATAACTCTTTAATCCAAGTTTAATTTTGCAAGAAGATAAGTTTATATTGTTGGCAGACGTGAGTAGTGTTTTCTGCCATATATGATTTAAAACCACAAATCAGCTGACAGAAGAAAACTGAAACTAAACTTGTATGCGTTTCTTTTGGCGTTCAGTATAGAAACAAGCGCTTTTGACGATTTGCTTCCCTTATCACATTTACTGAAAAGAGATAAATTTCATTTGTCGGGAGTTCATGGAAATACGAACGCAATGGGTTCCGTACTTTGTTGTTCCCAAATGGTGTAAAGCAAGTTATCGCCCCAAACAACAGCAGCATGCATTTTCTTCTCAGTGTCAAAATTTTGTTCCAGTCACTGCCACTGATGCCATTTAAATCAAAAATAAACTTCAGTAAATATAGATTTATTGTCTTCTTTTAATGCCAACTTGCGGCCATGATTCCATAGACATGGGTTTGAAACAGTCTTTCCTAAAATTTTGATTCAGACTAAATGTAACTCAACAGCCGTGAAGAAAAGACTTGAAATAGGTCCATATACATGTAGTTATTTTCCTTGAGACATGCCTAAAAACGGCCGGCCAAAACGTTGGAAAACTGTTTTTTTTGTTGTTGTTGTTGTTGTTGTTGTTGTTGTTGTGTGTGTGTGTGTGTGTGTGTGTGTGTGTGTGTGTGTGTGTGTTTGTGTGTGTGTGTGTTTAAATTTTTTTCAATTTGTTTTTCAAACAATTCTACACTTGTTTTTACCTTACACCCGTGGATAATGCCACCATTCAATAAGTTAGAAATTAAATACTTTGCTAAATAAAAGTTAGTAAATGAAAGTGCACTAACAATCGGGTTCACTTCAATAACAACTCATGAAAATTTCACTGTCTTAGCTGGGCAAGCCTTCCTTTTAAAAGGAAATTTTATTTCTTCTTGTTTTGTTTTGTGGTTGAAGATGTACAATTATTAGAAATATCTATGTCTTGTTACACTTTAAATTTACCCAAGGGACATAACTCATATACTGATTATTTTGCTAGGGTTACGACGTTACGTGACTTACGTTCATGTTTACCATGGTGTACAATAAACATGTTACTTTCAGTGTAGATTAGTTTTAGTTGACTTTAAAAAGTGGTAGCAGAGCGAATAAGATCATCTAGGGTGACAGAAGGTGGCAGCGTAAGAACATAATCTGTTAGTTATACTTTCCTTCCTCCATTATAAATACAGATTTGGAGGTAAAATAAAAAGAAAACAGGATAGCAAGGAATTTGTCAACAAATTGCTACAGAAACAATGCCGCATTTTTGGAAGAGGAATATCAAGAAAGGGAATTTTTAAAGAAGAAATTTAAGGTAAAACATATCGAAATATGGCATGGAGACCATTGGAAGCATACCGGATGCCATCTTAAAGCGTCATTTACTTAGCGTAAACACAGATATTTTCGCAACATATCTGAGTTTCACTCTATCTAAATATTTCGGCCTAAAGCTTTCGTTTATCAAACGGATCATCGGAGAGAATGACATCGTTTGCAACCATTACACTTGTTTCCAGTTTGTCTAGTGTAATGGCTGCAAAAAGTAATTCTCCCTAAAGTTCCCTTAAAAAGAAATCGTTACATAGAGGAGAATTTGATTTTCTTTAGTTCTTTTCCTCTTGGAAAACATATAACAATTCTGCTTATTGTACCGATCACAGAATCTTTACTCTTACGAATATTTCTATATCCAGGGTAAATTTGGGATTCTCACCAGGACATTCAAAATCTTCAAAGAATATTTCCTATATTTTGACAATTTAAGATGTTTGAAACCCATACAATTTGTAAAAATCCTGCTTAATGTACCATTGTAAGTGCGTCTTTTTGTACCAATCTTCAAATATAAATTGGTTTAGCATGATAAGATATGATGCATATATATCCATGTTATGAATGAATGACACTGAAAGATGACATGTTGATAGCTATCAGATATAGAAGAGATAAATGTGAAGTAATAGAGGTTATGCACTTTTGATAAAATAATGCACATTATAGAGCTGGGGCCGTATTCATAAAGCCACTTAAGTCGTTGCTATGCGGTTGCTAAGGCTAAATATCTATGAAGGAGATTCCCTACAACTATGAAATTTGGTCTGGAGGAACAGTCTTTGTAAGACTGTTCCTCCAGAGTAAATTTCATAGTTGTAGGGAATCTCCTTCAGACAAATTTAGCCTTAGCAACAACATAGCAACCACTTAAGTCGTTTTCTGAATACGGCCCCTGTTCATCTTGCTATGCGTTCGTGTTACCTCACAACTAGAATTTTTGCTTTACGTTACTACATGTACTTCCGTTTTGTGTCGTGGGTGGGATATGGGATTTCAATGTATCAGGTTTAGTTAATTGCCGTTTTTATGCTACTTAACGGCACACTATGAAAATACATCTGTGTAAGATATATATTCAGTAGTCTAAATGATCGTTTATGTAAGTAATCCTTAAGCAGAAAATCCCAAAATTTCAAAGTAAGAATCTTGAAAGTGCGTTCTCTCTCCCTCTCTCTCTATCTCTCTCTCTCTCTCTCTCTTTTTTCTCTCTCTCCACAATTTATTTATCTTCACTGCAGCTGGTATAAATGACATGTGGCGGCCGCAGAATGTCTCCTGTACATCATCATAAAGCGGATTATGTACTTTCTCGTCCTTGGTGATCATTTAGGCTCTTTCTGAGTCCGTAAGGAAATAGAGGGCAGCGTTGCAACGTTACATTACTGCACATGAACAAACTAAATCAAACAACCAAATCTGCTATTTTCGTATCCTTAATGTGTTCTCTGCTTCTATAGAAACATTTTTTTTCATAATGTATTGTAAGTATAATTTTAGATTGCATCATTATTGTTATCCTAATTTTCTATGACCAAATTCAGATTTGATTTTCTCTATTTTTTCTGATGTTCGCGAAAGCTTTACCTTCGAAAAAGACCGGTTTTCCGAAATAGAACAACTGGAAAATGACAATGTCGTCTATTAATGCAAATGACCATTATGACGAACGCAAATTCGAATTTCCTCAAATATTTTCTTTAAAGGAAGCAAACTCTTTCCATTAAGATTAGATTAAGAGTAAATTTTGTAATGGCTTCATTCTCCAGGGAAGCCAACGGGAAGTCACAGAAGTTGTTTCTAATCGTAAAATAACAGTGGAAATACATGGAGTTGTTTTCATTCAGCTTTCCATAATTTCTCGAAGAAAAGAATTCGCCAAAAATAATATAGGGTATTTGGTTTTCTTCACACTTACCCCATCCAAAGAATAGATAGTAAGTTCCTCTTGATTTTTCTGTACCGAACACCTGAACCACCTTAGTGTATAAGTGAAGACCCTCGACCAGCATCCACATGAAAGTGCACGTGTAAAGATAGTGCAGGATGAATGCAACACCACGACAGACTGCCTAGAAAAGAACCAAGAATGATGATCTTAGGTATCTCAGCATAAGAGTTATTGTGTCAGGCTCGATGCTATGATTAACGCTACAACTGACATCCATTGTGGCTGACAGACACAAAATAGGACCATTGTACATTACACACCTGTTAAAGCAGATGTATCATTGCTGTGTAAGTGATCATCTTGTGTTCAAGTAAATATCTATTCCAGGTGTGGCTATTGTTAGTCTTACCGTTAGTCAGAAATGGAGATAAGCGTTTGGATTGACATGAAAAACGGGATAAGTCGTTGTATCAACGAAATATGTCAGGGTCTTACAATTATACCGCAGTGTATTTGAATCGAAAAGTGTCTTAAAATTAACAAAAAAGAAAAAAACTAAATAATTTTCCACAAACCATCAATAAGGGGACTATCCTGGCGAATCAGTGTCGGGGATCTGTTTTTTTTTTTTTTTTTTTTTTGAAAATTCGGCTGTGCCATTCTTTTAGTAATGCAGATATTGTAAACTATCGAATTACAGCCAGTGAAACAGGGAAAAAGGGAATATTATATTGAGCAGAGTGGATTGCAAGGAACAAAGATATGAAAATGTTGAACACTTGCATTTTGATGTTAAGCAATTCAAAATATTATCTACACAGAGTAGTTGAGATGGGTGCACTTAAGTCAGTTTGAACTTCTCTAACGATCAACTTAAGAACCGCAGTCGTCATAGCAAATAATTCAAGTCATGCGACGCTCCCAATGTTGAGCATACCAAAGAAATTACAAACCTCTGTTACATATTTATATAAGATAATGTACCAATTAAGTGCATGGCCAATATTGGCAAAGTCGCACTATGATCAGCTTTGAAACATTCGTGCTGGGAGGTTCTTATGTACAATTAAAATCAGTTAAAACTAGTGCATGTGAGCAGAGGCTCACGTATATCCCCGACCACCGCCACTGCGTAATAAAAACGTACTTAATACAAAACTTTAAAGCAAATTTAATTGACAGACAGACAGATGGACAATCTATTACAAATCCAATGAAAGGCCTATAGACAAATACCAAAAGGTCCATTAAAAATGCAACTTATGTAATCAAAAGAATATACAAATTTAACACAAAATTTGAACACAAGTTTTCGTAAACTTCTATGTATTTGACTTAGACCTAAAATCAGCAGCAGCATCCAGATGATGTCATCTAATAAGTTTTAACCTAGACGTAAACCTAATAAAACAGCAATCTAAGAAATCGTTGACATAAATTTTCTTATTTATAACATTGGAGAGAGAGATGGAAAAAAGGAATAAGAAGGCCAAAACAAATCTTAGCGTCGTGATTTTCTTTCCCACAATTTACTTGGCCATTCTCAAGATGTATACAAAATTGATGACTGTGGCTCTCATAGAAACAGAGAAATCTGTGACAAAAACAACTGGAGAGAAACAAGGCTGAACAATCAAAGGGAACGATAAGCAGGAAGAGGCTGATACTCTCTTACATGATACAACTAGTCATTACCAAGGTTTGTACCAATTTTCAAATGCCTTTACTGTAGTAATTCCTGAGAAATCTTTGACAGAAATTTTATTGCAGAAAAGAAAAAAATGGACAAAAAAGGAATGATAACCAGGAGAAAAGTAAAAAGATAGGCAATAATCAGGCATTGATAGAATCACATCCCGCTCTCGAAACCAATAGGGAAAGAAGCACACACACACACACGGAAATTTTGACACAAGTACACGAAAGATGCGCACGGTAAACCGAATGAGCAACTCTTTCCCAAACAGGTGGTCGTTCAGCTACCCTAAACTAAAACATCATCAACATCTATTTGTATTATCTTTAACTTACAAAACAAAACAAAACATAAAGCAGATTGGGTAGCAAAACAGGTGACCATAGATCATAGAGTCAAGGCTTTTACGGGCGATAAATGAGTGACGTTGTTTGCATCATATAACCTGTTCTCGAATTAATAATTTAACAAGTTGCCTATGAATCGTCAAAATAACAACACGACCTATGTATACCTTGATCCAAAAGAAATGTCAGTGCGGTAACAAATATGCGCTGGCAATCAGTCAAATTCGATCAGTCCACTAGAAGATTCGGTAGAATAAATTTTGCACGCTTGCTCAAGTTCACTAAGCATAACGCATTGTAATATGTACCTCTTGTCATCACATTTACTGTCGTGTATGAAGACGTATCTATGTTGATACAAAAAGGTAAGAAGGACAGTGAATTATGATGATGATATTCTGCGTGCAAGGAAGCGCCGTTTACGGTGTGACGAATTCCGCCGCGGCGGGATTCGAACTAGGTAAGCCAGGTCTTAGCAGACTGTGCTTCCAACGTTTTTATAACATCACCCTTGTATGCAAAACCTTAAAATAAGAGTCAGCATAGTGCGTTAGTCGGGCACACCCTACATATAAATACTCGCGACAATTTATTTACGCTTATATTCGCGAATCTCTCTTGGCTCGCAAAAATGAAACATTTCACGAATATTGGAACGCTTAAATCATATGGTGTAAACTGCCAAGTGCAATGTTGAAAAACGTCGTATCAACGGTGATGCACTCTAAATATAAAAACACATCGTGTAAACATTGACATTAATACGTTCTTTCAGCGGCTTTGTGCCCATTGGATGTTTTGCCGCAACTGCAATACTTGAGACATGCCAAAATAATGCTTTTATTCAATGTGCAGATCATCAGTGTAAAACCGAAGCACCAGATCAGCCTGCGAAACTGCTGTATAATAATCAGCTTCTTTCCTATTTTGTACGTGATGGATTCAGACATAACACATTATTGGGCCTTTTCCATCACTAGAAACGGGAATAGAAGAAAATCACAAGCCAATACATTCTGTACGTTTGTAAAGAAAATATTTGGATCATGAGGACATGCTGTCGTGTCCGTTTACATAGACGATATTTGGATCATAAGGAATATACAAAGTGAATTTGGTCACACAGGCTGTAAACTTTGCAAGCAAAGGCGGCTAAGTCCACTTTGCTTCTTATTTTGTTTATTACATAAGGAACAAAGTGGGCTTAGTACACTAGGCTTGCGAAGATGACAGACCTTATGATCATACATGAAGATCAGGGGTTGGGCTGTACATGTACTAAGATAGCATGTGCCAATAGCGAAGACTCAGATAAGCCTGTGCATTCATTTCATTCCTATCCATATGTATGGCAAACCACAACGTTATTATGTTCTTTATTTCGCTACTGAAAAAGCGAAACTTATTGAAAGTGTGAACAAGCACGACTCGGGTCAGTCTGTGCATCCACGCAGCTGATCTAGTAAATTTAAATAGTTAATGATTGGCGTCGCATGAAAAGAAACTTATTGGATGTGCGAAAAGTAAATAATAAGATCAGCTGTGTATCTGATCAGTCGTGGGTGAAGCACCGGCCTGCTGATCTAGCGGTCCCGAACTCGATTCCCGGAGGCGTTCTCAATCGTAAACCGGGTTCCAGTGCACAGCACCTTTCATTATCATCCTCCCATCTTCCTGATATGACTGAAATACTGCTGAAAAGGACGTAAAATTGCGAGTCATCAAGCTATCCCTTTTTGATCGACGTTGTACAAGGACAGATAATATGGCTAGCCACGAGCGTCTATTGTTGGCTATACCGCATATCCAGTTGTTGCATAACTTTACATTGTATTTGCGAGTTTTATTACAGCTAAATAAATTTTGTAGCAGCGTGTATGTCCTGTGCCCCTTTTGTACAATAGAAAAGTCTAGGGGAAGGTACAAAGATAACTCCGCCCTGACATTTCTTTTGGATCAGGGTATAACGGTAACAGAAAACCTCTGGAGATGTGCGACAATCCAAGGAGTCTGGCATTTATGTAATTCGAAACATGTTACATTTGTAACTACATGTGCATTTGTAAATTGCTAGGATCGGCATTTTTTCTCCTACAAAATGAAGACAAATAAAGATACTGGGCCACACCAAAATACGCCAAAGGGCAACTGAGAGCAAATTCTCACCTTTTAAATATAACGTATCCATACCAAATTTATTGCGACAGACAAACTACCTATAGTGTCGCTAAACCCCAAACGTTTGAAAAAAGAGATGATGGGCAGGTCTTGGCCGGCAATGAGCATCCCTCTCCGAGCCACAATTTTTTTTTACGTTAAATTTAAAGGTAGAAACCATATCAGAAGAGCGAAGTTAATAGGATATCGCTAAAATTGTTCCACTTTTTAGAAAATGGCAGTAAATCCTGGAGGAGTACCCATTTACGTATAGATAATTCCCTGTATTTTCTTGTATGAAATGAAAGCTTATTTTGCTGCTGCAAAGCCTGCAAATACACCATATGTTCAGTACCTTGCCCTGCTGAGTGATAATTGTATCATGTTAGTAAATCAGCTGGTCAGATACAGTTCTCTATATGCCATTGAGAGAACATGTGACTCTGGACATTGTTGCGTAAATTCATGTGATCCATTTGGCCACCTGTTTCTGTTTTAATAACCAATAAGATGATAGCCTTAGAAAGAATGCAGACTTTTACGTGATATGATACTGTGCGTTCAATGAGGAAACCTGTAGCTCATTATGCCAAGCTGAGCTTTGGTTGTTCAGGACGCAAAGTCCTGTGATAGAAATCCCATAAAACAAACCCGAATGTGCATCGCTCTCAGCCGTTTACAAAGTCCATGAGAAAGAAAAACTGTTTACGTTACGTGACGCTTTCGTAAAAATAAGACTGATGTCATCAAAAACATCAACCGTTTGTGAAGCCATTTAAACGTCGTCAAAGGGATTGTAATATTCGAAGCGTCTTTGTTTACACGAATTGCTTTAAGCCTTCTAGATCATTTTTCAACTGTATCGACTTTCTTCGTCTGAAAGCATATCTCGTTGCGGCACTTGGTTTATCGGAGACCCGTTCATGCCGTTTAATGTCCATGACATAGATAGATAGATAGATAGATAGATAGATAGATAGATAGATAGATATTCAATTAATTATTTTGATCCTCTGGGGTGTATGTATGTATCCTTCCGTCCATGCGCCCGCTCTGACAATCACCCACACACCCATCCGCCCGCCCGCCCGCCCGCCCGCCTATCTATCTATCTATCTTATATCAAGGCACACCATTTTTTAAACTAAACTTTTTTTGTATTAAAATAAAGTAAAACAGCTTTTGTACTGGTAAACGTTTTTTTTTAAAATGGCTGCATCGATAACCAAAATAAAATTTATCATGGAGATTTTATCTGATTGATTGATATTTCCATCCCGTAAATACGCTTATGTACCCACGGGTATGTCTGGAGATAAACCTAATAAAATAATTTAAATTATATTGTAATCTTTGGATGTCAACGACGCTTTCGCTGCTGGTGACTCATTATATTGTCCAATTTTCACGTCGCTTTGAAATTTCGGTAAATCTCTGAGCAAGATTTATTTTGCATTATGGTCTTCGAGATAGTTCGTGGTTTAAACCACAGATGCCGATTAAAATGCGACGTGAAATTGGCACTATATCAAGTATAAGCCGAACCGTTAGAATTTTATAATCTTTTTTTATATTCAAAAATTTAATTTAAGGGAGAAAGAATTGTTTGTATGCCTCTGTCTGAATTTTAATGGATTTTAATGGGTTCTGAGAAAGAAAACTATAAGATAATATTCTGTTTCCTTTTATGTTAAAACTGATTTACCAGAAAATAATTTTGTTTTCTATATGTTACGATGTTTTTCATGATCCCATTAGTCTGTGTTTAATAATTGAGCCGCGACACGGGAAAACCAACAAAGTGGTTGTGCGCTCAACGTTGACTCAGATCAGCCTGGGCATTTTCCAGTCCAATCAGACTCTTAGCTGAGCGCCTGGAAGGTAGCTAAGCGTCTAAGCTAGCTATGCGGACAGCGAAGACTCTGATCAGACTGGGCGGATGCCCAGGCGGATCTGAGTCTGCGCTGGGCGCACAACCACCTAGTTGGTTTTCTCGTGTCGCGGCTCATATGATGAACTAATGGTTGGTTTTCACTGCCAAAAATGGTAAAACCTTTATTCAACAGTAAGCAGTGCTGTTTGAAATCATTCGATTTATCTGTCCTTTAACTGTATCATCAGCTGACCAATTAAAATCAAAACTAAAGAAATTATACACATTTGTTTCTTTCACAAAATGGAAATCGTAGGAATAGATACATTGTTCTTGGATGTGCTTATTTCTTGTCGAGAATATTTAGCGGACGTTTTTCTACAAACAGTAGGCATTCTATTCGTTGTTTACTGTCGTGTCAATGCACTTTTAATTTTGGACCAACCCTTGAAATAGGTTGAACAGCTTGTCACGGAAAAAGTCGGCTCGTTCCGTATCAGTCAGAACACTTTTATATATAACCATTTAAAACGGTTTCGTTACATGTTTATGTGGTCCAGAGGTTCAGCTTGTACACTATTAGACTAAATATCTTGAGTCAGTGGTTCGAATCCCGTATTTCCCTTTTCTTCTTTCTCCCCCCCCCCCTCCTCGCCCCCTTTTTGTCTGTTTTACTTATTTATTTTTTTTGTCAATATCATTTCATTTTAAGTTCTCCACTTCTAATAACGTAATAACGAGTTCCTCTCTTCTTGTTTTACTACGAATTATGTGAAACTACACATAATAGCTAGGGTTTACGAGAATTCACATGATGAATGGATGAAATGGCGGCTTTACGTTTATTCAACAATATTTTAGTCATACCAGGACGATTCAAGGGTGATTGAGAAAGACTATGTGCAATAAAGCTTGGGGTTAGGTTTAAACAGCCTTGTCTGCCATCTTGACTCGACCCAATGATCCAAAGTTGGGGGCGCTAACATCTTTGCTACACGGACGCTTCAGCATCAATTGCAACTCCAAAAATAACGCTCGACTGTGACAAAACCGAATCTCTGTCTGACCTTGGGAAAGCATAAATTTTGTCATTTTGAGCAGCGGGATTGGTTGCGGTCCTGCCGGAGCGTCCAACTAATTTTGATAATAGTAGGGCAAGGGCCTACTGTACTTGCAGTAGGTGCGGGTGGGGTTGTTTGGCTATTTTTCTCTTGCCTATCATATCTCGTTTCTTTCTCCCTCTCTCTGGCAGACGCCTCAATATAGACTGGAATACTGTCCCAACGAGTCGTAAAACCCCCAAAAAACAACCAACCAACATTTTGAGCTGAATTTTCTGCTTTGTCTAATCAGCAATATCCTGGTCAGTCTGCATGCTGCGTTGAGGTTATGTTTCGCTCTTTCTCTGTTTGACAGGCAAGTTCATGAGTCTTCAAAAAGAGACTTTTTAAACAGATTGATTGTCCATGACTTTGCCAGACAAAATAGCACGAAAGAGTTCCTAAATCTACATGACAGGCAATCGTTCAGTCATAATATGAGTTCAACAGTCTTTGATTCAATTCTCGTAGAAGATTCGCCACGCGTTCTCCCAACTTTGTCCGAAATGTAGGAGGAACGGAAAAAAAATGAAAACAGATATGTGAACACCTTCATGTATCATTTGAGTATACGACCAGGGCAACGACACAGTAGCTCGATAGAATAAATTGCTTACTGCCAATGAGACCCATAAACAGTTAACAAAAATCTTCCCACGATATGCGTTATCGGGGGAAAAAATACCCATCCACCGCCCCTGCTGCTGGAAAAAAAAAAACCACTGACCCAACGGTATGCCCATGCAAAACTTATTTCATACTTGTCGTATGGATTTTGCATTTGCAAACAGCAAAGGCACAGACCAGCATCATCTCTGCGCCGTCCCTGATCCTGAGGTTCTGATAAACTATGTACACCCTGTAGATTTCTCAGAGTCCATACAGAATATTAAGGAATCTATAACCTCAGGTCAATACAGACCGTGAAAAATCTACAAATACATATTGAAGGCTCTACCCAGACTGCATGGATTCACAGGTCGTTTGAGGTCTCCCTATGCGCAGGTTGGTAAGTTGTCTCTATTTTAATACAAAGGAAACATTACTCTTATTTGTTTTTGTCAATATACCTGATGCTTTAACGCCCGTATTCCAGCAAGAAAAGCTACCTGTGACAACAGTATAGCGAGGCACAGGTTTCTATGTACAAACACTCTCTCGGAGCCTAGCGACCTGAAATCAAATTTCGTAATGATAACAATCATTATAATTGCAAAGCTTCAACTATTTGTCTTACCTTCTCAATTAAACGTATTTCATTGCCCCTCATTCAAACTACTTTGTCGAGGTCATCTAATGGAAACAACTTTTGCAATTTCCTGTTCACTTCCCACAATGACAAAGCTTTTCGAGATGGGCCTAATCTTTATGAGAGCATTTTTTATTCCTTCAAGAAAAAACCCGATGTAATAGCATCTGTCGGCCCTGAAACATGAGAGACACGTCTCTTATCCTCTAACTAACCACTAATTTCTACTATCAGCTATTAATTTGAATCTAGGGAGTTATGTAAGACAAACTGATACCTCTGTCCGCTACCAGCTAGGTCATGACTTAGATGTGCCTGTCTACTTTTATTTATTTTCACAGGCCATACCAATTAGTAAAATTCGTAATTCCCAGCACAGAGCAGTGATTCCAAGATTAATTCCTATTATATTTCTGCTTAATATTATTAATTACTCTAAGATTACTTTTGGAGGCTTATGTTGTTGTTTTTCACTTTTTAATTAATGGTACTAGAAAAGCCATATCTGGTTATAATATCATCTTACGCAGGATTTCCTAGCCTTCTCTAAAGTTATCTCAGGACACAACCTAGATCGCAGCTGGAGATGCCATATATGAACAAAATCCGATCTACCCCACTTAAGGTCTGTTAACTTGGGTTGCTCGGGTATACTATTCTAAGAGAGTGTCTTTAGCATGGTGTTCCCATTAACTTTAACGGAGCATAAACGGACATGAAGGCGAAAAGGTTATCAAACCTTTTACATTCAGCTCTATAAAGGTCATTCTACTGATTATTTACGCTAAATATCGTATCGAAACTATTTTTGAGGTCTAAGCAAACTGTAAACGATTTGAAAAAGGGAGATTTCTTCGCGTTGATCATTGCAATATATCCCAAATGCAAAGGCAAAAGTACGGACATGTATGCATATACATGTATAGCCATTACCCGCAGAAAGGCCTTGAAATGCTTTGATATCAAAACACAATGCTACAGGCCACTTTACCAGAAAATTATAAATATTGGGACTCATAGGTCAAAGAAAAAAGTGCAGAGCCAGATCAGACTCGACAGAAACAATGTATTGCGACACCTGGAGATCCCTGTGGGGTTAAACAGCAACACTGGCATAGCGGAGCAAATGAAAACCATCAGTTGAACCCCGAATAACCAAGCGGAAGACAAAAATCCGGCCCGAACCAACTACACTTACTAGCTTTATGTCGGGTCCATCGAGTCAGGAATCTCCAGGTGACGCAGTACGTTGTTTCTGTCGAGTCCTCATCTCTGATTCATCAAAGGTTTTATCCGTATTTTTTTTCTTTCCTGTGATGATTCATTGATGGGTGAGGAAACCATGCGGATCAAAGGCAGTATAGTCCGGTCTCATGGTACCATGGGTTCCATGGTACCATGGTAAATTGGATTTGGCTTTATTATGAAACTTAAACCATTTGCTGGGCCTTAATATTACTATATTGATAAAGCAGGGGGATGCTTCTGCTATCTGAATATGGAGTGATTGATATATGGGCTGCCATTAAGCCTTAAAACTGAAAATAGCACAAGTTTACACAAAACTTTTTTATAGAAAATAAGCAAACTGGCTGCAAATGTTCCAACATTCCTTTCTCTTCCGAATACCTTTAAAGTTACTCTTACAAATAATTTTTGCTTGGTGAAACTACATTATAAGATATCCACACAGTCCAAGTAAATATCATACACCTTATGTCAAAATGGAGGAAATTTTTTAATATGCCATTTCCAGATTTCAAAAACACTTTTGTTAAAAGTTTTTATGAGTTCCAATAAGACTGATAATAACCATTAATATCTTGCCTAAAAGTGTGTGAGATATTAACATTTTTATCATGTAAGCTTTACAATTTTGATAACTTTCTGTTTGCCATGGTATCATGAGAATGTATTCTGACAGGAAAATAGATAGCATGACTTTGTTCGAGTCCTGCTTGTAAACAATAACAGGATTTATATGAACATTAAACTTTATTATAACTCAGAACATGGTTTGTTGAAAATACTCTTGTGCATCAATCAATGCAGTGTTGCACACGGCATGTGTTGTCCCTCTTTAAACATCAAGTACCATGGTACCATGGAATTCCTGGCTACTTCTGTTGTGTTTCCTCCATGTTACATGTTGTAATGTCCGCTTGTCTACGGTCTCTAGCAGTCTGCAGCTGGTCGCCTGAAGAGCTGGCTATTCTGCTTTCTGTTTTGTTTGTTTTGTTTGTAAAATATAAGTTAAGATAGATGTTGCTGCTCTTTATAATTAGGGTAGATCTAGTTGAATGACCACCTGTTTGGGAAAGAGCTGCTCATCGGTTTATCGTGTGTGTTTTTCGTGAACTTTTGTCAATTTTTCTCTGTGCGTTTCTTTCTCTTTTGATCATTGCCTATCTGTTTACTTTGCTAAAGACAATACGTACCTGACGCATGTAAAGACAGTCAAAGCAATGAACATGGTCAAAATGGAGACGCTGCAACCGATGTATGTGATTACACTTAGTGCTACCTCGTTTTCTTCTGAGATCTGAATTTATAAACAATAGCATACATACAAGCAAATGATACTACTATTAAACTCGTAGGAACAAATGTAAAAGTTGCCGAGGTCAGGTGGTAAGAGCGTTCGGTTTCGATGCTATCGAGTACAGGAGCATGTGAGCTGGGGCTCACGTATACCCCCGGCCAGCGCCACCCCCAAATCAAAGAACTTAAAAACAAATGTTAAATAACAGGCAAACAAATGGACAATCTACTACAAATCCAGTGAAAGGCCTATAGACTACCGAAAGGTTCCATTAAAATGTGCCAATTATTTCATCAAAAGAAAATACAAATTTAACACAAAATTGGACAAAAATGTATTTGGAGAGATAGAAAAATTGAACAAAGGAAATGGTAAAAAGGAGGAAGCTGATGCTGTCTTACACAACACAAAAACGTCTGTACTAAATATCAAAATCCTAGTTGAAGCGGTCCCTGTGAAATCTGTGACAAATATTTAATTGGAGAGAAAGAAAGATGGAAACAAAGGGAAAGATAAGCAGGAAGAGGATTATATTCTTTTACACAATACAACTAGTAATACTAAACATTTGTACCAATTTCAAAATCCTAGCTATAGTGTTCCTGAGAAATCTATGGTAGAAAAAAAATTATTGGAGAGAAAGAAAAATGGACAAACAAAGGGAATGATAAGCAGGAGGAGGCTGATGCTCTCGTACACAATACACTTTGTCATACCCAATGTTTGTAACAAAATTAAAAATCCTAGGTGCAGTGGTTTTTGAGAATTTTTTGACAAAAATTTAATTGGAGAGAAACAAAAAATAAATGGACAAAGAAAAGGAATGAAAAACGGAAGGAGGCTGAAGTTCTCTTACACGATACAACTAGTCATACAAAACGTTTGTATCAAATTTAGGTTTCTGAGAAATCTATGACAGAATAAAAACCTTATTTAACTGGAGAGGGAAAGATGAAATGGACAAATAAAGGGGATGATAAGCAGGAAGAAAGTGATGTCTTTTCACACGAACAAATAGTCATATTTCAAATACCATTGCTGTAGTAATTCCTGAGATATCTTTGTCAGAAATTAAATTTGAGAGAAAGAAAAATGGACAAACAGAGGGAACGATAAGCAGAAAGAGGCTGATGCCTCCTTACACGATACAACTACTCATACCCAACGTTAGTACAAAATTACGAATACCCTTACTGTAGCCCTTTGACAAAAGTTCAATTGGAGAGAAAGGAAAAATAGACAAACAAAGAAATGAGAAGAAGGAAATGGCTGATTCTTACTTACACAGTACAACTAGTCATAATAAACGATTGTATCAAATTTCAAAATATTAGCTGTGGTGGTTCTTGAGAAAGCTGTGACATAGAAAAAATGTTAACATGCATACACACAAACATCTAAACGGAAAACCAACTATATATACCCCCTATATACTTCGTGTACCGGGGGTATACCGAGGGTATAACTAAGTAAACTTTCAGCGGAAGCAAGTGCAATGTTCTGTTTATTATTCCCTATCTTCTTTTTGGTCGCATTGCTCCCCTTGAAGCAGTTCTTTCAATCGGAACACCGCTCGGCCAATTCCGTGAATCACGGAATTGACCGAGCGGTGCTCCGATTGCAGTTCTTTAAGAGTAGATCCCATTTTTGAAGGGCTTCGTTGTCAAGGGAAGCAAACAGGAAGTCATTATAAGTATCTTTCATAGTTGTGAGGTGTGGATAGAAAAATCATCACGAAGGTCACTGATTGGCATCACGAGGCTTGCCAAGTGATGCCGAACAATTAGCCCGTGTGACGGATTTTTCTGTTCGCATCTCACACCCATGAAAGATATTTTTTCTTTTTGCACATCAAGTTTTGTTTTATCTTGAGAACTTGTGAAAATGCCTTATTTTAGTGCTTGAGAGGTTTATATTGGATTTTGAAAGAAGGCATTGCTTTCAACGACCGCCATTCGGTTCTTTACGTTAATGTCTGGCTTGCATAAACTGACGTCATCTTTGCCGTCTTCGTGATGTCATTATGTAAAAAGCCAATGTCACTTGACGCAGATACGTGACTTCAAATAAAACAAACGCACTGAATGCTCGTGATTTGTATCCGGTCCTGGATGAGATAGCATTGTTGAGATAAGATTTGTAGATACAGGGGAAACACGCGGATATCGTTATACAGTGTGCAAGAAAAAAAATCTCCCTAGCTAAAACCTCTGGATATGATAATTTGTAAACGCTATCGACACAGATAAAGAACTTAGTAAAATGTTGGTCAAACCAAAGAGAATACCTCAAAATCGGTTACTTTCATCAAAATTGCAAAGCTAGTTGTATGGTTGCACAGGCATGTAGCCACACTGTCGTCGGTAAACACAAGCTGGCATCCCGTGGTAGACCAGACCCTGTTGATAAAAGACATACAGTAAAAGTTTAAAAAATTGGGTTAACGTAACTGTCCTTAAATGGAACAGTTTGATTTTACAATGCAGTAATGCGTCCCACAAATGCAGATGGAATGGCAAACAGAGTGGACCCTGATCAGAGTGCTCTGTTCTTTATCTGTGTTGTTTTCACAAACCTATTTATCTCAATACTAAGAATTTTGCGACGCTTAAACATATTTTGTTAAAATTGCATGTGTTGTTTATGTAAAGAATTGCCTCGTTCTGTTTCTTTCGGTAATAGAAGTCCTTTTTTGTTTGTATAAAAGTGAGAATAAAAGCAAAATAATATATAATTAGTATTGTCTTTATACATCTAAATCTGGATGTCTTTAATACGTACAAGATACGTTTGCTATACATGTACATGTTTCAGGAAAAACAAACAGAAGACTTTTTTTCAGTGCTTATTTATGTGAAGAAAACATCCATCTGTTTTCAATAACATATATTTTTTTATTGTAGGTAATGCGCTGTATGTGTCTAAACATTGCCTCCACTCGGACACCATACCTCTAGGCCCAGTAGTGAAATCTAACTATAAATTTTATCAACCATTCTAACCATCATTATTAATTAACTAAGTAATATATAGCACTTTTACTGGAAAATCGGTCTGTATCATACTGGCGACGTTTCTTTTTTCATACAGTATGACCTCCGCTTAATACAGCTTGACCTCCTACCTATACGGTTGACCTCGTGTCATATTGATTAAAACCTTCGACCTATACGGAAATCCACGCATCCGATTGGTTAAAAGTTCTGGTCACGCGAGGGCGCTCTCCTGGCTGGATGACAGCGGCGTAAACATCAATGGCGGCGGCCAGTTAACTGTGTAATTGTGCAGACGTCATGTCAACAAACTGGAAAAGAATGTCGGACAGATTTGCCCGAAACGGCGAAGACATGTTGAAAGTTAATTAATAAAAATGTCATTAATCAAGTGATTTCGTATTGGCCCAGTCACAGGTCCTCGGTCAGCTGTATTGGCCCTCGGCCTTCGGCCTCGGGCCAATACAGCTAACCTTGGACCTGTAACTGGGCCAATACGAAATCACTTAATTGATAACATTATAGTACAGTCCAACTATATGAAAGAAATAGGTACCGTTTTAATAGCTTGTAGAAAGCACACAATATAATTGTAGTGGTTCTGTTAGTTGCTTCTATGTTAGTCCACTTAACCTGTGATATATATTTTGAAATTGTTTCGGTGAAGAGATACACATCTTGACATTTTACAAGGGTAACCACATTTATAACTTCCTCCTTGCTCCCCTGGATGACGAGCCCTTCAAAAATGGAGGGTACTCTTTAAGTAAAGACTTTGTTTCCTGGAAGAACAAACTCTTTCCTTTAAAGGAAGCCCCATCCCTCTATGAAATTAGGATTATCTTTTAAGGGCAAGATGCTTATCTTCTGATAGAGCTCCAATTTACTTTAAACGTATTTCAGTAAACGTGAATTTCTATATGCATGTATAAAATGCATAATATGATTTTGTTTATTTTCTCAAAAACCGACAAAAATGCTATAAAAAATTGCAATGCCCTTATGTATCTAAAATTCATAAATAGCAAAACACGAAAATACTGCATTTTTGTTTTGGCTGCGTTTGTAAACTACTTCCGTCACATGCAATACAAAATAAACGGACATTGCACGCCGCACGCTATCGGGAACAGCCGTACTAGGATGTATTACCAATGTCGGCTTACTTGATATAAATGATTGCAGAGCCAACACTTTATGAGATTTTACCTTAACGGCGATTCACCCGAAATTCTAACACACAAAAGTCTTAATCACCAACATCAAATATTTAATAGAATGTATATAAACATATAAAACATATTGTTTAATAGTATCTAACACATACCAGAATGGGGTAGTTTGAATCTGTGGTGTCGTATATCAAGTATCGTCTGAAATGCTCTCGATAAATGCACCATTTTGCGAAATGACATATTGCTGAAAATGCTAGTAAAACGAAACATCTAAGATTATTTCTTACAACCAGGGCTTACAGACTGTGAAAAATTACAGTCTCAATGACCATCAGCCATACAACATAAGGGTAAATACTGTTGATATAATTGAGCTGCAACACGACAAAACCAACAAAGTAGCATGCGCCCAGCGAAGGCTCAGATCAACCCTAAACAAAAAACTAAAAAAAAAAAAAAAAGAGTCCTCGCTGACCGCATGGAGCTAGCATAGTCCCTTAACTACCCTTTAAGCGCAAAGCGAGAATACTGATCAGAATGGGTGGCTGGCCAGGCTGATCTGAGTCTTCGCAGGGTGCACGTGGACTTTTGTTGGTTTTCTCGTGTCGCGGCTTAAATGAACTAAACTCACCAACTCATCTTCCTGTATATGAAACATGGTAAATGTGTGCTTCAGCGACACCGTCGTATCGTTCATAATGGAGCTTAAGGACATTACTGGGCTAACAAGAAAGTAGGAACTATTCATATCTCTAGAAAATTAAAGAAACAAATCAAAATCAAAACTAATATGTACGTTTACAGAACCGCTGCTGTTCAGTAAAAAGCTAAAGGAATCCTCAGTTTGTATTTTTATCACCTAATTTACCATTATCATTTTAAGAGTAAAATTGAAATAAGTTGCCTCAGTCAAAGCTAGCCACAAATAATATTTTAACTGAAAGTGAGTGCTCTGCACAAGATCATAGAGAGGCACCTTGGTCGAGTGGTTAGAGGCGCTTAGTTACGAAACAGAAGGTCGTGAGCTTGAACCCAGGTTTTGGTAAACTCCCCACTGGAAAACTCTCTCTGTCAACCCAACAGTCAATTGGTACCTTTTTGAATCATAAATGGATATGGCAGCGAAAGGAGAAGGATGGGCTCCGCCTTCTATATGCTGCGTCCTAGATACAGTGGGCATCCGACCTTCACTGCCCCTACGACCATTAGGCTATGGCAAACCTTTCTCTTTACCTACATGTTTAATAATATCGCACACTCTCGACAGATCTAGAAGCAACCAGCTGTTCGTGCAACAAAAGTTCGGCGTTTATCCAGTTTTGTCTCTATAAAGGATGAAAAAACAAGCGCATACAAAGGCATACATATTCACTTAAGACCGTGCGTTTTCTGAATATCCTAAGAACTAATTGGTATTGTGATATACGGACGACAAGACCATAAGCTTAATGTGCTCACAATATGACATTCTTTAGTAATATCGTGCAAATTAATACATTTTGAATATAAATATACCTGTCTTCCACATTTACTTTCTCAATGGGGACATTTGCAATAACCATGATTACTGATAGGAATATGTCGTTCCCTGCAAAATAGAAAATGAGAAGGGGAAAAAGGTAAATAAAAATACAGTTACGCTAAGACGATTGCACAGAGATGAGAGCAATACTCATATGTATTGCAGCATGCTTTTAATTACTGTTATAAAATATTGACAATTCCTTTATGTAATCCTTAAGTTTTTCTATTATTAAAGTCTCCATAGTCCTACCAATGGTAAAACTCGTCAAAATACAAATCATTATAAAACCTATACAGCCTTCAGAATTACTGAAAATATGTCGGTTGATGTGCATTTTGTATCAAACAACTGGCTGAAATGAAGGAACAAGGCATTTTGGATAAAAGATAAGTCTCTCCATGAAAATAACGGTTTTCATCTCTGGTTCCCCGGTAAGCAATGAAAAAACGTAACCGCGGCACAATCAATGGGATCCTTGCTTAACATTTTTGTACATTGTATTTTTATCAACTGTTAAACGCCTGTACCTTGTATTTTTATCTCCTGTATCTTGTGTTTTTACCATGAACATGAAATAAAACTTGTGAAATCGAAAGTAGGTCATTTTAGTTGGCAACTAAAATGACCTAGTTATTTTTTCAAATCTATTTTATGATAAACTCAAGGACCTTTTAATTTTTCAAAGCCGGCCAATCACGATAATAATCAATGGCGAAACTGTAGTGAGAAGTTTGCAGCGATACCTCACGATGAAATATTTGATGCTGATAGAGCAATGGGGCCTTTAAGTAAATATGAAATACGCAGAAATAAGATAATAAAGTTCCATCTCCAATCAACAACACCATATGAATACAGAATAAAAATATTACGTAACAACACTAAACATACGACGGCACAAGCTGAACAACACTAAACTGACGACGACACAAGCTCAAAGCTAAGTAAACAAAATGTTCTCAGATATGTAGCAACCAAGCTAGCGTTGCTCAGCTAACACCATCGAAGACTAACAAAAAAGCAAACAATACAAACAAACAATAACAAAGACAAACCAAAACAGTAGCACCGCCTTGAGGCGGTCAGTAACGATACCTGTGTGTGTGTGTGTGTGTGTGTGTGTGTGTGTGTGTGTGTGTGAGTGTGTGTTGGGAGGGGTACATGTAGGATTATAACCTCGCACGAGATTTTGCCAGGTTTGTTTTTTGTGCACGAGCTTTTTGTCACTTGTCATATAACAATGGAGAAAAATTTCAGCAACAATGACCTTGCCGTTTTCAAATTCAGTGCGACAGACGCTCTTTTTTTTTTTTTTTTTTGTATTTCTTCAGTGTCGCTTAACCCCAACAGTTTGAAACGAAAGTTGTGATGGGCAGGTCACGGCAGGAAAAGCAAGAGGCCCACGGGCCACAAAGTTCACCAGATCGCTAGCCCAAAATTGCTATCACTTTTGTGTATGCTAGAAATTGTACAGACTAATAAAAAATATACAACTACAAAGTCTCAGTCTGACAGTCTATTGAGTTAATAACAAAATATATAACTATTTTCCACATTTTGAATGCCATGGCAACAAGAAAGGATAACTTTGCCATGGCAACCGATCAAAATGAGCAGTGTGCAGAAAAACAACATACGTAGGGCTGATGGAAGACAAGGAATATTTCTTTAAAGACTTAAATGATAAGTATGTCTATGAAGTCTCTGCCTCATAAGAGCATATGGTTTCTGAGGATATAATTTAAGGTACTTTTTTTCTATATTTGCATTTTGGTTTCCATGGCAACAAATAAAAAAGTGAGTGGGCATAAAATCGTATGGCTTATAGAAGACTACTCAAGGAAAATTTCTCAATAAGGTTTGTCAAAATATCACCAATGGCTGGCAGTAGATGCCAATTTTCAATTTTCCCCATTATAAGTCTATAGAAATTCTAAGTTGCCATAGCAACCAAACTAAAGGGCTGGTTTTCATAAAAAAAAACACTCAAAATCGGTAAAGACTTATAATGATGAATATTTTATATAGTCTCAGCATCACAGACCTTATGGAAAGTATACTTTTTTTTCCATTTTTGAATTTTGGTTCCATGGCAACCACTAAAACGAACAGTGGGTCAAACCATATGACTGATAAAAGACTACTGAAACAACTTTTCTTTTAAAGTTTTGTCAAAATATCTGCAATGGCTTAAACATTAAATGCCATTTTTCAATTTTCCCCATTATCAGTAAAAGGAAACTCTTAGTTGCCAAAGCAACCAAACTAAAACGCCAAATTGTACATCATCCATAGTACATCATCCGTACATCATCCATAGTGCAGATTATATTTTATTTACATCCTTTGAGATCAGAGGATAGATTCTGAGAAATCTAAAATTTGAGATCGATTTAGACTATTATTCTAGATCATCGTCTATTATATTATTTGGATCCTTTGGAAATTAATCAGTCATTGAATCGACTGCCCAATTAAAGTTTAGAAATTACAGTATGCTTTTTTCTGGATTCGTCACCAGATATTGTCAGGGTCACTGACGAGGCTTTATTAGCCGAAACTACGTAGTCTGGCCCATGTTTCTACTTCTGTATGTATTCTCTGCTCTTGAAGGAACTTTTTAAGATTTAAATTGTAATAAAGACACAAACTTTCAATCCCCAGCCCAATGATGCTACAGATAAAATCTGGGCCCAATCAGCCCAGTGGCGTCAGAGGAGAAAATAGTTAAGTATTTTTCATCTTTATTTTGCATATTGGTTTCCATGGCAGCCAGTACAAACAGCAGTGGGCCAAAAATACACAGCTGATAGAAGACTTCTCATGGAAAGTTTCTATAAAAGTTTTGTCAAAATATCTGCAATGGCTTTGCAGTACATGACATTTTTCATTTTCCCCATTATAATTCTATGGGAATTTTTGTATTCTCTGCCTGCGAAATGTCGAAGTTACTTACCACTGACTGACGATTTTGAGAAAGGGTTTTTCTGGAGAGTGTTGATAGAAATATTTGATACCATACATCCGATTCCCTCCCCGACGACTGTGTAGTCAGGCAAATCTTCTGAGTTGATTAAATCTGAATGGTATTCTTTAATAAAAATAGAAACGTTTGTTCTAGGGGTATAACATTTTAAATTCATCTTTATGCATATAATACTTCCATAAACTTTAGTATGAAACGAAGTATGGTCCATGTTGCTTTGTCTGAGTGTGTTTTCTGCTCTTGAAGGAACTCTTATAGATTTTATTCAAACTGGTTCCAAATTATACCACCTTTCTCTCATTGCTGAAGAATGTTACTCTTGAAACCAAAAAGAGCAACATGTTACAATCGTTCATACGGTCAACAACTTACGCGTTTCTTAAGGATGTTGAAATACCTTTCGACCACCTTTTTTCGTGCATACTACTTCCTTTTCCGAGCCACTCGCATGCATTTAGGTTTATCCTTACAACTTTAAAGAAAGGAACTTGCTAATATGAAAGTGGTCAAAGTACCCAAATCATAAGTCCAAACTCGTAAGTCATTTAATCATTGACAATTTCAAAATATTCTAGATACACAGGCATGGACCCCAAACAGAGGTGTGATAGGTGCTCCTGCCTATTATAACATAATATCAGTGGAAAAAAGTCATTGTAAATGAAAGTCCGGTATATGAAAGCCTAACTAAGCTTCGGTTGAGGCCATCAAATCGGAAAATAGCTTAGAAACGGCCACATTGTAGGGATCAACGAGGTCATGGTGTTTCTAATAAAACTTTTTTACTGCCAACAGTTTACGGAATATGGAATAATTTGGGTTGTATTATCTGACAAATGTAGTGTAAAGATATTGTTTCAGAAATTTTACAAGAAACGAGGAAGAATAATATAATTTAATTATAAATACGTTTTGCTAGCATAAAAATACGGCTACTCATGCATTTCAATACAACAGTGACAAAATCGGGCAACTTACATTTCTGTCCCAAAGCCAATGAAGGTCAACCACTTTCACATTAGTGCGAGTATATACTTTAAATTTCTAATCAATCTATTCATAATTTTGCAAAGATTAAAATCCTTCGTAAATGTGGTGATTGTGGAGACAAACGAATGACAAAGGTTCATTTCTCGAAAAACGTGAATTATTCTTCACCATAAACTGCACCAACGGTGAATGTAATATAGTCTCTAATAATTCTTTTAGAATGGTTCCACATGAAAAGTGTTTTTACGATTATGCCTGTTTAGCCTGTATAATATGGAAGTGAGTCTTTAATAAAATATCTGTATCTGTATAATATTGTTATGCCAAATGTTTGCATTGTGACAGCAATGTGACTGAGCCGTGAATATAGAAGAACGTGTTAAAAGAAAGTATTTATTTTTCTCACCAATGTTTTCCATGATATAATGTGTTGGTCCCTTTTCTTGTATATTTGGACCAGGCAAGACCAAATGTTCCAGTGTATACAAAACATTTTCAAGACTCTGAAATACACATACAATCGTCTTAATCGAAATTTTTATATCAGGAAGACAGAAAGATATAAATTTTGCATAACGTTTACCGTATAACCATAATTATTCGAAGATCGTCGGGACTCCCTGTTTTCTTTTGTTTTCTTTCTTCTTCTTTTTCTTCTTCTTCTTGCAGTATCACGGTCTGGCTTTCTGTCATATTTGCATTTTACTTCTGTATATTGTTTCAAACTGTTTCAGTATAAATGTGTAACGGCATGTTTGCACTGTGATACAACGAAATAAGATTGTATTCTGTCTATCCTGATCAATGTAATAAATGGGTCAAATAAAAAACAAGATACTTGCACATGAAGCATTAGTATTTCTGTCGACCGTGAGTATTCTGTCCAAATTTCCGATGATACCCTAAAACAGAAATATAAAATATAACAGAAACTAAAACAAAATAAACACAAAGTAGGTGAGAAGGTAATGATCAGGAACAGACAGAACTAAAACACTAGGGTCGAGTTGGGTAACTTTGGACACCGATTAAATTCGGAAATACCATAGCAAACAGTGAAAATCCAGACGAGACGGCTCATAATGAGCCGTCTCATCAGGATTTTTACTGTTTGCTCAGTTAATTTATTTAATTCCAAACAACTGATATATCTTGAAGGAAAGAATGTCATTGTCCGAATTTACCCGCTGTCCGAATCTACCCGACTTGACCCTAAACACTGTTTAGGTTCCAGGATGCACTGAGGGCATCCAGTTTGCAACATGTATTCAGGAAACGTACTGTATGGATAAGCAAAAGCAATCATAACAACGGTAACTGCAGTTTAAAAGAAAAATATTTTAAATTTCTACCAAGACAGTAAAGAACCGAGTAGAAACATAATGTTGAAATAACGCCATTTAACAATATCAAAAGAGAGATGATCAAAAGCTGGTTCAGGGTAGGTTCAAAGTTGTGCGCCGACTGGGAAGGCTGTTAGCAACATTATTGCACATTGCAACTGCCATGGTGAAAGCAAATATGGTACAGTTGGATGTTTTATGCAAGTCAAAATCCGAATGAGTAATAATCTTTCAAACACCAGTATTTTATGATTTTGACTTGCAAATTGCCGCATCTTCGAAGTATGGCTTCTGAATGTGATCTCTGCTCTTAAAGGAACTCTTTAAGATTTAAAATTACCCTTTATTTATATTGATAGAACCACTAAAATAGCTGTTCTGAAATTGATAATGTCTTTAAAAAGTTGTTTCTGATAAAACACTGCTCCTTTGTTTGCAAGATACATGTTGTTTTACTATTTCTACATATTCTTTCTTTGAATAAACTATTAATAAATTAATATTAGCAGACAGCATTTCTAACTGCCCATGTCTTACCTGCAATAGTAATGAGACATTCTCAGAAGACACACTCCAGATCTCTGAATCTATCTCGCACCAGTCAGTGTAACCAAACCCATGTTCCAGCAAACAAGTAGGCACTGATGTGGAATTTTCTTTTAAACACTGCAAAAAATGTAAGATGCTTTAGTGATGGTATTGAATCATATATTTTAGGTTATTCGAATTAATCAAATACATTGTTCGATAATATGTCAGATTCAGATCATTCTAACTGAACTTCACTAACAAAGCCTGACATAATGCTTTATAGTAAAACAGTGCTAAAAGCAAGGAAAATATGGGCATAAAACTAATAACATTAATGACAAAAACCAAATGCAAGTATAGAAAAATTTACCTTACGAACTATCGAAACTTTCTTTTCTTTAGAAGAATGAGACACTGAAGCAGATGTCATGGTTGCCAAACTTGATTCTGAAACAAAGATATACATACTAAGTCAAAGTCAAAGTAGGACAAGTTCCAAAACGTATTAGTCCTAACTCGTATATCATAGAAACGCTGACAAATCCGAATTAATATAAATATTCATGTATGAATAATAGCATTTTACAAATGATGTTATGCAAAATAAAGCGGCTGATTTGTATATTGTATGCAGCTTTATTGTAAATAACTATTTACATCTATTCTTAAAGCCGATATAAATGGATGAATGCTGTCTTCGCAAGATGAGCTTCTGAATCAAGTTCATGTAAGTTTTATTTTATTTTTTTTTTCATAACGTTTCCAGTATAAAAAAAAATATTTTACTGACCAAGACATCAGCAGCCTTGTCTTGTTTAAAACGCTCTTGACTTATTATTAGCTCAATGATACTAATAGACAAAATATTTGTCTTCTGTTTGTCACTGCTAATCAACCAAACACAAGCCAATAATTTTAGGAAGACCAGTTGTTGAAAAAAAAACATGAGCGCAAACGGCGTTGCTGACATGCTGAAAAAAAACAAAAAAAAAACGAACACTGTCCTCGTCTACATTTTCAGAAGAAGTATAAAACTGAAGACTGCATAGTCATTCCAAAAGAAATCATGACTGCGCTAACATTTCTGTGCATGCAGCTGAAAAGACGTAGGCAATTATTCTTTTCTATGATATTTATTCTATTCTGTGATATAAATGACTAAAAGTGTATCCATTATATATATGTAGCTTACATACCGGGAGCTGGTGTTGGCACAGACTTGGCGTTGCTTAAAAACGTGGTCCTTGATGTGGGTTGTACTGTTCTCCATCTTCCTGTCATCGACGGATACGTGATAACTACAAAAAAAAAAAAAAAAAAAAAAACACCACACACACAGAGAAAATGCTAGGTCTGACATGGCGTAAACGTACAAGAGCTTCGGGGCGCTGTTGTATATGCATATATGCAGTTGTATATTTCATCATTTTAGACAGACGCAAATGTAAAGCCATTACTGAAACAAGGACCTCTAGCAATAAGACTTAGATTTTCACTATTGGCCATAATTCAGTTTCATTTAACAAAACGTACAACTTTTCGGCTCTCAGTTATCCATTAATGCTTATCAATATTTTTTTTAATGATCTGTATTGGTATATGTACTTTTAATTCACGCTGAAGACTGTAAAAATAAACTGAAAATATTAATTTTCAATGTGTTATCCTTCTTAACGTGCCAGTTAGGAAAACGTGCCTAAATGATAGAGGTCCTTTACGTGTAATCAAATAACTGCCACTTACCTTTGGTTCCTCTTTCACATATATAAGGCAAATCAATATAGCAGGCTGTTGGAATCCATCTTCCGTCCGATGCAATGGCGGCACAGCCTCTTTCTGAAGAAATAGAAGACGCTGTGGCAAACTTGCCTATAACAGTAAATACGTCTGACAACTGAAATAATTACTTATTTCTCCGGTCTTACATATAATTGCGTGTAGGTCACGATTTGTCCTTTGTATGTATCAAATGTCACTGACCATTTTGAAAATTAAGTCAGTTAATAGAAAACTCTAAAACACTCCAAAACAACGACTTTCTCTGACTGTAAGCTTGCTGTTTCGAAGTATCCCTGCAACTGACTTAGCTTCCCACTACAAAGAACAATACTATGAGGTGCGTGCACATTACAAAATTAAAATCGGCCTTGTGTGAACTGAGATGTAACATTTTTTTTCGAGCATCTAGAATATGTTTCATTTGTATTATTCACAGTTAGAAACAATTGTCCTTGACATAGGTTGTCCACCATGGAACAACTAGCAAAATGATTAGCAGAAGCAGAGCACACACAAAACGCAATAATTTAAAAATGAGATATATGACTATACAAAGTCCCAAAAATGTTTACGCAGACGGCCGAAATGCAACAATTTCCTTGAAATGACGGTATTTCATAGGAGGCGTCTCCTGAAGTTAACAATAACAAAAGGGTGATGCGCTGTTAAGCACATAATTGTTTCATTCTTGAATGTTTCACAGAAGCACATTTAGAAGCAAACCAGTTTTGGGTTCTCATACTTTAACGTTTGCTAAATTATATGGGTCACCTTGGAAATGTGTTATCTCACATGCTCCAAGCTCGCCATAGAAAACTTAAGTTGCCATAGATGTTTCATAAGTATACAATTGAGGAACAGCCAAAATACAGTGTTAAGGTACTAGACATGTACGAGAAACCGCAAATTCGAGCCCCGCTTTTCAGATGAGATTTGACTCGAGGTTCACTCGTATTTGTAAGGGTAAACCAAGAAGTTATTTACACATCAAGAGACAACTGCATATGCTAAGACATATTCAGGTTCAATTTTGATTTTTCACGATGAAATTCTGACACTACTGTCGGTAATTTGCCCTTTTATAATTGTTTTAATACAGAGAAAAACAAGTCTAATTCTCCCTACTTTCTACAGTTAAAATGTAGCCGTTTTGTATATATTTTGTAAGGCTTTTGAAATTGTTTTATTGCTGAACCACGGTGGAAGCTAAAGCTAAGCTTTGATTTCTGTAAAACCGGGTTAAGCAGTCCACGCTCCAACCCCAGTAATTTATTATTTACTTTCCAAGGCAGTGCTTTTGTTGTTTTTAGCTATGTTATTAATTGGTGTGCCTGCTTATTTATAGAGTTCGATAAGCTTCCATTGAGTTGCTTCTTATGGAAGCGGGGCTGAAAGAGCACAATATATAACTTTATCAGAGGAAATCAAATACAAGAAAATGCAGTTCTCTGTTTCAACTGATCTCAAGCGTTGATTTTGGACACTTAGTTTATGCCATAATTCTCAGCTAATTAACCGTACCTGATGATGCGTTGGACAGGTCCAGTCTGTTAAACAGAATATCTGTTGTATCAGTCCACTGCCAGATGCTCTCCTGTAATACAAAGCGACAAAGCTTTACCAAATAGTAGGTCCAGTCTTATAGTCCTTCAGAGGTCGCATCAATTTCAAACTGACGGTATTTAATATTTCTTTTAAGCCTACTGAAGTTCTGTAGCAGAGCTCATCTCACAGGACATTTTCAGGACATCCGTCCCTAAACAGTCGTTCGTTATTGCATCTCGTCCGAGAAAACCGAGCGGAATTTCTCGAAACTTGCCTCGAGCGTACGTCAAAATTTCGATAACCGAAAATTTCTATTGCCAGCCAATGTTAGAATCTCTTTATCGCATCTCCTAGCGATTTCTTTCTCGAGCTACCCAGTCTACCACACTCTGCAAATAAACTTCCAAACTGTGGAGGTAACCATGTGTATCTTATATGCGCATCAACAGATGTTTGCTAGGGAAAGTAAAGTACTGTAATACAGACGTTTCCATTGGAGTCTAGCTGTGTCTAGTGGTTTGCAGATTAATCAGTCAATTACATGATTAATTATTTGCAGCAAATGTGTGTTTATCAATCAGAAAGGAGCAGTGTCTATTTTAAAGACTGTTTTCATGGCCACTACTGATTTTCTTTAAATTTTGTTAACTAAAACAACTATGTGCTGGCTGTAAGGCCATGCAATATAAGATCAATTATTGAAGGTTTCTTTATTATGTACACGATGAAAGTGGGTGGGGTAATTCTGACCCGAAGAGGGTTCTGTTAAGAAAATGCTAATATTGGGCTGGGCGCACAACCACTTTGTTGGTTTTCTCGCGATGGAGGTGGGAGGGTTAATTTTGACCCGAAGAGGGTACTGTTAAGAAAATGCTAGTAGTTTCATTGCTACTTAGAACTAGAAGCTTACCATTTTATGACTTCTTATGCAATGCCAGATAAAACAAATCATTATACTACTTTTATGAAATTTCCTACGTGCAATGTGTTTATACTCACTTGTATGACATACCTAAGTTTTAGCCTTTTTTATTCTCCAACTTTACGCAAAACCACAACAGCTATTTTACACTCAAAGCTATTCCAATGATATTTTGCAGTAATACAGTAAATTAGATGGTTGTTCCGAAATTATGCCGATAATTTTCTTCAATAAATATTTTTTAGTTATCTCCCCTTAAACCCGTTTCTTTTATAATATTTTAGCAAAATTATTACTCAGATTTGATACCCCGCCACATGTTAGTGGCGGAATATTTTGTTTTCTGCTGTTTGTCTTTCTGTTCATCTGTTGTCCGCACATTTATCTGCATGTCTGTTTGTCCGTACGTCAGTCTGTCTATCCCAGTGCACTTCTTTTCCTTTCGATAACTTGAGTATTTTGTAAGGATTTTTTTTTAAACTTGGCATGTGCTCAGGTCTTGGGTCTATACAAGCTGGAAGATAAGTTACTTAGAGTATGTGTAATAAGAAGAGACACTAGAAAAAAAACATTATACAATTCTGAGAGAATAAGCAAAGACATTTGACAATGGCCATTAGTTTTATCAGCTAAAACAAGAATACTCGAATAGATGAACACTTTGAAGAAAACTGTCAATATAAATTAAGAATCTAAAGAGGGTGACCTCCTTAAAGCAGGGAACTCATTCCATGCAAATGCTGTGAAATGAGATATTTGATTCTTGCAGTATGAAACAAGACCTCAAAGGGTACAAGTCTATGTCATATCTGCATTTACATTCTAGGCATAGAAGTGGACAGAAGAGGAGAAAATCATAAAGAACAATGATCTGAAAATGATAAATGATAAAGTCGGTAGAGAGTAAAGTAAAAAATTCATGAAATAAACTTACATGAATAATTTTTAAAGAGTAACGTTACTTGTTATTTTTAAATATGTTAACTATGGCTTCAAAGCAGTAAATAATTAAAAAAAAAGCATAAAATTCAATTTCAATTATAAAGATATCATAGCTTGATAACTTTGTTTAAATTGACCAAAGGAGAAATAGAAAATAATAAAAAGAAATGTGAACGACTGCGTAAACCCCGCCAGTGCAAACCTTTAATAGACGTTTTTTCATGATTTCAAACATGTATATAACTCCAGGACATGGGCAGATAACCTCCTTATGATAAAAATATAACCATCCCAGAAGCTATTATTGTTTTCAAAGTTTATCATATATTTTATAAAAAATCCTTTTCAGTTCTGATTTTATAAAGATTTTTTTTCATGATTTGATACAAGTACATTTTATGTAGCACTGTGTCAGGGGTAGATAATTCCTGGGTAAAACATTTTGAACCTTAAAGGAAGCTTATTTTACTTTGATAATTTGCTGCAAGTTTCAGGAAAATCTCTTTCAACGCTGATTTTGAATAGATTTCTTCATGATCTTGTAAATGTGTATATCCCCGAGGCAGGGGCAGATAACACTATTTGGACAGATAACACTGTTTAACTTAATTCTGGTTGTTGAAGAATGCTTATGTTACTTATATCATTTCTGTGAACTTTCATGAAGATATACCAAAACTCTGATTTATATAGTTTTTACATGATTTTATACATGTAAATAGCCCTGTGCCAAAGGCATACAACCGCTGGGGACAAAAGTTTCACTTTATCATTTCCGGTTGTGAATGGCGCACGGTTAAATTTCTCGCGGAGAACTTTTCGATAAATATGTGATTTTGGAGACGTTTTTTGTGCTTAAGTGACTATGGTGGAGAACTTTCTGTTGAACTGAATGAATGTTGATTCTAGAACTGATGTAAAATTAATATTTTGGATGTTTTGGAACCAGTAAAGTAAGGCCAAAGTTTTGTTATATTGAAAATATATAAATAGTAACGCTTAGCGCCTATAGAATTTAAGTGAACTATTAACTGTAATCCCATTGTGTAAACCCCACGCTCGACGAGATTTTAGGTATAGTGCAAAGCAGTAAATAAGGCACTACTACTTGTTGACGGGTGTAGCCACGCTCAATTAGGTTTTTTCAAAGTATAGTGCGTGACAGAAAATAAGGCTATAAAAATGAATTCCGGCAGTGACATGCAGGTTGATGAATCTGAGCCTGTAACTGGAGTCGTGGATGGCTCTGTGAAGTCAGACAAGAAAAGGGAGGCTAGCTCACCTCTTCAGGCGCAGTTTGAGAGAGCCAGAGAAAAAGAACAAACCACACATTGATGATGAGTCTGATACTGTAAGCAGCAACACGGTATAGCTCTTATACGAATTTTAAGAACAGGTCTGATGCGGAACCGCCAAGTCCACTTTTTGCTAAGGTCGACTGCCCATTTTAGCACAATTTAAACCTATTCTGCTACAGCTGACTGATTATGCCTGATATAATACCTTATCATAGCAGCTTTAATATTGACAGAAGCCATCTGAGCAGCAGATGCCATTGTAAACCTAAATTAAGTTGATTTTACCAGAAGCTTCACTGATTTGACTATCATCAATTTGGCACAAAGGTGTTGGCAGAATAGGAAATACTATTGCTGTCCCTGAACAGTCTGGTCTTGGTCTACAGTGTTTGCCCAGACATTCCTGTCCCAATATTTAGTGAGGTGGTGCAAGTTTTACAGATCATTTTGGAACTTTATTTGCTTGTAAGACCACATTCACACCTATGTTTTTATATCACTTTGAGTAAAAATCCAAGTACATGCATGTACATGGTAAACAGTAAAATGAATAAGATGAAGAGGGAAAGATATCAGAATCCAGTGATGTCTATGCAAAGAGATATATTGATAAGCATCAGTTCTGCAAAGCCTATACTGCCATGGCGAAAGCCAGTCAACAAGTTTGAAAACTGTTTCTCAAGACCTTCAGTATTGCATATGTCCTTTATTCAAGGTCTTCTGAATAGCTGTCTTTAGGTTCAGTTTCCACAAATATCCAATTTTAGTTAAGAAACCTGTTCAAATATTTCAACAGTAGAGTATTAGCATTGGAATCATGAAGTTCAGAATTTGGCCTTTTTAAGGAGTCATAGGATGCATGGCTTCTAAGCATGTATTTACGCACAATTAGCCAGGTAAGAGATTTTGAACGGTGCATTGATTGCACATGCATAGTATGCTAAATCAGACAGGTGTGACATCCCTTATTCAGTGAATAAACCTTACCACCACTGAACTAGAAAGTGTAAACAGTTTTTAAAATTCGTAGAAGACCTATACATACATTGAATCCAATTTTGGAATTGGATGATGCTAATGCTTTGGGTGACGCAAGCACGGTCCATATCTTGTCAAGACCAATGAACCCAGCAGATATAGTAGAAATTGCATCTGAATTAAAAGCTATGATGCTGCCCGAGATAAAGGGTATGATCCAATCTTCGATTCCTGATATTAAACTTAGCGTAATCGAGGCAGTCAAAGAATCTTATAAATCACTGAGCGAGGAAGTAAAATCACTGAGAGATGAAAATGAACATTTGAGAAAACTAAACGGCGAACTTGAAAAGAAAGTATCTGAGGTTGTAGATGCAAACGAAACACTGGAGCAGTATGGCAGGCGCAACAGTGTGCGCATATCGGGTGTCCCAGTTCGACAAAATGAGGCTACCGACGAGATAGTATTGAATATTGCTCAAGCACTAGGTGTAACAATGGATATCTCGGAGATAGACAGATCCCATCGAGTGGGCAAACCCACAAACCGAAACCGTGACATCCTTGTTAAGTTTGTCAGCTATCGATCTAGGCAGAAGCTGTACTCGCGACGCAAGGAATTGAGAGAAAACGATGCAACTATGGGAACGTTTATAAACGAGGATCTCACGAAGTGTCGCTCGAAGATCCTGTACGAGGCAAGATTATCAGCAAAGGGAGATAACGCTATATTCAAAGCTGCGTACTCATCAGATGGCAAGATATTTGTACTTGATAAAACTGACACTCGTCATATGATCCAGTCTATGGACGCCCTGAATAGATTTAAACAATCGTCCCGGTCACAACTACTAAGACAAAATCAGGGCGGTGCGTCCGGACAAAGTCGCTAGACAGTCTGTAATATGAACTGACTTAGTGCTGTCTTCTTGCTAGTGCAGTTCCCAGAATTCTGAAAACTAGTGTTCAAGTTTCCAATAACTATAGAAATCCTTCTGTACCTGTTTATTACATGTATTAGGGTAGAACTTATTAAGCACGATATTCCCCATAAATTTGATATCTTGTATTAATAAATATGAAATTAATTGTGCCAAGGGAGGTAACTACACTCTGAGTATGCTATAGTAACCTTTATCATACTCTCAACTAGCTCGATAGCCTCATACATAGGTATGAGCCAAGAGAAGTATCTTCTCTCTGAGTAGGCTAGCAATCTTTATCATGTTTCTAAATAGATATGTGCCAAGGGAAGTAATTACATTCTGAATATGCTAGCAACATTTATTATGATCTAAATTAAGTCATGTATATATATGTGCCAAGGGAAGTATCTTCTCTCTGAGTAGGCTAGCAATCTTTATCATGTTTCTAAATAGATATGTGCCAAGGGAAGTAATTACATTCTGAATATGCTAGCAACATTTATTATGATCTAAATTAAGTCATGTATATATATGTGCCAAGGGAAGTATCTTCTCTCTGAGTAGGCTAGCAATCTTTATCATGCTGTCAACTAGTTCATATATATAGATATGTGCCAAGGGAAGTAACTTAACATTGAGTATGCTAGCTACCTACCTTTATCATGCTCTCAACTAGCACTTATATATAGATACCTGCAAAAGGAGGTAACTACACTCTGAGTATGCTCGTAACCTTTTTCATGCCCTCAACTAATCCTTATATATACATAGATATGTGCCAAGGGAAGTAACTACACTGAATATGTTAGCAACCTTAATCATGTTCTTAACTAGCTCTTATATGTGCATATTTGCCCAGGGAAGTAACTGAGTTCTGAGTATGCTAGCAACCTTTACCATATTATCAGCTAGCTCTCATATATAGATATGTGCCAAGGGAAGTAACCACACTTTGAGTACGCTAGCTACCTTTATCATGCTCTCAACTAGTTGATATATGCTAGGGGTGGTAACTTCACTCTGAGTACGCTAGCAACCTTTATCATGCTCTCAAGTAGCTCTTATATATAGATACCGGCTAAGGGAAGTAACTATGCTCTGAGTACACTAATTACCTTTATCATGTTTCCAACTAGCAATATATATAATAGATATGTGCTAGGGAAGTAACTATACTCTAAGTATGCTAGGAACTCTTATCATGCTCTAAACTAGCTGTTATAATATTGATATGGGCCAAGGGAAGTAACTACATTCTGTGTATGCTAGCAACCTTCTAGATCTGTGCCAAGTAAAGTAACTACACTCTGATTATGCTAGCAACCTTTATCATGTTCTCATTTAGAGACTTTACTGGAAACTAGTTAGTATGGCATAAGCAATTATATGATTGGCGTCGCGAGCAATGAAACCTAGTGCCATGTGCGTCAAGCGAACGCTCATATCAGCCTTTGCATCAGCAACGGCTGATCAGGGTCTTCGATTTTCGCATTCAGGTTCTCTGGGGGATCGCGCATCCTTCTCAAGTACACGATGAAGACCCAGATCTGTTTGCGCGGATGCGTGGGCTGACTTGGATCTTTTTCAGGTGCATTGAGAACTAGATGCGCAATGCCGCTCATATAATGCTCTCGAATATTATGGAAACTGTGCTGATGTTGATCTGTCTACATCGCAGCAAAATTTTCTGCTGAGAGAGTCGCTGGTTACTCGGATGATAGAAATGGGTCTTATTTTCAAAGAAATAACAAGGAGCATTTTCTTGTTTGTAACTTTATTAGGCTGAACAAGCTGAGCTCAACTGTAGCTTCCCCGTAAGTTATAAGTGATAGAATGGAGAAATTTTCTTTCGAAATTTATTGTAAAATATATTTTAGATCTGTGTACATGCACTACAGTGAACATACCATATGACGCATATGTACTTTATACTTTGCATTTAGTTGCACGCACGTGCTTACGTTCATGCGTGTTCTTATACGTATGCGTGTGTGATCGTGTTAAACATGAACACATGCGCATATGCTTTTGCGGGCATAGATGCTATCCTGTTTACATGTACAACTACATATATACTGAAAGACACACACATAAATGCGTCCACACATACATGTATACTAAAGTACGTAGGTAGGTCGGTATGTATGGATGTACGTGCGTACATACATACATACATACATACCTACCTACGTACATACATAAGTTGTTACCAAGATGCTACAATAAGTGGTTCCGCATACCCAGCAGACACGATGTGTCAAGGTGTCGTCGCACCGACGTAGAGACGACAAAATTTTGGCATTGATGAGGTAGTTCTGACGTCCAAACGGAGTCAGTGTGACGCTGTGTGACTGACGGGTGAGTTTTTGAAGGTCTTTGGTCTCAGATTATGTCAGTTCTGGTGAATAACCGAAATAGGCGTTTGCATTACTGGGGACTGTGCTATCACATTGATTGATAATTCTATAACTATTTTGTTCTGTTGCAAATGTTGGTATGCCCGTTTAACGTACACGTTGGGATGTCAGGTATATCGGAATAGTCCAAGGGAAATAATTCAAATTTGTTAAACATAGAGTAAATTGGAAACAAATGAAACTGGTGCATATCCCGATGAGAAGGCTTATACCGAGCCTTCTCTTCTGGGTCTGCGCTCTTAGTCATTTCACACTCTATTTTGTTTAATAAATTTTGCATATAACCCCTTATTGGATGATGGATTAGTAATAATAGTCCAAGTACGAAATATTTAAGATTGAAAACGTGAAGGAAAACAACCACCTAGTCACTTTTAAGCATTTTCATGGTTTTGTTTAATTTTGTATTTTTGCTTGTCTTTTCTATGCTATCCCTTTTCTTCTTTGTCTTTTTGTCTATCTCTAGTGCGAACTTTGCTCAATTCTTTGTTAGTGAACCTTGCCTGTCACAGTCATATACAAACCATAGTGGCCGCCAAGACTCTGAGCATGAACTTTTTGTCAGGTCTAAGTTAGATGATACCTAAGAATGGTTCAGATGGTCTTGGTGGCTACTATGGTATGTCATTGTCGTTACGACTAGGAATGAGTAAGAAATTAGACTATCACAGGTTTTATATATTCTTAACCTTAGTTCTTATGTCAGGCCAACTTGGGGATTACGGCCGTTCCAGAAACTTCCTCAGTCTACAGCTGGCGTTACAGCGAAGCAATGAAATATATAAAACAATTAAATGTCAAGGGTCCCGTGTAAAACGATCGTCCGTTTTTGAAGATAATATGTTATTTAGCTATAATTGTTTTATGTCTTTAACTGCGGTAACTTCCTTGCTACTCATAATAATCTTATTGTTCATAAGTGGAAATGTTTCTCCCAACCCTGGTCCAGACTCTGTCAATGTCTCATTTAACTCTGAATTCTCATCCGAGCATAGCAGTACAGAAGAGCTTATATCTAACCATTTAAGTATAATGCATTTAAATATACAAAGTCTTGTTCCGAAACTCGATCTACTCAAAGGTGAATCAGAGGCATACGACATTCTTGTCTTTACTGAGAGCTGGCTTAAAGAAACTATTGCAAATGAGTCGATTCTAATTGAAAACTTTTTGCCACCTTTCAGGAAAGACAGGACTGGTCGTCCAGGCGGGGGTGTCATGATATATGTACGTAACACGCTGGTAGCACACAGAAGATCTGACTTGGAAATTAACGGATTGGAAGCTGTTTGGTTAGAAATTATTGTGAGATCGAAAACAGTACTTATAGGTGGATTCTATCGTCCGCCAAATAGCAATAACGATTATTTCAACCTCATTCTTGAAAGTATAGATAAGGCATAAAGTACAAATATAGCTGATTTAATAATTACAGGTGATTTTAATGTTAATATGCTTGTCGATGGAAACAACAAAATGACTGATGTAATTCAACAGTATGGCTTAAAACAACTCATTCAAGAACCTACTCATTTTACAGAACATTCATCATCGCTGATTGATTTATTTTTAGTTCGAACGCCGTCAAATATTATTATGAGCGGTGTCATAGATACTTTCATACCAGATCAAACACGTTACCATTGCCCAATTATTCTCCTTATGAAATTCATACGCCCGAAACTTAAGTCACTCAAACGTCACATTTGCAATTATAACTTAGCGGATTATGATCAGTATCGACAAATTCTAAATAGTATAGACTGGGAAAACGAACTTAATAGTGAAGATGTAAACTCAAAAGTCCATGATATAACATCATCAATAATAAATGCCGGAAAACAAGCAATACCAAACAAAGTAATAACAATCAGGCCTGGTGAATCCCCGTGGATAACTTCGCGTATAAAAAAACTTATTCGCAAAAGAAAACGCACGTTTCGCAAATTTAAGAAAACCAAAGAAATTGGGTTATTTGAAAAATATAAACATTTAAGAAATACTGTGGTGAAAGAAATAAGGGTATCAAAGGAAAATTATTTTGACAAACTTGAGCATTTAATAAACAACGAAAGTTCAAATTCAAAGATTTTTTGGAAAACCTCTAAACAGTTGTTAAATTTATCTAAGACTGCACAAAATATTCCCCCATTGGTTTATAATAACGAATATGCAGAAAGCGATGAACAAAAAGCTACATTACTAAATAATTACTTTTCATCTCAGTCTTATGTAAATGACGAAAATAGAGTATTGCCCCCTCCTGAACCTCCTGACTACGACTTATTATCTTCTATACACATATCAGTTTTGGACGTTGAAGATGCACTTAAGAAATTAGATGTAAATAAAGCTAGTGGCCCTGATCTTCTTAGTCCAAGACTTCTTAAAGAAGGATTACCGATTTTGTCTAAACCACTTTCTGATCTTTTTAATTCCTTACTTGAACTTGGTTGCTTTCCATCCGATTGGAAGCAAGGGAATTTGACACCTGTTTATAAGAAAGATGATAGAACACAACCTTCTAATTATAGACCAGTTTCATTACTCAGTAATATTGGTAAATTAATGGAAAGATGTATACATAAACATGTTTATAATTATATTACTAGACATCAGCTTCTAACATCGTTTCAATCTGGCTTTACTCAAGGTGACTCGACAACGTTTCAGTTATTGCATACATATCACACATTCTGCGAAGCTGTCGATAGGGGCAAGGAAGTGAGAGTCGTTTTTTTGCGATATAAGTAAGGCATTTGACAGAGTCTGGCATAAGGGTCTTCTATATAAATTGGCAAATGCTGGATTTTCAGGAGTTCTCTTATCTTGGTTTACGAGATATCTTTCAGATCGCAAACAACGCGTTGTTCTAAATGGGGTTTCATCTGATTGGACATCTGTTAGAGCAGGGGTACCTCAGGGATCAATCTTAGGACCTTTATTGTTCTTAATTTACATAAACGATATAGTTAAAAATATTGGCTGTTCGATAAGGCTTTTCGCAGACGACACAAGTTTATACATAATTGTTGATACTCCTGAAGATGCAGCTGTCCGCCTTAACCTTGACCTATCCTCTATTTCGACTTGGGCAAATACTTGGCTAGTAGATTTTAACCCTAAAAAAACAACCTCAATGATTATCTCAAGAAAGCACGTACCTTTAGCACACCCACCTCTTTTCATGAATAATATTAAACTTGTTGATAAAGAAACACATAAACATTTAGGCCTTATTCTATCAAATGACTGTTCTTGGACCGCTCATATTAAGTCTTTAACACAAACTGCATGGTTTAGACTGCATTTACTTAGGAATCTAAAATTCAAATTAAAAAGACATGCCCTAGAAAAGTTATACTTTGCATTCATAAGACCTATACTAGAATATAGTTGTTCTGTATGGGATAATTGTTCATTTGAAAATAAAAAGTTGCTCGATTCTGTGCATGTAGAAGCAGCTCGCATAATCACTGGGGGTACCAAACTTTGTAGTATAGATAAATTATTTGCCGATTTAGGATGGGACACACTCCAAGAACGAAGAAATAAACAAAAGCTTGTTACTATGTATAAAATGATTTATGGAATTGCTCCCAGTTACTTAACTGAACTTATACCACCTCTAGTGCAAGAAGGAAATCCCTATAGACTTAGAAATTCCAATAACATCCATTTACTACATGCAAACACAAATCTCTACTTTAATTCTTTCCTACCTTCTACCATTAGAGCCTGGAACAATCTTCCAGTTGAAATACAGCAGGCAGACTCTCTACAATCCTTCAAGTTAAACTTAAATAGAAATTTAAAGTCCCCTCCAAAGTATTATTACGCTGGTACTCGTAAAGGCCAAATCTTACACGCAAGACTTAGAATGGATTGTAGCTCTTTAAACTCTCATCTTTACAGGAAAAATATCGTAGATACTCCTTCATGCACTTGTGGGGGTTCGAAAGTTCTTATCACTTCTTTTTTCAGTGCCCGAAGTATACAAATATCAGAAATACCTACTTACAAGACGAAGTTCTTCATTATAATGTTCACGACCTTCTTTTCGGAGTAGAAAATGCTCCAGATATAGAAAATGAAACCTTGTTTATCAAAGTTCAGAATTATATTATAAATTCTAAAAGATTTAGCTAACTCCAAAAGGAACACATATAGTATACCATGTACGTATTCGGCTAGTTGTAACATTTGAAGTGCAGAAAAATGGTAGAATCAGAGCAGAGTTCGCAGCAGTTCTTTTCTTCTTTACTTCTTACTTTAAACCATTGTACGCAAACTTTACTGTGTTGTACTGTTATTTTGTGTGACTACTCATCTAAGTTTGAATTAGATTCAATCCTGTTTTGTATATTATTTACAAATATGACTCTTTCGCCTAATGTATTATATATAGTATAAACAATGTTATGTTGCACATGATACTCTCTCTCTCTCTCTCTCTCTCTCTCTCTCTCTCTCTCTCTCTCTCTTCTTTTTTCTTGCTTTCCAATCATTCTGTTTAATATTCTACTCCAGTTATTTATTTTTCCTCTTTGTGTTAACAGTTCTTTATCGAGATGTACATGTACCACAAGTTACAGATAAATATTAGCACTCATTCACAAATGCCGTAGTTTGTTGATGATGTGGCAGGAAATGGCATTTATAAGCTCAAAGCTTACAGCCAGATCCTGGAATGTATAAAACTGTATATTGATGTACTTATGTTGTAACTGATAAATAAAATATTGTTTAAACCAAAAGTTTGATCCTGCCAGGAAGCTAATATTGTTTTGATAAGTTGTTGCAAGCTTCAGGATTCGCACTCAAACCTGATTTTGCATAGTTTTTTTTTTTTCATGATTTTATACATATATACCCCGAGGTAGGGGCAGATAATCCTGGTAGACAAAATTTTCTTTGTAAAAGAAAGGATATATATTACTATAATCATTTCTGTGAAATTTCTTTAAAATATTTCAAACTGTAAAGAAATTACAGACCATAATCCACGTTTTAGACATTGACAAGGGCAATTATTCTGTCAGAAGATATCGAAATTCGCCCATTAATAATCCCGAATGAGTTTTTTCGAAGACCAATGCACATGCCAAGTTTTAAAAAAATCCATCAAAAATGCTTAAGTTATCGAAAGGAAACGAAGTGTTCATGGATGAAAGAACAGATAGACAGATGGTCAGACAAACAGCTAGACAGAGACAGATGGTCAGACGGACAGATGGACATAAACATGGACAACCAGCTTGGAAACATCACACCCTACCACTTACGTATGGCGGGGTATACAGTCTGAGTAATGATTTAAAAAAAGAAAAGAAAAACGGTTTTAAGGGGAGATTACTCAGTATATATTCACTGTAGAATATAATCGGCATAATTTTGGAACAACCATCTTATATACTGTATAATTGCAAAATATCATTGGAACCGCTTTGAGTGTAACAAGCTGTTGTGGTTTTGCGTAAAGTTGGAGAATAAAAAAAGCTAAACTTTAGGTATGTCATACAAGTAAGTATAAACACACTGCATGTAGAAATTTCACAAAAGTATTATAATTATTTGTTATATCTGTCATTGCATAAGGAATCATGAAACGGTATACTTCCAGTTCTAAGTAGCAATAAAAATATAAGCATTTTCTTAACAGAACCCTCTTCGGGTCAGAATTAGCCCACCCACCTTCATCGTGTACACAACAAAGAAACCTTCACCACTTGATCTAATTTTGCATGATATTACACCCAACACATACATGTTTTACTTTCAGTTTAAAAAGTTTACAGAAAATCGGTTGTGGCCATGAAAACAGCCTTATAGACACTGCTCCTTTACCAAAGCGATATAGCACTACATAATAATTGAGCCGCGACACGAGAAAACCAACAAAGTGGTTGTGGTTGTGCGCCCAGCTCAGAATCAGATCAGCCTGGGCATCTACCCAGTCTGATTAGTCTTCGCTGTCCACAAGGAGGTAGCTTAGTACCTTAACTACCCTTTAAGCGCTTAGCGAAGAGTCTTATCAGACTCGGCGGATGCCAAGGTTGATCTGAGTCTGCGCTGGGCGCACAACCTCTTTGTTGGTTTTCTCGTGTCGCGGCTCATATTATGTCCAGTTTATGCACGTACTGCATATTCTATGTTCCTTCTGAAGCTTTGACTTGGCAAAGACAGCATTAGCTGCTTTTGCATCTCTATTTAGAAATCCAAAGGAGATGTTTTATGAGCCTCATACATGCGAGTATCAATATGCAAATACATTTAGTTCTCGGATAAATTAAAATTTTAGCAGGATCGGGCAATTGTTAAAGAACGGTAGTGGGAACGCTTGTCTGTGTTCTAGAAGCTATATTTCTCAATAGGTTATTCTAAAACTAACGAGCATTGTTGGTAGCCATATGATCTCAGACAAGACCATAACCATTCATGAAAATAAACTTTCGAGAATCTTTAAAAATTTTGTTAGTCTACTAACATTTCTCCAAAGACCAATCCAATGTTCTTTCGCTACGCCATTCTGAAGACGGTTCATGATAAATGTTTGTTCAGCCAAGTCGTTGATATTAACAAGAGTTCCGTTTATTCTGGTACAGTCACCTGAGGCCTGCTGCCATGCCAGCATATGTTGGTCCATGTAATAACATCTATGATCTTGTTCTGTCCAGTTTCGCTGGCAAAGGCTTGTTACTGTAATTACAAGAGTATCCTAGATTGTACACCTTACCCTAATACATGTTTTCTCTGGTGTTAGGTGGCTTTTTGATTGATTTGTTGCTTTACGTCCACGGTAAACAGCTATGGTCTTGTTGGGACGGTCAGTTAACCTAACCACACTATTCCTGGGCAGACTTAGACCTCCTAAGCAGTTAACTAGTACTAAGTGCACATACTTTCGTCAGTAACTGACAACTGCCCTTCTTGAATCAGCGCAAGAAGAAACGAAAGTATGTGGCCAGACCGGGTATCGAACCCAGGACCTCTGACTTACTAGTCAAGTGCCCTACCGATTGCGCTACGCGACCCGTTAGGTGGCAATTTCTTTGTTCTGATGTTTGCCACTAACGTCGAAGTAACTACAGAATTTTCCGATCTCCTCAAGGATCGGATATTTTATCGTATTATATATCCTAAATTTGAGTCGGGGTTTTGCAAATAACACTGATAACTTTTCATTTTCACAAAATCAATGATTTTCGGACAGTAAACTAACAAAACTTACTTTTTGATCAATGGGAATTTATGGAAGCTGATATAGGTATCAGTCTTATCATGTAACCGTACTAACCGTTATCTGTTGTGGTGTCCCGTTTGGCTGCCATTGTAAGTTTTGAATAAAACAACTGATTTATAAGAGAAAAATTATCTCATAAGCTTTTTAGCTCACCTGAGCACTTCGTGCTCAGGGTGAGCTTTTGGGATACCCTGATGTCCGTCGTCCGTCCGGACGTCCGGACGTCCGTCCGTCAACTTTTGCTTGTGTACACTCTAGCGGGCACAGTTTGGATCCAATCTTCATGAAACTTTGTCAGAATGTTAGTCTTTATAAAATCTAGGCCAAGTTTGAAACTGGGTGATGTCGGGTCAAAAACTAGGTCACTAGGTCAAATCTTAGAAAAAAAACTTGTGTACGCTCTAGAGGGCACAGTTTTCATCCAAAGTTCATTAAACTTTGTCAGAATGTTTATCCTCATAATATCTAGGATAAGTTTGAAACTGGGTCACATCGGGTCTAAAACTAGGTCACTAGGTCAAATCATAGAAAAACCTTGTGTACGCTCTAGAGGACACAGTTTTGATCCAATCTTTATGAAACTTTGTCAGAATGTTAATCTTTATAAACTCTAGGCCAGGTTTGAAACTGGGTCTTGTCTGGTCAAAAACTAGGTCACTAGGTCAAATCTTAGAAAAACCTTGTGTACGCTCTAGAAGGCACAGTTTTGATCCAAAGTTCATGAAACATAATCAGAAAGTTTATCCTTATAATATCTAGGATAAGTTTGTAACTGGGTCACGTCGGGTCAAAAACTAGGTCACTAGGTCAAATCATAGACAAAAAAACCTTGTGTATGCTCTAGAGGACACAGTTTTGATCCAATCTTTATGAAACATTGTCAGAATGTTTATCTCCATAAACTCTAGGCCAAGTTCGAAACTGGGTCATGTTGGGTCAAAAACTAGGTCACTAGGTCAAATCTTAGAAAAACCTTGTGTACAGTCTAGAAGGCACAGTTTTGATACAAAGTTCATGAAACTTTGTCAGAATGTTTATGCTTATAATGTGTAGGATAAGTTTGAAACTGGGTTATGTCGGGTCAAAAACTAGGTCACTAGGTCAAATTGTAGAAAAACCTTGTATACGCTCTAGAGGACACAGTTTTGATCTAATCTTTATGAAACTTTGTCAGAATGTTTACTTCTATAAACTCTCAACCAAGTTTGAAAGTAGGTCATGTCAGGTTAAAAACTAGGTCACTAGGTCAAATCTTAGAAAAACCTTGTGTAAGCTCTAGAAGGCGCAGCTGTGATCCAAAGTTCATGAAACTTTGTCAGAATGTTTATCCTCATAATATGTAGAATAAGTTTGAAACTGGGTCACATCGGGTCAAAAACTAGGTCACTACGTCAAATCTTAGAAAAACCTTGTGTACGCTCTGGAAGGCACAGTTTTCATCCAAAGTTCATGAAACTTTGTCAGAATGTTTATCCTCATAATATCTAAGACAAGTTCGAAACTGGGTCACGTCGGGTCAAAAACTAGGTCACCAGGTCAAATCATAGAAAAACCTTGTGTACGCTCTAGAGGACACAGAGGACACAAAGCATGGTTAACCAAATTTACCCACCTGAACTTAAATTGAATAAAGCTAATACTTCAGATACCGAGGCCCCCTTTTTGGATTTACACAAGGTTTTTCTAAGATTTGACGTAGTGACCTAGTTTTTGTCCCGATGTGACCCAGTTTCAAACTTATTCTACATATTTATGATAAACGTGATGACTTTGACTTTGATATAGTTAATTTTCCATTTTTGGATGGTGACGTTCCACGTCGTCCCTCTTATGGAGTGTATATTTCTCAACTTATAAGATTTGCTAGAGTGTGTAGTCATGTAGATGACTTTAATGCTCGTAATAAATGTTTAACTGCTAAACTTCTTCAACAGGGCTATCGGTATCATAAGCTTAGAAAGGCTTTTTCTAAATTCTATCGCAGACACCATGAATTGGTTTCAAAATTTGATGTCGGATTAAAATTTCTTTTACACCAAAGCCTATCGGAACCAGAATTTTATGGTGACTTAGTATACAAATTCAAAAAGATTAAGGGTAGGACTGATTTTTCTGATCAATTCCGAAAAATAATAATACGTCACAAACGTATTGGCTATAATTTAAATGTTATTCGACAGTCTGCATGCTTAGTGATTAACCCAATCACGGTTGATAACTTTGCTGCACTCTTTAATTGCACACCGGGGGATCGGTCGTCAGACTCTATGATGGCCCCGACCTAAAGCTATATATTTTAGTTGGTTGGGACCGGAGCCTTTTTGTCTGTTGCTTGGTCCACCGGGGCTCAACTGGTGACCTTCTTTTGCTTCAGATTTCCAGTGGGGTCGTTTAGCAGGACAGGGATCTCCACCTGTCAGACGGCCCGTTGTATCTGTTGAGTCCTCGTCTTTGCTTCTTCATGGTGTTGAAATTTGATTTATGTGTTTACCGTGATGATTCATTGACGAGTTAGAGGGTTATCATGCAAACCGAACTACCAACTAAATGTTTTGTACCACTTCAGAAACTGAGGGTGAGGTTGGGCCTGTAAAATCGATTTAAGCCCCCCAGTAATTCATTACTGACCGTTCCAAGGCGGTAGTTCTGTTGTGGTTCTCTGTTGCCTGTTTTTGGTGTCAGAGTTTCTGTGATGTTTTACCTTATGTATGTTCTTATTATCTTTGGTTCGGTTTGGGTTGCTGAGTGGCCACCTTTTGGGAACAAGCTGCTCACTCAGTTGACCATATGTTCTCTGTATCTTGATTATTTGTAATCTTAGTTGTTTCCAACTATGGTTTGAGGGCTGGATTTGGATTTTGATTGTTTCAGTTCCTGGTCTTTGCATACTTTTTACTTTTTTTTGATCTAATCTTTATGAAACTTTGTCAGAATGTTTATCTTCATAAACTCTCGGCCAAGTTTGAAAGTAGGTCATGTCGGGAAAAAACTAGGTCACTAGGTCAAATCTTAGAAAAACGTTGTGTAAGCACTAGAAGGCATAGTTTTGATCCAATCTTCATGAAACTACATCAAAATGTTTATTGTCCATATATCTAAGCCCCCTATGAAACTGAGTCACGTCGGCTCAAGGTCAAATCTTAGAAAAACTTTGTGTACACCCTAGAGGGCACAGTTTTCATCCAATCTTCATGAAACTCTGTCAGAATGTTTATCTTTATAAACTCTCGGCCAATTTTAAAAGTAGGTCATGTCGGGTAAAAAACTAGGTCACTAGGTCAGATCTTAGAAAAACGTTGTGTAAGTACTAGAAGGCATAGTTTTGATCCAATCCTAATGAAACTTTGTCAAAATGTTTATTGTCCATATATCTAAGCCCCCTATGAAACTGAGTCACGTCGGCTCAAGGTCAAATCTTAGAAAAACGTTGTGTAGACCCTAGAGGGCACAGTTTTGATCCAATCTTCATGAAACTCTGTCAGAATGTTTATCTTAATCAAATCTAGGTAAAGTTTGAAACTGGGTCGTGTCGGGTCAAAAACTTGGTCACTAGGTCAAATATAAGAACGACCTTGTATACGCTCCAGAGGGCACAGTTTTGATCCAATCTCAATGAAACTGTGTCAGAATGTTTATTCTTACAATATCCAGGCCAAGTTTGAAACTGGGTCATGTTGGGTCAAAAACTAGGTCAAATGTTAGTATGGTAAAAACTCTTATAAATCTTCACCAGAGCCAGTGAACTGATTAATGCTCAGGTGAGCGATTCAGGGCCACCATGGCCCTCTTGTTATTACACTGATCTTTTGTTTGGTGGTCAAATATTCTCTTGAAATTGCCCAGCCACAACGGGCTGGATGACTTGTACATTTTCAGTAGCTAATTTGCTCTGACGTTAGTGGCAAATATCAAAACAAGGAAAAGCCACAAAATGTCAAAGAAGATTCGGATTAACGCAACCCATCTTTTCAATAGCTCATAACGCTTTATGAAATTGTCAGCTGCCTGGTATAGTAGCATAAGTTTTCATACTGCTCCAACGTCTCGTGACGAATATTTCAGAATGAAGTAGACTCACAATTTTCACAGTACGTTGAGAACTTTGAATACCAGGCTAACCTGTGCACACACTCAGCCATATGCTTAGATTACAGCATCGATCGAATCAATTAATATATAGCGTTCCGCAAAAGGGGCATTGGCAAATACTGCAGACCCAGATCAGACGCCGCGTCTTGCGACGTCTGATCAGGGTGTACCCTGTTTGCATACACTTTACAGCAATTACTATGCAAAGGATAAAAATAAATTCACCTGAGTTTATTCCAAGGCACAACGCCCAAATAACAAGCTGAAAAAGAAAAAGATGTTCCTAGTGTTTGAAAAATGTTAGTGATTTATCTTAATTAAAATCATGTTGGGCTTACATATACTCAGTGTTCAAATGCGTGTTCAGACAATTCAGCCACCAGTTTTTATCATTGCGTTTCTAAAATTCGGGTAACTCCTGTGGACATTTTGTCTACAAGGGCCCGGTCGTTCAAAGCATCGTTAGCTAAACTAAGACGATAGTCAAGCATTCGTTAAGTCTTTTAGAACACTTATTAAGTGTGCTAATATTTTGTTCTGAAATAAATATATAAAGCTTTCGCACTGCAAAACTCCCATTATTTTTTCGGCAAAAAACGGCAGTGTTTTTGCTATACAACACCCCCAACAATCCATGTCATAACCAAGTGACGTATTTTCGAAATTACACCATTTCGAATGGTCTAGTGTTCGGATTTTTTCCGTAAATCTGGTTAATTTCAAAATCTCCAAAAAGCCACTGGATGCACCAAACACGGCAATGAAAGGACAATCGTAACATGAAAGTCAGCTTCTGACATTCAGTTGGTTTTGCAAACAGTTTGACCAAATATGCTTCAACCTATATCGTGATGTATTTAGTCAAAGTATTTGCGAATTCTACAACATTTTATGGAGTCACTTTCATGTTGAAATATTGCCCGTTTTAGAATGCATTTGATGCATGCAGTCTTTTCTCGAAAAGTTATCAACAAAAAGAGATTTCTTGGTCTATTCCGAATAGATGATTGTCCGAATAGGTGTTATTTGATCAATTAGTGACGCGTCGGATAACGTAGGTTGTTGCCCTTGACAATGCGTTTGAAATCCTAACGTCTCGTTAACTGACGCACCTATTAGTTTTGAACAACTGGGCCGAACTTTGACTGAAAAAGGAAACCTTGCTCCCATAATGTTTTACGACAAATGAGGATTGGATTTCTTGTGCATCATGGGTCTGCTTGGATCAAACTTTAGGGACTGTCTGATAAAACGGAATTAAACTTTGACTTGAGAATAATTATTTGTTTGGGAAAATCTGAAGTTTCTGTTGAATTTAATTTCAGTTTGTAATGAATTAAAAACTGGCGGAGCATGGCATACACCGTATGTCATACTCTAATACCAATGACGTCATAGATATGTTACTATAAGAATTCAAATTGATGTCAAAGTGACATCATCGAGACGTCATTCTGCCAAGGTATTAAGCACAGCCGCCGGTCATTCTTTAGTTGCTATGGTAACAGAATTATATCATCATCTCACAAATAATTCGAGAGGAGCATGGGATACAGTGTATGCCATGCTTCTCTTGAATTTATAAGTGAGATGCTACCTGATATTCATGCAAAGGAAAAGTGTGATTTTCTCGAATCTATGATTCATTCTCAGATAATTCAATTCTATGTTTATTCTGCATCTATTCTGTTTGCTCTTTGATTTCAGTTTGAACAGTTTCGATTAAAAAAGTAGCATTGTGACGTGTCTTTACTGTGCAGTGTAACTATGCCTTTTGCCTATGTTTAAGTGTGATAATTCAAAATCATTTTTAAGTCCGCATTTTAGCAGATGCATAAAACATCCATGTTCATTCACACAAAATGCCAGTTCCCTTGAACTGGTCACGAAATGAAAAATAAATATGATGCCAACCTATTTATCAGTCCGCAAATGGTGCAATACGTTCTTCTTGACCACGACTTTAACAACAAAACATATGAATAACAAAACAAATATCCTACCTCTCTGAATGTGAAAACCATATTTCCATTCAGGACTCTCTTTCCAATTTGACGTGGTGAACAATCATGTCAGTCTGTGCACTAATTATCAGTTACCGTAAATTTCATCAATGCTGGGACAACGCAGCTGCTTTTCAAATTTGTCAATTTTGGTCTGTTTGGTCATTTTCGCAAATAGCACAGACCCCGACAAAACGAGAAATTTTATCAGGGTATTATGCTAAATTGCACCAATATTTAGGTGCATGCGCGCGTATCTAAAAGTCCACCCGTTTATGCCAATGGACTCTGCCTTCCCTGTAACTTGAATGATTCCATTCATTTTTAGTGGTGCCTGACGAATTTATTTTTATCCTTTGCATAGTAATCGCTGTAAAGTTTATGCAAACAGGGTAGACCCTGATCAGACGCCGCAAGACGCGGCGTCTGATCAGGGTCTGCAGTATTTGCCATTGCCCCTTTTGCGGAACGCTGTATATTAATTGATTCGATCGATGCTGTAATCTAAGCATATGGTAGAATGATCTTTCAGGTATTTATCATTTTGTGAATTTAAATGTAACGTCAAAATTTCCAAGCATGCTTCTGATTTGCTTAGGAATCAATCTATGCAGCCTGGAAACGGCACTTAAAAAAATGGTAACTTTCCGTATTGACCCTAAACAGTACACACAGAACTTCTATAAAAATTCTCTGTTTTGAGGCAGCAAGGTCTGAGCAATTGGTGCAGCCCCAAATATGAGAACTCCTAATGCAGCAGACTTATCACAATTTACACTGTTTCCATTCCATCTGCATCTTTTGTGACATATTATTGCATTGTAAACCCAACCTGTTCCTGTTTTGGTGCAGTTTTGTTCTTTTCTAGGTGTCCCAGTTTATAGAAATCTACGGTAGACGGGCAAACCGTGTATAAAATGGAACTGTCCTTCAGGTGTATGGGTATGGTAAAGTCGGCCTTTATATGTCAGTTGCTTGCAATTTAAACAAAAATAACTGAGCAAACAGTGTAAATTTTGTTCTTTCAATTTAGTATCCTGGACGACAAAATATTTCTAAAATGTCCATACCTTAAAGTGAAAGAGTACACTTTCAGGGAAGATATTTTTCCATTTTCATTTTTGCCTCCCTCTTCAATGGGAGTCATCTCTTCGAAAAAGTAAAGGAAAGAATTTGCTCCACTAGGAGTAGACTCTTTCCTTTAAAAGTTGTCTGCTTTTGTAAAATTGGCGGGAAAAGATTATATACCTATAAATAAATTAAACTAATTATTCTAAATGATAAGAGTTACTTCCCCATGGAAGGGTTTTCAGTGTAAATTCAGCTCAAATTATTTGCTTTTCCACCAGCAGCAATTGTATGCATATCTGAATAGAAAAGAAAAAAAAAACAAAAAAAAAACACACACACATATTAAATGATCATTTAGAATAATTAGTGTAATTTATTTATAGGTATATAATCTTTTCCCGCCAATTTTGTATGCATATCCGAATAGAAAAGAAAAAAAAAAACACATATTAAATGATCATTTAGAATAATTAGTCACCTGTTCACTTATTTGCCCCACTTAGCGCGCACACCCTCCCCCCCCCCCACACACACACATAGACAGACAGACAGACACACACACACACACACACACACACACACACACACACACACTACATTCGTGTTTTTTCGGTGAAACATATGTACTTACAAATAGAAGGCTGTAACATTGTTGCATATTATTTAAACTGTTTATGTTGTCATAGCATCAGACTACCTGTCATGTCTATCTAACTACCAATACATACATACATACATACATACATACATACATACGTACGTGCGTATGCACGTGCGTACGTAAGTGCGTACATACGTATACATACATACATACATACATACATACATACATACATACATACATGCATTTTTTCATAGATATCTGCTAACTTGTTTAAAGTACGAGGAGAAGTCTACTCAACCAACAACCTATGCAAAAAAGCAAAGTTTCTGTCCCGTCGTTACTAACACTAACGCGCACGCTTGAAAGCATGCACGTAGTACTGATGTACTCCTCATGAGTTACATTCTTATAGTATAGGGATCGCTAAAATATAGGAACTAATATATGCCCGTTTGCATTCGCTTACATTATGGCATGGACCAGATCTTATGGTTATAGTACTAAGGTCCATTGCATATGAACACGGAAGATGCACCCATTGTAATGTAATTTGGATTTCCAGTCTTACCTTTTTAGTTTTGTTGACTCTTTATTTTGTTTATATTTGTACTGCAATATTGATTCAGCTAGGATAGATAGGATTTTATGCGTCCTTCTCTGATCCTATTAAAATGATACTTATTATATACGGTAAAAAAAGTAACTCTGACTTTATATACTATTATTCCAAATTTTTCCATCGAATTTGCATCTGAAAATGATATTTCATTTTTTCATGTTTAACTTCTTTTTCTTACTTTTCTACTGCACTTCTGGAGTTGGAGCGTGGGGGGAGGTATGGGGATGTTCTGGGTTTACAAGCTGTCATTACTGCACAGTGTATGTATGCGTGATGGCGACTGTTCTTTTCTTGTTTCTCATAACATCAATTTCATGAAAAAACAGATAAAAGTGTCTGTCGCCGATACGCGTGTGCTGACATACCGTAGTACCTGCGTGCCCTTGCTTTTTCAGTTTCTAATTTTACTATACGTATGGTGCAAAGCAGATATGTCTTTTTCTATTTCATCATCTGTCAAAGATAATGCTCATCATGCCGACAGGGTAATATTCCCTAGTATACTTAAACATGCAATATATGGCAAATCATATGAAGAGAATCGCAGTTTTACGTTTTATGGATTCCAAATGTTAGTTACGATAGTTATAATAACCTGGATATGTGAAATACTACTTTTAGCAGGAGACATCCATCCAAACCCAGGCCCATCTACAGTCTCATCAATAAGCAGTGTCACTGATTTATCGTCAGCTTCATCCGCCGCTTTTAATTTTTTAAACTTATCGAATCATTTGTCATTTATCCATTATAATGTTCAAAGTATTGTTTCAAAGTTAGATCTCCTAGCATCAGAACTCTTTGAGTTTGACATCTTAGCGTTTACAGAAACTTGGCTTAATCCAGCTATATCATTTGATGATCTTCACATGCAGACTTTCAGTATCCCTGAACGTAAAGATCGAGCCGGTGATAGTCATGGCGGGCTTCTTATATACGTTAAAGAATCTCTCTATCACAAGCGCAGGGTCGACCTTGAGCCGCGGGGAATCGAGTGTATATGGATAGAGCTTGTGCTTAAGCATAAACACATTCTATTTGGTTTATTTTATAGACCTCCAAATTCAGATTCAGTCTACTATTCAACAATTGAAGATTCAATTCATCTTGCTGTTGATACAGGTATAAGTGACATTATTATAACGGGGGACTTTAATCTTAATATGCTTAATCCTCAGACAGCTAGAAAAATCTCTTGTTTCTGTGATCAGTTTTCTTTACATCAGATGATCAACGACCCTAGTCACTTTACCGAAAACTCGTATTCTCTGATTGACTTACTACTTGTGAACAATAAGAATCATGTGATCTACTGCGGTGTTGGAGATCCTTTTCTTCAACAAGAATTGCGATACCACTGTCCTATATTTGGTGTCTTCAATTTTGCTAAGCCGAAACGTAAATCCTTCATACGTCGAATATGGAGATATGACCAGGGCGATTATAACCTCCTGAGACTAAGAGCTTCATCTACGAATTGGACTGCGTTACAAAACCCTGATATAAATGTTTATGCTAAAAATATTATAAATGAATTGTTAAGTATCGCTGAAAGTTGTATACCAAACAAAACAGTAACTATTCGCCCGTCTGAACCGCCCTGGATAACATCCACGATTAAAAGATACATTAGAAAACGCAAACGAGCTTACCGTAAAGCTAAACGCACGAAACTTTCGTGCCACTGGATCAAATTTAAACAACTTCGAAACAAAGTCGTATCCCTAATCCGAGAATCCAAAAAAGCCCTTAATGTTACTCTTGCAGAAAAATTGAAATCTGACAATTTATCCTCAAAGCAATGGTGGACGATTCTGAAATCATTTATTTCACCGAATACAAAGCCATCAGTTCCTCCTCTTGAGAAAGATGGTGTTGTCTACGCCGATGACACTGAGAAAGCCAACGTTCTGAATGACTATTTTAGAGATCAAACTTCACTAGACGACCAAAATGCAGTATTACCTCAGATTGTACCTTATCCTGTTGAAGAAACCTTAAGTTCCATTTCACTAACACCCAATGAAGTCGAACTCATTCTTAAATCACTTCCTGTTGGTAAAGCTTCTGGCCCTGATGGCATCAGTAATCGGATTATCCGTGAGTTAGCTAACCAAATATCTCTGCCTATCTGTTCTCTCTTTAATCAGTCTCTGCATAATGGCGAAGTTCCAGACTGTTTCAAAGAAGCTAATGTTTCCCCAGTATTCAAAGGTGGTGATCCAACAGTTGTTTCTAACCATCGTCCAATTTCCTTACTAAGCAATTTGGACAAATCTTTAGAAAGACTAGTGTTCAAGTACCTATATAATCATTTTCTCGATAACAATATTCTTTCCTCGTTCCAGTCGGGCTTTACACCCGGAGACTCTACCGTTAATCAACTTACATATCTCTATAATACCTTCTGCCAAGCCCTGGACTCTGGAAAGGAAGTTAGGGTTGTCTTTTGCGACATTAGTAAGGCGTTCGACCGGGTATGGCATGCAGGTCTTATTCACAAGCTAAAAGCAGCAGGAATATCTGGTAACCTTCTTAAGTGGTTCGTAAGTTATCTTGAAAACAGAAAACAACGCGTAGTTTTACCAGGGGCACAATCTAACTGGAACTTTATTCATGCTGGTGTACCCCAAGGCTCGATACTAGGTCCTCTGTTATTTCTACTCTACATTAATGACATTGTCTCGGAAATAGGGTCCAATATTAGATTATTTGCCGATGATACAAGCTTGTTTATTGTAGTTGAACATCCTGATACCGCCGCAGAAATCTTAAACTTTGATCTCGACAAAATATGCCGTTGGGCCCAAACTTGGTTGGTAACATTCAATCCCACTAAAACTGAAGCACTTCTAATATCACGTAAAATTGAAAAACCAGTACATCCTCCTCTTTTCATGCTAAATCAACAAGTAAGTGAAGTAGAATATCATAAACATTTAGGTGTATTTTTTTCATCGGATTGTTCTTGGCATAAACATATGGATTATATTAAGGAGAAAGCATGGACAAGAATTAACATAATGCGAAAATTAAAGTACGATCTCGATAGAAAATCGCTAGAAACAATTTATGTAGTATTTATTCGGCCTATTCTTGAATATGCAGACGTCCTTTGGGACAACTGCACTCAAACTGAAAAACAAGACCTTGAAAAAATTCAATTGGAAGCTGCCCGGATAGCCACTGGGGCTACAAAACTTGTATCTATTCAAAAACTTACTGACGAAACTGGTTGGGAGGAGTTAGATTCCAGAAGGAAAAAACATAAACTTGTGCTCTTTTATAAAATGTTCAACAATATTGCTCCACTATATTTATCGTCTCTGGTTCCGCCACTTGTACAGAGTGTCTCACATTACAATTTGAGGAATGCAAATGATCTTCAAAGTGTTTATTCACGTACTACTCAGTATTTTAATTCTTTTTTGCCATCTGTTATCCGAGATTGGAACAGCTTACCCTGCGCTGATAGAAATGTAGAGACAGTTGATTCCTTTAAAAGGCATTTAAATCAGCACAGAGAAACTGTACCGAAGTATTTTTACATTGGGAATAGAAAATTACAAATTCTGCATACCAGACTTCGATTGGGATGCAGTTCTCTTAACTATGACCTTTTCCTGAAAAACATAGTAGAATCACCATTATGTAGATGTGGTGACGTTGAAAACGTCGATCACTATTTTCTTCGTTGTACATTATATAGTGCGCATAGAGTCGAGCTCTTACGTAAGGTGTCAGAATATTGCATTGTTACACTAGATTCTCTTTTAAAAGGGAATGCTTCTTTGTCAATAGAGTCAAACCAAGACATATTTTTAGCAGTGCAAAGTTATATAGCTTCAACCAAGAGGTTTTAATATTTCTACTTCACCCCGATACGACATTCTGTTGCTGTATAGCTAACCTGAGTTTTCTATAACTGTCAGTACTTGCTACATACAAACATCATAGAAAATAACAGATGTACAGTTTTAGTAGTTCCCTATGTACCACGCTACGTACGGTACTGTTTGTTTAAAAGAGACAGCATTTCCAATTTGTTGCTCCCCATTCCCCTCCCCAGCTCCACCATTCTGCTCACTATACGTATTCTCCTTTCTCTCTCTCTCTCTCATCATTATTTAGATTCATTTTCATCTCTTTTTTATGTCTTCAGTTCTCTTGTTTTCTTTCTATCTAGACATGATTTTCCATCAGTATTTAACACCAATGTTTTTGTATATTTCTAAATGTGAAATGACTTACATGTGTATATCTATTCATAATTTACCACAATTAATTAGAAATAGTTTGATTATAAACCTATTGTCATGAAATGTATATATATGCCATTGTGAAATTACAACTTTATTTGCACAGGAGAAGAACTAAATAAGCATTTATGCTTTCGTTCTGATCCAATTGTTTGTATCATGTTTATATTGTGATCATGTACAGTTTATGATACAATAAATATGTTTAAACTAACTCTTATCAAGAAAAAAAGTGTCTTCCATTTTAACGGGGACTTCTTAAAGGGTAAAGAACTTGCTCCCTCGAAAAGTAATTCTGTCTTCTTGGAAGAGTGTCCACGAAAGCAAACGGGAAGTCATAAAAAGTTATATCCCTTTGAAAAGAAAGCTCCCTGTGCTTTTGTACAGGCGAGCTAAAAAGGCGGGAACATGGAAGTGTACCGATACTTCTGTCCTAATATTTAGGCTTATTGTATACCCTGGTAAGCGACGAGAGACAGATGTTTAAAATGAATGGATACCTTTCCAAGGGAAACAATTCTGCCGTTTTCATTTTTACCTCCCCTTTCAATAGTTTTGCCTCCCCTCTCAATAGGGGTCAGCTCTTGATTGGAAGAATTTGCTCCTCTGAGAGCAAGTTCTTTCCTTTACGAAAAGACCCTTTTTCTGAAGAATATGTCGTCCAGGGAACCCAATAGAAAATCACAAAAATTGTTCTTCATTGAAATAAAGGCGGGAAAAAATGCAGATTTCTGATTCATAACAGGAATATATTAATTATGACTATATATAAAACTCCAACAAGTAAATAAATGTTGTATTTTTAATCTCTTTCAAATGTTAATACTGAAAAACACAACAAGCATGTAATCATAAATGTAACAAACGTTTATATATGGTGAATGCCTAGAAAGGGATAAAGAGAAAGAAAGGAAGAACAAAGAAAGAAAGAAATTAAACATATCAAAGCCATAGCACGACACAAACAAATCCATACCACAACACAAGAAAGAAAGAAAGAAAGAAAGAGATTTATTGAACATATCAAAGACAAACCACGAACCATGGTGCGTTTTGACATGCGTATTTAAAGGGTTCATATCAGCCAGGCCCCGAGGTTATAAAACTTTTTCCATTCTCAACTCAGCTGAGCATGAAATTTAAAATGCCCATTAATATAAAAATACCAAGAAATTCAGCATTTTTCAGGCTCAGATAAGCCAAGAAGGCTATTTTTTCTACTCATAAATATTAAAATGCCAACAATTGTTGGCATTTTAAAATTTATGAGCAGAAAAAATTTCATGCTCAGCTGAGTTGAGCATGAAAAAAGTTTTATAACCTCGGGGCCAGTGTATCCACAAAGTCTGAACCGCAGGTTATAAAACTTTTTTCGTGCTCAACTCAGCTGAGCATAAAATTTTCTCTGCTGATGAACATGAAAATGCCAACTAATGTTAGCATTTTCATATTTATCAGCAGAGAAACCTTCATGCTGAAGCTAAATCGAGCAAGAAAAACACTGCACTTATCAGAAGTTTGCTATTTGTTAGCCGGTAAAATTTCATGCTCAGCTGAGTGTGAGTTGAGTACAAAAAAGTTTTATAACCTCGGGTCCTGGTCACAGTCTTCCTGTGTGCAATAATTTGTGGATCCTACGACATCTTACAGCTAAGGTTCACAAACACCGACGGGCACTATCTCCTGTCACGTGGTTTATTTCTTATCTTACGTTTTTTTCTCTTTTTCAATTCTTACCGTTTGGCCGACATATTCTTTGTTTTAATTAGAACCGAGAAAAAAATGCAAGACTCACTAGCTTCCTCCCAACCCCGAGGAAGTCACCAAAGTCGTCCGCCTTTGCCTTTGGAAAAAAAGCAGAAAATCTAGTGAAATAGAAAAATGAAAGCTTTGGGTAGCCGTTTAAACTGTCTGCTTAATTAGATATAGTTGTATTTATATTCATACAGTCAAGAAAATGAGTGATTCTTTTCTTTTTTTCCTTCATATTTTCTACGTTCCCATAATGAAAATTCTTTCTCTGAGTTAAATGAAATATTATGAGTAAATCATTTGGTATCATTTAATAAGTTTCCGAATTATTTGCATTCTATATCAAATTAATAATGTTTGTATTAATCTACATTTTTACTCATATTTTGGTAAACATTTGTCCAGACGACAAAGTGAGGGCAATTGAATTTATGGTGAATAGCTACACCATCATATTTTCCAACCATTTTTTTCAAAGGGAGATTACTTTCGTGACTTCTTACTTGCTTTCCTGAACGAGAAAACCCTTTCAAAAAGGGTCTGCCTTTACAGGAAAAATTTGGTCCTAGAGGAGCGAATTCATGCCTTTGATAGTTGAACTTATTGAGAATTAGTGCAATAATGAAAATGGCAAAGTTACTTCCCTGAAAGTGTAGCCATTCACCTTAAAAATTGAATGGAAAAAAAATTATGCTGCAAATCATGTGATATTCGCGTACAATTAGCTGATGTTCGTGAACTTCTGTTGCCTCGCAAAGTAAAAGACAAAATTGAGCCGCGACACGAAAAAAACAACAAAATGGTTGTCCGCCCAGCGCAGACTCAGATCAGCCTGGCCATCCGCCCAGTCTGATCAGACTCTTCGCTAGGCGCTTAAGGGGTAGCAAAGGATCTAATCTACATCCATGTGGACAGCGAAGACTCTTATTAGACTGGGCAGTAGCTCAGGCTGATCTAAGTCTGGTACAACCACATTGTCGGTTTTGTCATGTCGCGGCTCAAATAGTTTTGTCAGACACCTACGAGTATGTAGCGATTTCTGGAGCACGTTTATGATTCTGAGGAAAGGCATTCGTTAAACACAGAAAATGTCAACAGAAACTTTGGTTTTCGTAACGTTTTAATATGGAAATGACTGCATTGAACTATATTGTTTTTAAATTTCGCATTCAATTTATGTTTTAAACGAATTAAATGCGGAATTCAAGCAAGGTTTTAGTACAGTCATTTTCTATCTTTAAAAACTCGGTACTTTTCGTTAATTTAACGGTAGAATTCCCCGGCAGCCAGATGCCAGGCCGCTTCTCCGGTCTTTCGGATGAGACTTTAAACCGTGGTACTGTCTTTGTATGACCTGTAATTATGTTGGTGGGACGTTAAACCCGAGTTCTCTCACTCACTCACCAGAAGCCAGGTCTTTTACCGTAAAATTTACGGTAAGTTTGACAGTGTACTATGACAAGCAAACCAGAAAGAGAACAAATATTGTGTCAATTTTACAATCGGAAGAATTGTCATTTAGTAAAACAATGGTTGTCTGAAATATGGTACACCGGTGTGCATTAATGGCCCAGCCTGTGCATGTGCATTAGCTAGTGGTCTGCACAATACTGAAGGCAGAAAGAAAGGTCCTGAATCTTGTTCCGGAGATGATTTTCCATCGCCAGTCAACTGGGATTTCCATTTGTTCCGTCTGTTTTGGAACCAGACTTTTACTTGTGTTTCAGTTAAGTTAAGTGAGGATGCAATTTCCGATCGTTCTGCACTAGAGAGATACCTTTTGGCATCGAAAGCTGCTTCTAAATAAAACACTTGCTGTCGTGAAAATACAGTTCGTGTCTTCTTCTTTATCTTTAGTTTAGAGTCACTATTTGAATGTAGAAAGTCTTTTCTTTCTAAGCTGGTCTTTGTTTGTGTTTCATTTTCATCCTTTCCAGTCTCTAAGTGAAGATCTGACATTATTTCGCCGGCTTCATCGTCTGAAAAAAAAAACACAAAAAATTATCTACGGTTTATTTATTTTACTTTATTGTTAATTATTAGTATTTCTAATTTATTTATGTTTCGTCCAATTCCCAAAATAATTTTCAAGGAGGGCTTAAATGAATGAATCCATAACTGCACCTCCTGGCACCGAGTCAGTCTTTTGCCATTTTTGTGCATACTGTGATTTGCGCATGCTGTTTATTTAAAGACTTTATTTTGTTTGTAATAAGCGACACTCTATTATATAAATTACTGAAATGCACATTCGAGTCAACCCAGTAGGCACAGTTAAAACGACGGAATTCCTAAAACAAGCCTGACAAACGCAGTTCATTGTTATCTGGAAATTAAGAATTCAGGATTCTGAAAATCGGAATGGCCTAATTAAAACTTAAAATGTATGTGAATCATGTTATTACAAAATTTCCTTTTTGTTAAAGATAAACTGGTGAAATGTCGGTTTGGCCACTTTCAGGAGATTGGTTATAACCCAGCGGGCACATGACGTCGAAATGACGTCGTATTGACGTCGATGCGACGTTATGACGTCGCATCGACGTCAGTACGACGTCATTTTGACGTCATGTGCCCGCTGGGAACTCCATCAATTCTTTCACTTCTAAGCAATAAGCTTTACATATTTACGAGTCGAATAACACTGTTACATTTTGGTAAGTTTTTGCAGAAGTTTGAAGTTTCAATTTCCAGATTAAAATTGAATTGCGGGTTTATAAGGCGTAGAAATTTCAATGCTTCATGCTGAGCGTACAACTATTTTCCAAAAGAAGATTCCAGCAGGCTTCCACAGCCTATAGCCAGCTGGCCCTTGATTACGACGCATACTGCTGGAGTGTATGAGAAAACCAAGCTCTGCTAATGTGATGTCAGTAGATTTTCTCGGGTACAATGGTTTTCGCCCATCTTTGAAGAACTGTCAGCTCGACCGGTAAAATATTCTTGAAGAGCAGCTGCTTAAAATCCAAAAAACGAAAAGCAAAGCACCAACTTTTGCACTTTAAATTGAATTATGCATAAAAATCGTCTGCAAAATTAAAAAATAAAACTCACTGCATATTTGAAATAAAAAGTAGCATTTGAACAAAAGTGTTGAAATTTAGTGGCTCGGAGTGTACGACAAACATCAAAGCGGAAATGTTCTTACCATGTTCGTAATCTTCCATATGCTCTTCAAAAGACTCTGTCCCATAGCAAGGTACTGGAACAGGAGTGTCCTTAATATCATAGGGTGAACAGTTCGGTCTATAAACCTTGGAGGAATTCGTTTCTGATAAAATGCTTTCTATAGAGAAAGAAAGTTTTTTCTGACCTGTTTCTGATGTCATCATGAATTTATTTGTTTTATTGAATTGTGTTAACTGTTTTCCATTTGGAAACTCTGGAAAGCTGAGTAATTAGAAAACAAATAAAACACCCGCTTGTCCAGTATTCTGAAATCCGTCTGTTTGTTCAGTCTATCTTTCCTTGTCAGAAACAATAGCTATAGGTAAGGCAAAATAGTTCCTTGTCTAATGGTTTTAGATTATCACATCATTTACTTATTTCAATTCCCTCTCAAAATGTTGTTTAGAACTTATTTCAATTTATACGATCCGACACTATTTGGCTTGCGGATGGCAGCGTCCACCTAGCTGGCAGTGAAAGGCTACTGTAGAATTACGTGAGCCAAGACGGCCGCCGGTTTTTATACCCCTAATTTCAACAACAACGGTGTGACTTATGAAATTAAACTCACTTTTGTAACAAATGATGATCAAACCCTTGATAAATGGTCAAGAGGAGTTAATGGCACCTTGCGGTTTGTGTCACGACTTGGCTATTTTATTAAATTATTGTTTGAGTGTTTCGTTTTGTCCGGAGAACCGTGGACAAACACATTGGGCTCGACCTTTCGCGTTAGTAATTACCTACGATTCTTCAAATTGATGGTCAAATTGATAAGTTTCCATGACAATTTGTAATATACCCTCTACAAAATACTTTGATCCGTGGTATGGTCAGATTTTTATCGCTTTCGAAGCTTAAGGCGCTATTTTGCAAAAGCAGGGCTAATTGGGAAGGCGAGCTGACCGTGTCATTGCGAACTGGTGTTTACATGTTTAAGGCGGGACTTGGATGTTTGATAACAAAGCATGGGTCAATTATAGAGGCGTGTACAAGAAGGACACGAGACCCAAATTTGCAAGACCACTGGTCAGTGTACAATTAGAAGTTAATAAAAGAGAACCAAGAAGACAAATATCTTCGACGCCAGACAATTGTCAAATTGAAAAATGAGATTTCTTTCACTTATTAATTAAGATGCTTGTTCGAGTATTATTAATATTTCTGTTAAACTTTAAGACTTATTTGAATTTATGAATAAACATCTATCGTACTTTTAATGAAATTCTTGTAGGTAATTGGATTTCTAAGCTTGGCAAAACAAGATGACCAAATAATGCAATATAATATTTGCATATATATTTCGTAGTTTCTTAGTTGCAAAGTTGACACTTTCCTAAGTTATCACACTTTCCTCGAGCTCATACCGTCATGTAAACCACCAGCTGGAAGAACTAAAACAGCATTCTAAACTATATGTGTACTCTGCAGCGGTCAAAAACTGTCCTTGTGAAAACACTGACACTTCGCATTCTATTTTACAGACGAAAACTTCGAGAAGTATTACCCATGTTTTAAAGCCGCAGGCACAGACTGTATCAAAATCGGTCTTTCTCCTCCGCCTCTTTCTTCTTATTTTGTTTTCTTCTGGGTTTTATGTCATTTTTTAACTTGTAGACTACCTTAATTAGTAATTATCATGAATAAGGCATGTCAAACTTTTCCAATAATATCAGAAAGTAATGCAGATCTTTTTACCTAGACGATAGACTTCATTTTAAAATCTGCATACAACAATAAAAACTGAAAGTCGGCCGTCTACTATTTGCGGTGTGGCGTTTTCAAAGATGTACCTTTTTATAAGTTTTGTGCAAAAAGTTGCAACCTTCAGTAAGACAAAAAAATCTTTCTATAACTACCTACTGTCTACAACTACCTACATACCTACTTACAATTTTTGTGCAAAAAGTTTCATCCTTCAGTAAGACAAAAACAGTCTTTCTATAACTACCTACTTTCTATAACTACCTAAGCTAAAATTTTCAACCTTCAGTACGACAAAAACAATCTTTCTATAACTACCTACTTTCTATAACTTCCTATATACCTACTTATAATTTTTGTGCAAAACGTTGCAACCTTCAGTAAGACAATATATTTTCATTAAAACTGTAAAACATATTCACCAGTTAGTATGTACTATTACTACGAAATAAAAACAAGAAGTTGCAATCCTGTAAGGCAGAGAATCCCTTAAAACACACACACGCGCGCGCGCGCGCGCACACACACACACACACACACACACACACGCCGCCACCACCACCATTTCCTCCACCTAAAACCTACATTCAAGGGCATAAACGCATGTCAGTAACAATGCCTAGAGTTGAAATCTTTCATAGAAGGAAAGACTTATTCATACAAAAAAACTGTCATATGACTTTCATTGGAACTAGCTAGATATCAGAAGTAAAAGTTATTAAAGATAAAGTATGATTTTGCCTATTTGCCACATACATTTTAAATTGTGTATTCCAGGAGTGATAACTCAAATCTGAATAAATGCACGCAAGCAAAAATAAGCCTTGGTGTGTATTTTATTGCAATAAATAACTGAATAACTTTCATCTCAATTGGATATAAGCGTTTTCAATTATTATATAATTACTAATTTCCGCACTTTTTCACTAATTAAAACAATGGTACAATTTTAATCAGGGGCGTTAACTCATGCCGAAGATAATAAATTTTTCATTATGGAACTTTTGTATTTGTCGCATCAAGCTTATGTATCTGAGAATTTTTTAGTTGGATAGAATAATGATTGTTAACATTATGGAACAAAATACAATTTAGTCTTGCAAGAGTAACGGTTATTGGTGTCGGTATTTACCTTAATTTGTGACACCACAATATGTAATTATCGCTAAATTTATTTGAAAATGCGTCTATGGTTGAGGGCTTTTAGCTGTGACTTAATTTGTATAGTTTATTTCAAGCATAGAACGATATTTTATCCTTGTCTGTGTTCTTTTCTGCATAACAAACAATTGAAAAATAACTCTGAAACACCAGAAGTTAACTGTAAGTGTATAAGACGTCTTCTAAAACGGCATATTAGATGTCACGTAACCTTTCAGATGTTACTTTATTTCATGGGGAAGTGGGGTGTTAACCTTAATACAGTGGCGGATCCAGAGGGGGTTCGGGGGGTTCAAACGAACCCCCTCTTTAGCCTAAATTATTGCATTTTCATGGGGAATTTCAGCAAAAAAATTGGTCGAACTGCGCAAATCGACCCCCCTCAGCTAAGTTTGAACCCCCTATCCAAAACTCCTGGATCCGCCCCTGTTAATATCTGAAGAAAACGAACTGGTAAACCCCTAATGGTCATTCCGTCCTTCCGTAAGAAAACAATATCGAAATTTTGTAATGGTTTAACCAGCCGGTATTTCGTAATTCGATGCAAAACGAAGATTTTTGGTAACTTTGGGAAATTTCAAAATCAGTGTTTTGCTGTAATAAAATTTAGAATTTTTTGATGCAGCTTTCAAAAACCCAGAATGCTTATACGTTTTAAATAAAATTTGAATTCCTCACTGAATAAATAACGTTTTTATCGGTCAAACTGATGCGTTTTTGACACCGATTTCATGGCATCAAAACTGCAAAACCGTCACATTTTAAGACGTCACATTTGATTACGTATTACAATATTTCCAAACCTGAGTTTAGGTTTCACATACAGATATGTTTGAAAATTTATGATATGATTCGCTTGTGATCAAAAACTGGATCTAAAGAAACTGAGTAAACATCATGCTCTTCTCTGCGTTATTGTAGCGCAAGGATTTCTGTTTTAATTTCTGGCCATAAAGTACGTTATATTATTTTATTGTTTAAAACACTCTTGCAATCCAGGTTATATGGGACAACATGCAATACCGGAACTGTCTAATTTCCATAGGGCGGTGTATGCTGCTCATACGGATTCAGAGCAAGAACGAAACCCGGTCACAGTTTGGCGTAAGCTTCATTCAGACTTTCGGAGAGCTAAAAGCATTATTTGGCCTTCATGTGTCTTTTGTACCTACTTACATTAAAATCCTATGATTGATTGCTCAGTTCGTCCTTCAATATAATTTTGGTTTAGCTAAAGATGACAGTGTTATTTTGTAATTATATAACCCACCAATACATTTCCATAGGCAAAGTTGCAGTTTCAAAACCGTTAATGATACACAGGAAATTAAATTTACTTTACCATAAAATAGCATCACTAAATTGCGTAAACCATCATCATTATGACGCTTAAACGCCACTGGCCCCTGACTCAGTAAGTAACGGCCACGTAATATTTATTTTGGTTGCAATAAAATCAAGTCGTCAAAATTACAATTGGTCCTCAGGAATGTTTATTTATTTTTGCGGAATCATTACCGCATTCTTGTATAAATACCGCACGATCCCGTAAATGCGTCGTGGGAACCATTTTTGAAGTGGTCGTATGCTAATAAAAAGTTACTAAGTAGGCCATTGGCCATTCCTTCCCAGACTGGCATTTTAGATTTGCAAAATGCTGAAAAAATAGAAATGTGTTTGTAAACTATTATGCAGACCACCCATATACTTGCCTCTGAAGGAGTTTCATTCCTGAATGTTTCAAACATTTACGCTCAAAAGATACTCCGGTCATCTACTCAGGGTCAAACATTACTCGTCATTAGGTCTTGAAGTATGCTCAAAAGTTACTCAGGTCATCTAAACTTTATCTGTAACTGTATGCCAAATATACAGATCTTAGCATAAGCAGTTTTTCAGATATTTTGTTCACACGATTGTTCCTACGTCCAATGACTAAGTCGAAAAAGGAGTATAACTCTTTCACGACACTACCGGCGGAGAAAAAAAAATACGGATCTGTTTATTTTTCATATACATTCCTTTCAAGATCCTTGCATAAACGATTCATGAATTCCACAAGCCTCGCGATACCAAACAGTGACAATCATGATAGATTGTTCTATCCACACTTCACATACATGAACTTGAACAGTAGCTGTTAGAATTTGTTACGAAAATCTGCATTATTGGAAGAAAAGAGAGAAAGAAAAGAAATATAGAAAAGACTATGTCAAGGAAGGCTGGTTCTAAATCCTATTCAACAATACAGCAAGTCCTTGTCAAGCAGCAATTACATTGGGTCGCGTGCAAAGGGGTTCATGTAAACTTTGCTAGTGACCCAATGTAGTTTACACTTCGATAAACATAAGAAAAATTAAGTTCATTGTTTATATTTATATTCGTTTCAATCAAAACATTCATAAAAAATCTTAAATAAGCGCTAAAATGGAAGCAGAAAGACATTTACACGCAGTTTTTTCAGCTAAAAGCGGAACAGCGTCAATGATGTCATGACGTCGCCGACTTCCAATCAGATTGTAGAGAGGCAAAGTTTATTATGACGTCATTTAAAGTCATGTGGCGTCGCGTGGCTCAGTGTAATTATTGGAATGTAAACTACATTACGTTACCATGGTTTAATATAGGGCTTTTCAGTAATTACAACAAGCATGTAAATACATATGAATATTTAAGGAATGAAGTTCATTTTTCTGAGGTTTATCGAAGTGTAAGCTGAATTGGATCGCATGTAAAATAAGTTTGCTAGTGACCCAGTGTAGTTTACACTTCGATAAATATAAAAAAAAAGTTAATTGCTTATATTCACAGTCGTTTCAATCAAAATCTTGATGAAAAATCTTATATAAGCGCTAAAATTGAAGACGTTAAACATTTACTCGCAGTTTTCTGCCAACAACGAAACAACGTCAATGACGTCATCATGACGCCGACGCCCATTTAGATTGCAGATGGTCATGGTTTATTTTGACGTCATGTGACGTCGCGGGGCTCATTGTAATAATTGGAATGTAAACTACATTACGTTCCAATGGTTTACTATTGGGCTTTTCAGTAAATACACTAAGAATGTAAATATTCTATCTTAAACAGTTGCTGTAAAATCATGCAGGCCCCGAGTAGAGGTGATAAAACTATTTTCGTGCTCAACTCAGCTGAGCATGAAATTTTCTCTGCTGATAAATATGAAAATGCCTCCCGCCCCCACCCGCTCCCCCTTCCCACCCCCTCCTCTCTCCTCCTAGCTTCCCAGCTAAGAAATCTGTTACATAAATTTGGGGCACGAACGGAATTACGGAAAATGGTAATCAAGATACCCCATGCGTTTAATGAACAAATCGTCAACCTGTTTATACCAAATAAGACAACACTAGGTTATATGGTTAAGGATAAATATTTGATGGAAAGCTTTACGGAATTTCGAAACGACAGGCGAAAGGAAGGAAGGACAGACCTAAGTCTGGAAGATCACGTCCCACTTGATTCAGAACGGATGTTAAGACAGATAAACATGCTGAGCAAAATTTTGACTACACCTCGTTTATCGGTCTGCATCATGTTTTTCTACACGCACAGGTATATTGAATAGAGAATGGTGGTCAGGCGATGGTGCTGTTATAACTTCCAGTGCCGGGGCGTCCTACTTATTTGGATTAAAGTAGGGCAAGGACCTATTGTGCTTGCAGTAGGTGCGGGCGGGGGTTGTTTGGAAATTTTTTCTTTCGTCTATCATTTCTCTTTTCTCCCTCTCTGGGAGACGGCCCGATATAGACTGAAATACTACCTCAAAGGGATGTTAAACCCAAAACAAACAACCAAGCCTATTGAACAGACACTGAATTTAAAAAGGGAACTCTGCGATTATAAGTAATTAATATGGACGGTCATTATGATATCTATGAAAATGTTATCGCTAGCTACAGATTTCAGATGAGACTGACTTTATTTAAAATTTTGAATCAAATTTATTTGAGCCGCGACACGACAAAACCAACAATGTGGTTGTGCGCACTTGGCAGACTCAGATCAGCCTGGGTATCTGCCCAGTTTGATCAGACTCTTCGTTAAGAGCTCAAAGGGTAGCTAAGGATCTAAGCTAGCTTCATGCGGACAGCGAAGACTCTGATCAGACTGGGCGGATGCCCAGGCTGATCTGAGTCTGCGCTGGGCGCACAACCACATTGTTGGTTTTCTCGTGTCGCGGCTCATTTGTTCTCATTCTATGTAAACCAATTTGTTAGTCATAAATTAACAACTGTTTTATGGGTTTCTCACATTGAAGAGTGAAAGTTGTGAAAAGAATCATGTTAAGTGCGTCTTCCCACAAACCAGCGCACTGAATGTGACCATGACTGCCCGCGGCAATGATTACAATACGAGATAAACGGTAACATTTCTCGCAATTGAAATTAGATATTGAATTATGTGGCTAAACTATTTCTTAAATGCAATTTATCATGTTTTTATCGAGTTTTATTTTATTATTCGTATGTCTTTATACAGAAACCCCATACTTAAATGCAGACCTATAGACGAGGTGTAATTTCTGACGCTAGGAGGCGCAAGGAACGGACCCTAGCACGGAACGTATTGTAACAATTGTGGTTAGTAATAAATTGCAAAGAATCATAAAATGTGCTTTATATTTGTCAGTCATTGGCGTTAAATTAAAAATTATGCCCTTTGCTGAATTTTGTTCATTAACAAAATTTGCAAGACCTGGATTGCGCAGAAGTATATCTCTCGCTTGTCACCGCTGCGGCTGGGATTCGATATATGTCCATATGTGGCAGTGAAGTGGCAGGCTATCCAGTTCAACGGTTAGACACAGAATGTCAAGACCTGTTCCGAATAAAATCGTTGAGCTTTCGAAGCAAATTCAAGCACATGGGTATACGTTCAGGGGAAGCAACTCTGCCATTTTTTGTCTCCTATGTTTTACAGTAAAAGTCAATTCTTAAAGAAGCTTTCTCCTCTGGGAGCAAATTCTTTCCTAAAATAGATTTCCTTTTAGAAGAGTGTCATTGCAATTGGCGGGAAGCAACCCGGAAGTTAAGAAAGTTGTCTCCTTTTGTAATAATGGTGGAAAAACATGGAAAACAATCTTAATTGTTGGAGAACCAATTATAGGTTTGAGAAAACCACATTTTTTTCATTGTATGTTTTTCAGACAGTAACTCACTTAAAATTCAAGAGGAGCATGGCATACACTGTATGCCATGCTTATCTCAAATTAAAAGTGATAATTCAAGCGGACCATGGCATACACTGTTTGCCATGCTCCTCTCAAATTAAAAGTGAAATGACGTCATAGATCTGTTACCATAGAACCATGAAAACCGTGGAATTACTATGGAATTACCAACTGTTGTGCTTAGTACCTTGGCAGAATGACGTTTCGATGACGTCACAAAGACGCATTGTGAACTCCTAGTCACTATGGAAACAGAAATATGACGTCATTGGTTCCGGATCATGGCAAACAGAGTATGCCATGCTCCGCCAATTTTTCAATGATATCACAAACTTAAATTCTTTCAACGGAAATTTCAGATTTTCTCAAACGAATATTTATTCCAAAGTCATTTAATTCGGTGCTAGAAGTGTACCCATAGAGCTACACCTTTAACAAAAGTTTAAACAAAATGTTTCAGCAATTAAATCTGGTACATGCATGAACAGAAACAGCGTAGTTAATTTCTTGTACACTGAAAAATGCATGTAAGTCAATGGAAATTCGGAAATTGATGAAATACTTTGGCCATTGACTGTATATTTGATGGTCAACGAAGGCTCCAGACCAGTATGTGTAATCTGGTCAGAGTATTCACAGTTGATTTACTCGATACCTAGTATCTGGGCCGTATAGAAAAGTGGGTTTTCCTGTGCATGACTGGATCGTTTGTCAGTTCTGTATTTGCTGATGAAGTTTAACCCCTAGAAGTAAGAGCTTATATTTGATGACTACGTTTCAGTAAGTGTTCTGGGAATTTGGAACTTGATTTTATGCATGATGTTAATTTTAATCTTATTCAGTAACAATCAAAACGTACGGCCTTCTCGAACACCCACAAGAGTCTGACATTCGCAAAGTCGGGATCAAACAGTTTAAACGTAAAACTGTAGAATATACCCACTGGGCACAAAAGGTTGAATCAACTTTGAATCAACCTTTGACGTTGAATCAATGTTGATTCAAAGCTGATTCAACCTTTTGTGCCTGAATCAACTTTGAATCAACATTGATTCAACGTCGTGACGTTGAATCAATGTTGATTCAACCTTTTGTGCCTGCATGGTATAGCCTTTCTTGTATAACAGCGAGACGCACAAAAGCGGTACGTTCAGAACTGCAAGTGTCTTCAGATATTAAAAGAAGATAAATGAGCGCAGTGCCCAACTTGCAAACTGCCGAGTTTGGTTTAAAAAGTTTCAAAAGCTTCTGTTTGAAGTCATGCCAACTACATTTTACATACTTAGGGTTTTTCATTAATAGTATTATTATTATGTCTATGTGATACTATTTTTCTCTGAGTGTGGAAATTGTGATGAAAGTAGAACTTGCTTTGATAATGATCACTTTTCTCAGTTTCTACAGGCTTTGTTACTATTAAGGATTAGATCATTTTACTTACAAAGTAAACCTAGAGCTTTAGGAGCTTTAAACAGCTTCAGATTACAATGTTATACTGTCTGCATAAGTTATCTTCGAAATAATGAAAGCACTGACTATATAAATATCTCTTCACATCTACAGGACTTGTTTTCTGCAAATGCTCTACTGAGTTTGATTTGGCACGGTAAAGGCAGTGTTGGCAAATTCCTCTTTTTCTGACACTGAGCTCAGGGAGGAAAAATGCAAACACCGTAATGCTAATCAGAGGGCGAACTGTTCAAACAACTTCACCTTTCACTACGATGCATGGCCCTTCCACAAATATTTGAGCTGTCCCTGCACAAAATGTCGTCGAATTGTATGTCACCGTACACTGAATATCATCAGTCTTCGTTTGACCTTCAGATTTTGGGCATCTGACAATGATGTAAATTTCTTTGATCTTCCGGTTATTCAATTCCTGTAATGTAAGTCGATGTACCCGGATATATAGACAAGATGTCTGGGTGATAGTCTGTTTATCAGATCTTAATTTTCGACTTATTGTGCTTTACTCTCTTTCTATCTAGTAGTTTATCTTAATCAAATTAAATGCAAAACCCTGTCTTGGGAGATAAGTTTTGTAACTAAACAGTGTGTCACCCTCTGAAAATAGAGTCAGTTATTATTTGAGGCTAGCCTTCCTCAACATTGCTCCCATAATCACGCCTGGTAAACGCGCAATTTCATTCCAACCTTGAAATAAAAATTATAGCTACTGCAAATAGTTCACCAAAACATAGCAATGCTGTTCGAAACCTATACATGTAGTATATTTGTGCACATTTTTACTTTGAAGTAAAAGAACTTGTGGAGTTTATCACAAAACGCCTGAAAGTGGCCAAACCGAAATTACGGTTTGGCCACTTTCAGGAGTTTTGTGAGAACTCCACCACCTTATCCTTTATAAAGCTGAAATATTTGTACAAATATGGCATACATACATGAGTCCAATGGCATTGTTATAGTGCAGAACCTTGAATTTTCCATTGCCATGATGGAATGGAATTGCGCGTTTACCAAGCGAGATTATATCGCACGGCAAATGAGGCCTGGAAACTGCTGGGCGCCGTTTTACTATATACATGTAAATTCTGTATTTTTGAATATCCATAATTCATTTGTGGATATCCAGTATTTAGATTTGTGATATCACAAAATGATAATGGATATCTCAAATTAATTTAGATATCCATAATTTGATTTTCGGATATCCAAACATCAAATTATGGTTATCAATAAATCTGACTTTTGGAAATCCAATATTCGATTCATGAATATCGAATAATCGAATTATGGATATCCATAAATAAAATTCTGGATACCCAAAAATCTTCATAAAAATTGGACATACATAACATAAAAAATCCAATATAGCTTAAAGTAAAAGTGGCTAGAGTACGAAATTTGTAAGTCTGAACTCGTAAACCATAGTGACATTACAATTCCGAAATATCTATTTACATACACAACATGGACCCCGAAACAGAGGTTTGATCAGGTGCCCGCGAGTGATAAGCATCGCCTGTCAATTACCAAACACCCGCCATATCTATTTATCTATGGAATAAGTCAGTGAAAATGAAAGTTCGGTGAGTGAAAGGCATACTATATGTTTCGGCCGTGGTCATCAAATCGGAAATGAGTTTAGAAAAAAAAAACACGGAAGGAATCAACGAGTTCATGGTGTTTCCTTAAAACTTTTTAAGGGCTGACACAAGCTTTGCTCTGCAATAATCCTGTGGTGAGTAGCTTCCCTCTATCAGCAAAGTCTTGATATATGTTACAGGTATAGTGGACTAACTGAGCGACATAAACTCAGTATACAGATGCCGAAGGAATATTGCTACTCAAAAATGAAAAGTTAACTATGGGAAAATTGAAGTCATCCCTTTTCTCAAAAAGCCTAGTAACCATTTTTCCATTAAAGCCGGCGCTAGGGGGTAGATGCGCAGGGGTGGGGTCACTGGGGTGTATATGTTGCCTTGTAATCTACATTGCTCTTTTATAAAGAGACTCGATAAAACCGAGCCTCTGATTGTTGTTCAGTTCATCTACGCCTTCTTTGTTTCCAAAACTTTAACAGCTTTTCATTAATGAGCCGCGATACGACAAACTTTACAAAGTAGAGTGTGCGCCTAGCGAGGACTCGGATCAGCCTTGGCATCCGCATAGAGGTAGCTTTGACCCATAGCTACCCTTTAAGCGCAAGCAAAGACTCTGATCAGACTGGGCATATTCCCAGGCTGATCTGACTCTCCGCTTGGCGCACAAGCCATTTTGTTGGCTTGTTTCATGTCCCGGCTCATTTGATTTTATTTATTCAAAATTTTATAGCATATACATACATACATATGTATATACATACATACATACATACATACATACATGGGCCAAAGGACTGGACTATAGGCTCATTTGATCAAGTCTGACCGCTGCATGCCTAGAAACTAGCCGGTTTTACGAAATGATTATTTGAACAATAATTGTCAACGGAACATGCCACAACGATGTCTGTCCCGTTAACGATTTTGCTTTCCACATACATCTATATTGAAAAGGATTCTTCTAAGTTCCAAATAATGAGACTTAGGAAAGACGAATTTCTTTGGTTAAAAACGGAGTTTAATGGTTTTTTCATGACAAAAGACAATACAAAGAAATGTCATGCAACAATTTGTGTCATGGACTCAAGATGAAAGAGTGACTTGCCAGCCTCCAAATTATTAAAGTAAACAAAATTTATATGCAGAGAGACTTTTCAGTGACATATGCTATAGGTGATTATAGTGTAACTTAGACATGTATCTTGCAGTCGAAATAATCGTACAAAAGTCTTAGAAACGAAGCATCTATCTAGATTGAAACCTTTCGGTATTCGACGTCACCTGTCGGAGGTCACGATAGTGAATCTATAGATTGGTTAATATAACAGCGGAAAGTCTGATCTGTGCGGATGGGCAAGCAAATCTGAGTTGCACACAAGAAAGACTCCATCTTAAATTTAAAGCCGAGAAATAAAATCGATTAAAAGCAGAAATGGTTATTTCGTAAACCAGTTATTTTTTACGATTGCAATTGAAAAGGCGGCATTTGAATAAAACCAGTTCTGAATATAACTAATTTATGCCGTCCAGTTTTAATAATAGCATGTCATTTTGACCTGCCTATATCTGATAAAATATATAAGGAGATGGTGTTACCCTGATATCCCAAACAATGAATGTCAACGTTTTGGTCAAACATTCAATTCAAACTTAAATCAAGAGCAATTTCAGAATTTTTATTTGAAGTCAATGCAAGGGCGATCAAACACGCGATAAAACTGTCGAAAATTGCGCGGGCTAACCATGACTGATTCATGTTATTCTAAACCCGAGCAGAAAGCAGTTAAAAGAAATAAGAACACTTTCAGGGGAAGCAACCCTGTTATTACAATTTTTGCCTCCATTCTCAATGGTGGCCAACTGTTAAAGGAAAGAATCGGCTACTACTAGACAGTTAAGGGAAATAGGAACCCTGTCAAGGGAAGCAACCCTGTTATTACCATTTTGCCTCCATTCTCAATGGGGACCACCTCTTAAAGGAAAGATTCTGCTACTCTAGACAGTTAAGGGAAATAGGTACACTTTCAGGGGAAACAACCATTTTTTTTATTTTGCCTCCATTCTCAATGGGGGCCATCTCTTAAAGGAAAGAATCGGCGACAAGAGTTAATTAATGGAAATAGATACTGTCAGGGGAAGCAACCATGTTATTACCATTTTGTTCATTCTCAGTGGGGACCAACTCTTAAAGGAAAGAATCTGCTACTAGACAGTTAAGGGAAATAGGTACACTTTCAGAAGATGCAACCATGTTATTATCATTTTACCTTCATTCCCAATGGGGACTAACCATTAAGGAAGGATTCTGCTACTAAACAGTTAAGGGAAATAGGTACACTTTCAGGGGAAGCGACCATGTTATTACCATTTCGCCTCCATTCTGTATTGAGACCAACTCTTGAAGGAAAATTCTGCTACTAGACAGTTAAAGGAAATATGTACACTTTCAGGGGAAGCAACCATGCTATAACCATTTTGCCTCCATTCTCAATGGGGACCAACTCTTAGAGGAAAGAATTTGCTACTTGACGTTTAAGTGAAAAAAGTACACTTTCAGGGGAAGCAACCATGTTATTACCATATTGCCCCCATTCTCGATTGGGGCCAACTGTTAAAGGAAAGAATCGGCTACTAGACAGTTGAGGGAAATAGTAACCCTGTCAAGGGAAGCAACCATGTTATTACCATATTGCCTCCATTCTCGATTGGGGCCAACTCCTAAAGGAAAGAATCGGCTACTAGACAGTTAAGGGAAATAGTAACACTGTCAAGGGAAGCAACCATGTTATTACCATATTGCCTCCATTCTCGATTGGGGCCAACTCCTAAAGGAAAGAATCGGCTACTAGACAGTTGAGGGAAATAGTAACCCTGTCAGGGGAAGCAACCATGTTATTACCATATTGCCTCCATTCTCGATTTGGGCCAACTGTTAAAGGAAAGAATCGGCTACTAGACAGTTGAAGGAAATAGTAACCCTGTCAAGGGAAGCAACCATGTTATTACCATATTGCCTCCATTCTCGATTGGGGCCAACTCCTAAAGGAAAGAATCGGCTACTAGACAGTTGAGGGAAATAGTAACACTGTCAAGGGAAGCAACCATGTTATTACCATATTGCCTCCATTCTCGATTGGGGCCAACTCCTAAAGAAAAGAATTAGCTACTAGACAGTTGAGGGAAATAGTAACCCTGTCAGGGGAAGCAACCATGTTATTGCCATATTGCCTCCATTCTCGATTGGGGCCAACTCCTAAAGGAAAGAATCGGCTACTAGACAGTTGAGGGAAATAGTAACCCTGTCAGGGGAAGCAACCATGTTATTACCATATTGCCTCCATTCTCGATTGGGGCCAACTGTTAAAGGAAAGAATCGGCTACTAGACAGTTGAGGGAAATAGTAACCCTGTCAGGGGAAGCAACCATGTTATTACCATATTGCCTCCATTCTCGATTGGGGCCAACTGTTAAAGGAAAGAATCGGCTACTAGACAGTTGAAGGAAATAGTAACCCTGTCAAGGGAAGCAACCATGTTATTACCATATTGCCTCCATTCTCGATTGGGGCCAACTCCTAAAGGAAAGAATCGGCTACTAGACAGTTGAGGGAAATAGTAACACTGTCAAGGGAAGCAACCATGTTATTACCATATTGCCTCCATTCTCGATTGGGGCCAACTCCTAAAGAAAAGAATTAGCTACTAGACAGTTGAGGGAAATAGTAACCCTGTCAGGGGAAGCAACCATGTTATTACCATATTGCCTCCATTCTCGATTGGGGCCAACTCCTAAAGGAAAGAATCGGCTACTAGACAGTTGAGGGAAATAGTAACCCTGTCAGGGGAAGCAACCATATTATTACCATATTGCCTCTATTCTCGATTGGGGCCAACTGTTAAAGGAAAGAATCGGCTACTAGACAGTTGAAGGAAATAGTAACCCTGTCAAGGGAAGCAACCATGTTATTACCATATTGCCTCCATTCTCGATTGGGGCTAACTCCTAAAGGAAAGAATCGGCTACTAGACAGTTGAGGGAAATAGTAACCCTGTCAGGGGAAGCAACCATGTTATTACCATATTGCCTCCATTCTCGATTGGGGCCAACTGTTAAAGGAAAGAATCGGCTACTAGACAGTTGAAGGAAATAGTAACCCTGTCAAGGGAAGCAACCATGTTATTACCATATTGCCTCCATTCTCGATTGGGGCCAACTCCTAAAGGAAAGAATCGGCTACTAGACAGTTGAGGGAAATAGTAACCCTGTCAGGGGAAGCAACCATGTTATTACCATATTGCCTCCATTCTCGATTGGGGCCAACTGTTAAAGGAAAGAATCGGCTACTAGACAGTTGAAGGAAATAGTAACCCTGTCAAGGGAAGCAACCATGTTATTACCATATTGCCTCCATTCTCGATTGGGGCCAACTCCTAAAGGAAAGAATCAGCTACTAGACAGTTGAGGGAAATAGTAACACTGTCAAGGGAAGCAACCATGTTATTACCATATTGCCTCCATTCTCGATTGGGGCCAACTGTTAAAGGAAAGAATCGGCTACTACTAGGCAGTTGAGGGAAATAGGAACCCTGTCAAGGGAAGCAACCCTGTTATTACCAATTTGCCTCCATTCTCAATGGGGACCAACTCTTAAAGAAAAGAATTAGCTATTAGACAGTTTAGGGAAATAGGTACACTTTCAGGGGAAGCACCCATGTTATCATCAGTTTGCCTCCATTCTCAATGGATGGATGGATGGTGCAATTTTACGTCTTTTTCAACGGTATTTCAGTCATATCGGGACGACGGGTGGGTAATAATGAAAGGTTTTGTGCATCAGAACCCCATTTAAGATAGAAAAGATTCCCGCCTCCAACGGCTGTCAAGCCCGGGACCGCTAGATCAGCAGGTCAGCGCTTAACCTACTGATCTACCGGGCTCCCTAAGGGAGATGGGTACACTTTCAGGGGAAACAACTATGACTATCATTTTGCCTCCATTCTCACTGGGGGTGGGTGGGGGGGGAGGTCAACCCTTAAAGGAAAGAATCTGCTCCTCCAGGGGAAGATTATTTCCCATAGCGGTTGCCCTTTTAGGAATGGTTTCTTTGCTAAGGGAAGCAGAGCAAGTCCCAAAAGTTTACTGGTTACGAAAAAAAAAATGATGGAAAAACATAGTGGTATACCCATACACCTTAATATTATTCATAATTGGAAAGACTCCTTGCAGCCAAGCACTAAGATATAAGGGGGTCAAGTTTATGAGTATGCGCAGGCTGCTCTGAATATTCCCTTTTCAAACGTCATTCTGGTGCCTTCCCTGTTCGTACATGCACATGATTCTGCATATATCGGGAATTATAGGCGGAAGATTTCTTTTCGCGTAATGAAATATCGAGAATGGTTAAACCACCGTGTTTTCCACAGTTGTTAAAAAGACAGAACTTTTGTGATGTTCTGCTTGACTCCCTTCACAAGGAAACCTTTCAAAAAAAGTGTATATTCTAGAGAAACATGATTTACTTCGGGATCACAATGAAACTGGCGAAGTTCCTTCCACTGAAAGTATAACCATTCACTTTAAAGTTAACGAGTACACTTTAAGGGGAAGTAACTCTATCATTTTTCATGTTGACCTCCTTTCTCAATTGGGATCTATCTACTCTTAGTTAAAACATATTTTATTATTCCACTGTCTCAGTTAACATGTAAATACAGCAGTAATACAAACTTTGGGATCGGAACGGAAGCTGAATGCTTATCGAGTTCTTCGAGGTCTGCTCCTAGAAAAAAAAGAATTCTTTCTTCCTAAGTAGATCCGCTCTAAGAAGGGCATCTTCCTACAGGTAAGCAAAACAGGAGTTCATAAAAACTGTTTCTCTTTGTAAAAGTGGCGGAAAAATATTTGAGCCGTAACACGTCAAAAACAAAAAAAAATGAATGTGCAACTAGCGAAGATTCGGATCAGCCTGGGCATCCGGCCAGTCTGATCATATTATTATTATTTTAGGTGTCCCATTGTTTTAGAATTAAGCGGTACGGTTCAATAATGAACAGAAATTATATTTATCATAACAAGAGTTGTCAAAAGACAAGGTCCCTAATAAGTGCTGACTTAGGTGAATGGGTACAAATTCAAAGAAAGCAACTCTACCAATTTCATACCTGTCTCCCTTTGAAATGGGGATCAGCTCTTAAAAGAAAGAGAATTTGGTCCTCTCAGAGTGAGTTGCATCCATTCAGAGAAATCTAGGGATGTAAACAGAAAGCCAAAAAAGTTGTCTCCCTTCATTAAAATGGTTGAAAACATGGCAGTGTACCCATTCACCTTACCAACAATGTGGTTATGCGCCAAGGGCAGACTCAGATCAGCCTGGGCATCCGCCCAGTTTACTCAGACTCCTTGTTATGTGCTCGAAGGGTAGCTTAGGGTCTAAGCTACCTCCATGCGGACAGCGAAGACTCTGATCAGACTGGGCGGATGCCCAGGCTGATCTGAGTCTGCGCTGGGCGCACAACCACATTGTTGGTTTTGTTGTGTCGCGGCTCAATTTATGTTTTATAGAAGTAAATTTTGTTCTCTGCTTTATTGTCACTTTCAGGGTTACAGTATAAGATTGTGAGAATTAGAGAAAATGAGCTATGTTTGACAATGCATGGATACATCCTCCTTTTTCCTCATAGAAGGCTACTACTCAACAGAAAAGCCACTCTTCAGGGACAAGTACTTCAAGAGTAGGAGTAGGGCTGCACCCACCAGGAGGCAAATACTTTCTGCTGAAGCTATCCCCCTTTTAAAAATGGCACCAAACTATTGCCGTGTAACCATACACCTTAAACAAAACATTCTGGTTTTGGATGCTGCTGCTACGAATATAATACCAAAGGTCCGAACAAGAACTTTTTTGGCACCTTCATGGAAGTGTGTGCCAAAACAGCAGACAAGATCATTTACATTCTGCAAAATTTCAAGAAATGTTTCATCCAAGCAGTATCCTATTGAGAATACAATGGCTAGTGGCCAAACAATGACAATCCAGATGAGGTTGCTCAATATATATATTGTGACCTTGACCACATGTTCACAGTCACTGGAGAACTTTGCATGTTAAGTATCTCTTTGACTTATTTCAACCAACTTTGATAGACTATGGTACTTTGAATACTGTGTTGAATTCAGGTCAGCATGCCAACATACAGTACCAAGTTTTGATGAAACTGACCGATGGTCTTTCCATCCATCCACACTTAAGTAGACTCTACTGTTTGTGGAGGGCAGGTGTGTCATAGCAATACATGGAATTCTTGTTTAGTAATTTGGGAGAAACAACTTGACCTTCAACCTCTGACTGTGACTTTGAACTTGGGTGTAGAAGCCTATGTCTTGTGAGTAGCACACCTTCTCATGGAGCTTTATGTTTCAGTGAGGTTTAAGGAAATTTGCTTTGGTACTTTTCTAAGCAATTGCTGAGGCATGATTTGACATCTGACCCCAGATTGTGACCTTGACTTTGGATTTGGGAACATAAATATTTAAGTTATTACTATGACATGATTTGTTACTGATGGACGTATGCATGCACTGATGGATGGATGGGCTGACGGTGCGATTTTAACATGCCTCCCAGAGTCACTTGAGGGGCATAAAAACTTCACACAGGCATATACAAGCTGGAGTTGGAGCATAAGCTTTTTTTTTTGCTTTTGCAACAAGAATTCCCCAGAATGCTATGCCTCACCTGCCTTGCTCTTCCACAGTAGCAGAGATCATGGTTAGATTAGGTTTGATGAATTCATGTATTAAAATTTGAGGGAACCGGACTTGCAAGCTAAGAAGGATGCAATTCTGGACATAAAAATTCAACAGTCAATATAGTATGAAATAATCATTAAAAGTATAAAGTAGTTAAACAATCCAAGAGACATTTTATGCCACGTTGATGATTGTAAGTGGGTTAGTTTGTGAGAAATGTACTTTAATGCTAGAGTACATACAAATGTGGATGCCATGTTGACATACAAATTTCCGAAGCCAAAAGAGCATGAAATATACATCAAGCATAAGGTTTGATGCTAATATCATTGTGTTTAGAGAGAAATGGACTTAAATGCTAGGGTCAATGCAATGTTGGACGTAAAATTTTACGAAGTCAGCAGCCCATGAAATAAAGGTCAAGGGCAGAAAAAGTGCAACATCCCTTGAGACCTTTCTATGAAGAAACTTTATGCCAGGTTTGCTGATTCTAGGTATCATACTTTGTGAGAAATGGACTTAAAGGCTATGTTTGGTGTAATTTTTGACGTAAAATTTTATGAAGTCAGCAGAGGATTAAATATAGGTCAAGGGTAGAAAAAAGTGCAACATGCCTCAGGAACTCTAGGAAGAAACTTTATACTAGGTTTGATGATTGTAGGTATCATAGTTTGAGAGTAAAAGACTTAAACACTAGGGTTGAGGTAATATTGGACATTAAATTTTACCAAGTCAGCAGAGTATAAAATATAGGTCAAGGGTAGAAAAAAGTGCAACTTACCTTGAGAACATTCTAAGAAGAGACTTTATACCAGGTTTGATGATTGTAGGTATCATAGTTTGAGAAAAAAAGACTTAAACACTAGGGTCGAGGGAATTTTGGACATCGAGTTTTACGAAGTCAGCAGAGCGTGAAATATAGGTCAAGGGTAGAACAAAGTGCAACATACCTTGAGAACATTCAAAGAAGAAACTTTATACCAGGTTTGATGATTGTAGGTATCATAGTTTGAGAGAAATGGACTTAAACACTAGGATGGATGTAATTGTGGACGGACAGACGGACTTACGGATGGACAGAATGACTGACGGATGGAAAAGTGAACTCCTATATCGCACCTTAGGTATCATACTTTGAAATATAGGTTAAGGGTAAAAAGAAGTGCAACATACATTGAGAACATTCTAAGAAGAAAATTTATGCCAGGTTTGATGATTGTAGGTATCATAGTTTGAGAAAAAAAGACTTAAACACTAGGGTGGAGGTAATTTTGGACATTAAATTTTACGAAGTCAGCAGAGCGAGAAATATAGGTCAAGGGTAGAAAGAAGTGCAACATACCTTGAGAACATTCTAGGAAGAAACTTTATACCAGGTTTGATGATTGTAGGTATCATAGTTTGAGAAAAAGGGACTTAAACACTAGGGTGGAGGTATGACGGATGGAGTGAAAGACGGACAGATGGACGGAAAAGTGATTTTCTATATCGCACCTTGCTTAAGCAGGTGCAACAAAAATTCAAGCCATGTCCTCTTGATATTGTGCAACAAGTAAAAACAAGAGCACCGCAAGCGGGGCAATATACACCTGTTTCTGAGTGAGTTTCAGCCCTTCAGTGCCTTGGGCAGATCTATAGCCGTGACAACTAGAGCATGTGAGCAGGGGCTCACGTATACCCCCGGCCAGCGCCACCGCAAAATAAAAACACATTTAATACAAGCAAATGTTAACTAACAGACAGACAGATGGACAATCTATTACAAATCCAGTGAAAGGCCTAAAAACAAACACCAAAAGGTTCCATTAAAATAAATGCAAATTATGTTTTCAAAAAAATATACAAATTTAACACAAAATTTCAACGTAAATATACATAAACTTCTATGTCTGCGACCTTGACCTAAAGTCAGCAGCAGCATCCCAATGATGTCAACTAATCAGTTTAAAGCTAGATGTAAACCTAATAACATAGCAATCTGAGAAATTTTTTCCATAAATTTTCCCATTTATTGAATTGGAGTGAGAGATGGGAAAAAGAAAAAAGAAAAAGAAGACTAAAAGAAATCTTAGCATCTTGATTTTCTTCCCAACAATATATATGGCCATTCTCAAGATGTATACAAAATTTGAAGACTGTGGCTCTCATGAGAACAGAGAAATCTGTGACAAAAAGTTAATTGGAGAGAAAGAAAAAATGGACAAACAAAGGGAATGATAAGCAGGAGGACGCTGATTCTCTCTTACACAGTACAACTAGTCATACACAACGTTTGAACCAAATTTCAAAATCCTAGCTAAAGTGGTTCCTAAGAAATCTTTGACAGAAATTTTATTGGAGAGAAAGAAAAAATGGACAAAAAAAGAGAATGATAAGCAGCAAGAGGCTGATTCTCTCTTACATGATACAACTAGTCATACCCAATGTTTGTACAAAATATCAAAATCCTAGCTGAAGCAGTTCCTGAGAAATCTGTGACAATAATTTAATTGGAGAGAAAGAAACAAGAGCTGTCGCCTGACAGCATAGCTCGCCTGAATTGGTGCTTGCCCATCACTCAGCCGCTATGGTGGTGTGGACTGCTATGCATAAAACTTAATGCAAGCATGTCCATAATGAAAACACATTTATAAACAAAAGCTATCTCAGAAATAAGTCTTAAAATAAAATTAAAATAAAAAAAATGAAATGAAATTTCAAAGTCCATGAGCTTGAGGTAAAAAAAAACTGACGGGTGGGGGTGGGGGTGGAGGGGGGGGGGCTATGTGGACTGCTATGCATAAAACTTCATGCAAGCATGTCCAAAATGAAAACACAAAAGCTATCTCAGAAATAAGTCTTAAAATAAAATTAAAATAAAAAAAATGAAATGAAATTTCAAAGTCCATGAGCTTGAGGTAAAAAAACTGACCGGGGGGGGCTAGTATGTATCAAAACCCTGAACCATTATCTAACATCAGCCCATGTATTAGTATGAACTGAGTCCATCATCATGGCACTGTGAAAGTATGTCTTCATAAATATAAAACTTTAACCAAAATCTTTAAAACAAAATTCTAAGTCGATGACCTTGACTTCAAGGTCACCCAGTGGGGTAAGTATAAGGTATTTTGTAAAAACTCAAAAAAAGAGTCTAACATCAGTTCAAGTATAAACTAAATCTCTGCAAAGCATTATGAATCAGTATGCAATTACAAAACTTTAAAAAAGACAAAAATTTCCTAAGTCCCTGACCTTGACATCAAGATCACTGAGCGGGGTTGGGGTAGTACTCTGCAGATCTAACTACAGTGCAAATATAAAAAGAATTCATCTCTGGGTTCAGGAGATATGTGTCATTAAAAAACTTTAACCAAAATATCCAATCAATAAAAAGACAATATTCTAAGTCCATGACCTTGACATCAAGGTCACAGAGGGGGGTGGGGGTAGTACCTTCGAAAACTGTAGCCCAATATCTAACTTTAGTGCAAGTATCAAAGGAATCCATCCATGGGTTCAGGAGATATTGGGCTTTATAAAACTTTAACCAAAACATCCAGTCCAAAAAAACACCAATTTTCTAAGTCCATGACCTTGACATCAAGGTCACAGAGTGGGGTGGGGGTGGTACCCTGTTAAACCTTAGACCAATATCTAGCTACAGTGCAAGTATCAAAAGAATCCATCCATGGGTTAAGGAGATATAGGTCTTTAAAAAAACTTTAACCAAAACATCCAGTTCGAACGCGGACGCGGACGCTGACGCGGACGCCGTGGTGATAACAATAGCTCTTCCTGAACTTTCGTTCAGGCGAGCTAAAAATGGACAAATAAAGGGAATGATGGGAGGAAGAGGCTGATTCTCTCTTACACAGTACAACTAGTCACACCCAACATTTGTACCGAATTTCAAAGTCCTAGCTGTAGTAGTTCCTGAGAAATCTGTGACAAAAATTTAATTGGAGAGAAAGAAAAAATGGACAAACAAATGGACTGATAAGTAGGAAGAGGCTGAATCTCTCTTACATGGTACAACTAGTCATACCCAACGTTTGTACCAAATTTCAAAGTCCTAGCTTTAGTGGTTCCTGAGAAGTCTGTGACAAAAATTAATTGGAGAGAAAGAAACAAGAGCTGTCGCCTGACAGCATAGCTCGCCTGAATAGGTGCTTGCCCATCACACAGTCGCTATGGTGGTGTGGACTGCTATGTATAAAACTTCAGGCAAGCATGTCCATAATGACAACACATTTATAAACAAAAGCTATCTCAGAAATGTCTTAAAATAAAAAAAAAATCCACATGAAATTTCATAGTCCATGAGCTTGAGGTCAAAGAACTAAGGGGTAGGGGGGAGGAGGGCAGGGCTAGGATGTATCAAAGCCTTTAACCGTTATCTAACATCAGTCCAAGTATAAGTATCAACTGAGTCCATTGTGGCACTGTGAAATTATGTCTTCATTAATATAAAACTAATCAAAATCTTTAAGACAAAACTCAAAGTCCATGACCTTGACATCAAGGTCATCCAGTCGGGTAAGTATATAGTGTTTTGTAAAAACTCAAAAAAGTGTCTAACATCAGTTCAAGTGTAAACTAAATCTCTGCCAAGCATTATGAATCAGTACGCAATTAGTAAACTTTAATAAAGACCAAATTTCCTAAGTCCCTGACCTTGACATCAAGGTCACCGAGCAGGGCTGGGGTAGTACTCTGTAAAACGTTGGACTAATATCTAACTACAGTGCAAATATAAAAAGAATTCATCTATGGGTTCAGAAGATATGTGTCAATAAAAAACTTTAACCAAAACATCCAATTAATAAAAAGACAATTTTCTAAGTCCATGACCTTGACATCAAGGTCACTGAGGGGGGTGGGGGTGGTGCCTTGGAAAACTTCGGACCAATATCTAACTACAGTGCAAGTATCAAAGGAATCCATCCATGGGTTAAGGAGATACTGGGCTTTAGAAAACTTTAACCAAAACATCCAGTCCCAAAAAACTCCCAATTTTCTAAGTCCATGACCTTGACATCAAGGTCAAGGAATGGGGTGGGGGTGGTACCATGTTAAACTTTGGACCAATATCTAACTACAGTGCAAGTATCAAAAGAATCCATCCATGGGTTAGGGAGATATAGGTGTTTAAAAAACTTTAACCAAAACATCCAATCCGGACGCCGACGCGGACGCGGACGCGGACGCGGACGCCGACGCCGTGGTGACAACAATAGCTCTTCCTGAACTTTCGTTCAGGCGAGCTAAAAATGGACAAACAAAGGGACTGATAAGCAGGAGAAGGCTGATTCTCTCTTACACAGTACAACTAGTCATACCCAAGGTTTATACCAAATTTGAAAGTCCTGGCTGTAGAGGTTCCTGAGAAATCTTTGACAAAAATTTAATTGGAGAGAAAGAAAAAATGGACAAACAGAGGGACTGATAAGCAGGAGAAGGCTGATTCCCTCTTACACAGTACAACTAGTCATACCTAACCTTTATACCACATTTCAAAGTCCTAGCTTTAGGGGTTCCTGAGAAATCTGTGACAAAAATTTAATTGGAGAGAAAGAAAAAATGGACAAACAGAGGGACTGATAAGCAGGAGAAGGCTGATTCTCTCTTACACGGTACAACTAGTCATACCCAACGTTTGTACCACATTTCAAAGTCCTAGCTATCACGGTTCCTGAGAAATCTGTGACAAAAAATTAATTGGAGAGAAAGAAAAACTGGATAAACAAAGGGACTGATAAGCAAGAGAAGGCTGATTCTCTCTTACATGGTACAACTAGTCCTACCCAACATTTGTACCAAATTTCAAAGTCCTAGCTTTAGTGGTTCCTGAGAAATCTGTGACAGAAAAAATGTTAACACACACACACACAAACATATTAACGGAAAGACCAAAAACTATATACCCCCTATATACTTCGTATACCGGGGGTATAATTAGCCACACTCAGGAACTGATGTGTGCACAAGAACATTCTGTAAATGCTTATCAAAGGGATGTAACACAGAAATTAAGACAGGGGAAGCAACCATTCCCATACTCAACACACAGTATCAATGCACAATGCTATAAAGTGCAGGGATCTCCCCAGACCATTAAGGCATGTCACTTGCAACATGCCTTCCTTTTCAAATTACCTTTGAAACATGCCTTAATTTCCAGTGAAAATTTATTAAGTGCTGTCATTTTCATTTCTTAGCCAGTAAAGTTGTTTTAAATGCTTTAAAGATCATCAATAAATTATTTATAAAGTGAATTTAGGCTAATTTTGCCAAAACATTGCTATATTAAGGATTTTAATAACTGACCAACAATTGATCAATTGATTATTGTGCTAAAAGTGTCATGCCTTCTGAAATTTCTGGGGAGAACACTGAAAGTGTCATCAAGATATCCAAAACAATTACCTAGAAATGGGGAACACAAACATAGTATAAGAAATAATAAAAGGGATGTAACTCTAAAAGTAAGTAAGCTGAAGCAACCATTCTTGTATGGGACCCACCGTTTTCAACCTCATCTATATTGCTTAAAATTTATCAAGATATTCCAGACATAGAAGTTCTATAAGAATAGCCTTACAAACTAATCTAAAGGATGTAACTCCAAAAATAAGAAAGAGGAAGCATTTATTCTGTTATAAGACATACTGTCTCAACCTAATACATACTGCTATAAAGTTTTGTCAAGAAATTTGATACGGTTTCCAAGTTATGGCTTGCACAAGAACAGCGTTAAAAATTAAAGGAATGTAACTCCAAGAGGGAGCAATTATTAATTTTCATCAAGATATTCCATATGGTTGCCTACTTATGGCTTGCACAAGTACAGCCTTAGAAATTAATCAAAGAGAGGTAACTCCAAAAGTAAGTAAGGGAAGGCAATCATTCTTATTTGTGACATATGGTGTCAACCAAATATACATTGCTATTGAGTTTCATCAGGATATTCCAAAGGTAACCCAGTTATTGGATGTACACATATAGTCGAAAAAAAAAATCAAAGGGATGTAACTACAAAACTAAGTAAAGGGGATCAACCATTCTTGTATGAGACACACTGTCTTAACCTCATATATATTGTTATCAAGCTTCATCATGATATTCCAAACAATAACCTGGTTATGGAATGCACAAGAATTGCCAAACAAACTGCCATAGACAATTTTTTCAAAGGGCTGTAACTCTGCTAGAAGTCATCGAGCATAACCTCCAAATAATATGCGCCACTTCACATCATAGTCTTACTATATACAAAGTTTCAGCTTAATTGAATGAAAACTGTAGGAGGACTCATCCAGAAATAACATGCTATAAAAATCTAAGAAAAGGGCTGTAACTCCGCTAAAAATCAGTGGAATGTAACCTCGAAACAATATGCACTGGTCCACCTAATAGCAAGCTTTTCCCTCAGCCTTGAATTTAACGAGTTTTTGGGACCCACATACAAATTTTTTAAGAGTCCAATGGCAAAAGTAAAGAGTCCTGTACTCTGACAAATTTTAAAAAATGTTCAAATCAAATATCAGAATTTCATAAATACTTTATTTTGAAAACCATTTCTTTGTAGTGTGCCAAGAATAATATACTTTTTCATTACTTTGATTTGGGACTTAGATTTTGTTTTGAGAGTCCCAGTGGATGCACAGATTTTTTTTCTGGGAGTCCCAGACACCATTTTGGGGGTCTGAGACTCTCAATCTTGAGTCACGGAAAACCCTGTAATAGTTTCAGCTCGATCGGATGTAAACTGTAAGAGGAGTTATCTGGAAACGAAAAGTTAATGGACTGACGGACGCCAGCACCATAATAAACAGGCGTAAAAAAATATTGCACAATTTTTGAAGGTAAAGTCAAAAGGAAACATTTTGCGGTTTGTTTATTAAAGTCAGTTGATAATACGGATCGTTCTTTACGAACTCGATATTTCCATAATAAATAATTGTTGAAAACAAGTCTTGTATGACTTGATCCACAAGTCAACAAAAGAAAGTGGTATAAAATATTTTAACACTCTATGTAGCAAAATTAACAGATATTAAAATAAAATAATCTAGGATTTCAATCACAATTTTGGGCTGTCGCAGTCAAGAAAACATTTGCTCACTAGAAATGTACTCACTATATCCACCTTGATATCTGGTTCCAATGTACATGTATATTTTTGTTATCACCAATATCTTACAATTATCATAACAGTGTTCTAAATAGGAGAGTGTAGCTGGTATAAATCATAGATAATTTTTGTCATGTCTTCATAGAAACATATGTTGAGATCCCACCCTTCCTCATTTGAACCACCTCAACAAGGGGTCACAATGTATGTTTTTGAGGCAAAAAAAAAAAAATTTATCCTACAAACTTGGCTACAATCATCATCAAATACTTCCGTTAAGGGACCGACCATTTGATATATTCTGGGGGGGTGGGTGTGGGGGTGGGGGTGGGGGGGGGGGGGGGGGGGGAGCTGGTATTCTTAATGGAGACAGGATATTTCTTTTTTTTACAAACTAACTCGAACAGGTTATTTTTTTTTTATTTTATAGCTGAACTATCAGATCCTTGTTTACTTGACCTTAACATCCTTTTATTTTACCCACATCAGTAATTTTTACACCTTTTTTTCTCACAAAAAGAACATGGTGCTGTCTTTAACCAGGCTAAGGGTATGGCTTAGCTTGCTTTTGCAAACCAGTGCCTGGAGCATGTTACTCTTTTTATCTAAGGTATAGATACAAACATCCCTGTATGAGTTTGGCAAAAAATTAGGCCTTAAATTAGGGATATTTTGTATGCACATGCGGGCCCACTGGTGTAAAACAATTGTAGATAATATTAAAATATTACTATAAATATGGGGGTCTGGGGGGGCACAGCCCCCCAGAAGCCAGAGACATTATAAAAACTCAATTCAAATGGAATTATCTGCAGACTATATTTTTTTTTTTGAAATTTTGGGAGGAGACAGGTCATTTTTTCACTCACTTTTGAGGCCAGATTATTTTTTTAAACCCCCTTATGAGCCAGCTTATTTTTTTCTTGCATATCCAAAGACAGGAAATTTTTTTGAAACATATACCAGCCCCCCCCCCCCCTCCCCCCAGAATATCAAATGGTCAGTCCCTAACTGGAGCTTGTTCACCATAAACTCCCCTTATGAGGGCTCTGATATAAGCAATTTACAACTGCTGATAAACCTTCACTTCCTTAAACTCATCCCCACTTGTAATTTACAACTGCTGATAAACCTTCACTTCCTTAAACTCATCCCCACTTGTAATTTACAACTGCTGATAAACCTTCACTTCCTTAAACTCATCCCCACTTGTAATTTACAACTGCTGATAAACCTTCACTTCCTTAAACTCATCCCCACTTGTAATTTACAACTGCTGATAAACCTTCACTTCCTTAAACTCATCCCCACTTGTGTCAAAACTGTCCTGTTCTTCATTATCATAATTAATAATATCAACTTTTACATACTCAGCACTATTTTCCTGACAATCTAGGCTATAATCAGTGCCTGTGTAATTATGTTTAGGTACTGAGTCACCACTCTTATGTTTTTTCATATGTTTGGTGAGGTTTCCCTTGACGGCACAAGCGTACGTACAAAGATGACATTTGAAAGGTTTTTCTCCAGTATGTACTCGGTAATGCTGCCGTACCTCGTGGGATGTGTAAAATTTCTTACTACATTTCGTACACTGAAACGTTCTACTATTCTTATGCCTCATAATATGCTTTTTCAGTTTATCATGTGACAGAAGCATTGCACCACAAATATAGCATACAGTTCTAACTCTAGGAGCATGGGCTGTCCGCTTGTGTGATCTTAAAGAATCAGTGGTTTTCACCATCAGACCACATTCATCACATCTGAAGTTTTTGGTGTCAACATGAACTCGCCGGAGATGAGCTGCGAGTGAACCTTTCCGTTTGAAGACAGTTCCACAGGTATCACACTGATGTGTCTCGTCCTCGGAAGAGTGGATGGTTTTAATGTGTATCTGTAGGGTATGGTCTGAAATATATGAAACGGAATTGCTAATTTACATTTGAGCCGTTATATACAATGAGGTCAGGGTTGATCAAATACTGTAATGTGTGTAAGAATTGGGACACCTAAAATAATCAATTTCCATTTGTCCCAAATGGAAAATTAATTATTTCAGGTGTCCCAAAATTTAGGCACATTACAGTACATTTTTCAGTCACTTTCCAAGAAAAGTGGCCTGTAAAACTCACTTATCTTGAAATCTGATTCTCTAGCCTCTGTAACTTACCTTAGCTGTAAATTCATAGCAGTCTGTCAGTGGCTAGATTTTAACAAATATGAAAATTCCACTGGTGGAATCTAAACAAAGCAGAATAACAGTGTAATCTTTCTTGTTTACAAAATATTACATTCCACCACTGCAAATAATATTCTCTGTTGTTTTTAACCTGTTTTTAATTTGCACCACGGACTTCCATCCCACATGTACATAACACACATGAGTGAGAATGTTCCAGGGGAACCCAACTCATTATTGGAAGATAAAGCTGAAAGAAAAACAAATAAGAAAGCAAAAAGGCCAATTATTGTTCAGCTGCCCAGTCAGAAGATCTACTTGTCCCAGACATGGTGCTTTGCTACTGGTTCTGTCCTGAAAGGTATCCTTCCAACAAAACAGTTTTAAGGCTTGTAGTTTTAATATTTAGTCAACCATTTAAAGCTGAATAGAGTTACCTAATTTACTTTTGGCTTTCGCCACTTATCTTTATACAGGGTCACTGATGAGGCTTTACTAGCTGGAACTATACAGTCTGGCCAATATTCAACATACCATATTGCATATGAATGCATTCATTGCTCTTAAAGGACACTCATTTTAGGTTTCATTACCCTAAAAGTGCCAAAAAAGCTGACAACAAAATTTTTAAAAAATGTTTCATCCGAGCAATATAATACTGAGATTTCATGGACTAGATGGTAAACAGCATAGATCCATACGAGGTGGCTTATTATGAGCCACCTTTCCTCATCATGATCTACACTGTTGGCAACTTCAGCTATTATCATTTCAAAGAATAATTTAACTGGAGCAACCTTTTGCATTGTGGCCAATTATGAGGGGCTGCAACATATGCTTTTTTTATTGAGTATCAGAAGGAATAATTCTAGAGCAAATCTCTACATATCTGGATATTTTGAAGCTACAACATATGAGCCACAACTAGACAAAGCCAACATAGTGGCATCTGCGCCTAGTGAAGACTCAGATCAGCCTGGGAATCTGCCCAGTCTGATCAGTCTTTGTTGGTGCTTAAAGGGTAGCTAAGTGTCTAAGCTAGCTCAATGCGGACAGTGAAGATTCTGATCAGACTGGGCGGATGCCCAGGCTGATCTGAGTCTTCACTGGGCACACATGCCACTTTGTTGGTTTTGTTGTGTCGCGGCTCATATATAGCAACTTCTACTAATGGTTATCTATCATTTGATCAAATTCAAGCCGGCTTCACAGTACATGTATAGTATCATATTATTATCAGTGCATAACAAGGCAGTCACATGATAGAGATTGTTACAAAATAATGATTCGTACATGTCACTTTGAACTCCTTTATTTATTATATAACATATAAAAGTTATAAAAGTTGGCAACTTACTGTTTTTAAATGATTTGCCACATATCTGGCATACAAACATAGCATCCTCTGCATCTATATGCACCAACTTGGCATGTCTTTTCATATAATCTATGTGTGAGAATGCCTTCCCACATATTTCACAGATATGTGGCTTGTCTCCTTCATGGGATTTCAAGTGAGTCTTAAGAAGGCATCGTCGACCCCGAGTCTTGTAGTTAGCATATGATTTGCCACAGTACTTGCAAGTGAGTTCACAGTCATAACAGATTTTCTTTCTTATCAGCTCTTTTCCACATTTTCCACACACTCTTTTATTTTGTTTACCTGGATTTCTAACAATGTTCTCTTCACTGACAGAATTCACACCTGTTTCAGGTTTTACTTTAGCCCTTGATTGGCTCTTACAAAGTTTTTCAGCTTTAGACTCTGTCTTGTTTTGTACTGAATTGCTAGGCTCTTCACCAAACACATCTGTTTTAGTTTTTTCAAGGGTAAATGAATTGAGCTGCAACTTTTCATCAATGGCACATGGTTCTTCTTTACGCAAAACAGTTTCTGTCATACATGTGCCTTGAATGATACCACTTGAGTCTTCAGTACAACTTTTATTACTTTTTGGACCTATTTTTCTTCGTTTTCTCTCCTTGTTTAGCAATTTCTTTTCACCTTCTGTATGCTCACCTGCACAGCAAACCACATCAATTTGTCTACTCTTAAGTACTTCTGTAGAAGTTTTATTTCTTTTTGTACTCTTGTGCCTTCCTTTTCTTTGAGACAAATCTGAATTTTCGTGTTTTAAAGACCCATCATTTTCTTGTTTAGTTACATCACAGCTAGTCTTTGTCAATTTCTCAAATGACCTGAAACTCTTCTTTTGTGAATGACTATCTGTATCAGTTAATAACATGTAAGAATCCTTGCTTGAGGAGTCAGGTTGGGTATTTTTTGTTCTTTGTCTGTTTGTATGGTCTGTGTTTTCAAAACTGTTATCAAGTTTATGTTGCACACTTGAATCTGTAGTCTCATGTCTGCTATTATGACGCTTACTGTCACTTCTTTTATCATTACCTATATTGCACCCTGTCACTAATCTTTCAACTTTAGTCCTGTTCTTAACATCCTTGCCTGCTTTACTGCCATGATTATGAATAACATCAAAACTACTGGCACCTTCATTCTCCCAGTTACTTCCATTCACATCATTCTTTATTTTATCACATTCTTGAAGGTCATTAGAAACTATTCCTGAAACAGGGGCCGTATTCATAAAGCAACTTAAGTCGTTGCTATGCTGTTGCTAGGGGTAAATTTCTATGTTGGAGATTCCCTACAACTATGAAATTTGGTCTGGAGGAACAGTCTTACAAAGACTGTTCCTCCAGACCAAATTTCATAGTTGTAGGGAATCATCTTTATAGAAATTCAGCCTTAGCAACGGCATAGCAACAACTTAAGTGGCTTTATGAATACGGCCCCAGATGAGCCAACTTGGTTACCTGAGTTGTCAACTTTGCCATCATGGGAGCAGTTTTCATTTAAATATCCATCTAAGATCTCTGACACAAGTGAATCTTTCTTTATCTTGAGGCTTACATTGTCAAAGTTTCTTATTCCTTGTTTATTTGCTGACTTTGTCTTAAGATACTGACAGAAATCCTCATCTTCACCATTGGGATCATGCATCAAAAGCAGCTTCAGATCATCTCTAAATCCTGCTGGCAGAGCTGAAATGACACAAGCATAAGCTGCATAAGAAAACTAGAAATGTTTTTTGACAAAAACAGATGTCCCCCCACCTGCGCTTTCCCAGCAGTATCCTTTTCCCTAAATGCTGTCAAGTTAAGACCTCCTGTGACCTTGAAATAGGGTCAAGGTCACCAAAATTTAATTACTTCCTTTCCATCTCCCAGTGAAGTATCTGTGACAGTTTGGTTCAAATCCATCCATCCATTCAGGAGATATGGTACAGACACACTATTCAACAGCCTGTGACCTTGAAAATGAGGTCAAGGTCACCAAAATCTAATCACTTCTTTGCCATCTCCCAGTGATATATCTATGCATGTTTGGTTCAAATCCATCCGTCCATTCAGGAGATATGGTGCAGACAAGGCATTTTTCAACACTCTCTGACCTCCTGTGACCTTGAAAATGGGGTCAAGGTCACCAAAATCTAATCAGTTCTTTGCCATCTCCCAATGATGTATCTATAACAGTTTGATTCAAATCCATCCATCCATTCAGGAGATACGGTGCAGATAAGGCATTTTTCAACACTCTTTGACCTCCTGTGACCTTGAAAATGGGGTCAAGGTCACCAAAATCTAATCAGTTCTTTGTCATCTCCCAGTGATATATCTGCCAGTTTGGTAAAAATTCATTTATTCCTTCTGGAGATATGGTGCAGACAAGCTATTTTTCACCCTTCTTTGACCTCCTATGACCTTGAAAATAAGGTCAAGGTCACCAAAACCTAATCAGTTCCCCCCCTCCCAGTAATGTATCTGTGCCAGTTTGGTCAAAATACATGCATCCCTTCAGGAGATAGAGTGCAGACAAGAAGCTACGCCGACGCTGACGCGCACGTGATCCACACCAAAAATAATATGTCCCCCCCCCCCCCCCCCCATGGTGGGGGGACATAATAATTGGGCCGCAACACAACAAAACCAACAAAGGGGCATGTGCGCCCAGCAAAGACTCAGATCAGCCTGTGCATCTGCCCAGCTAGCTAAATCCCTTAGCTACCCTTAAGTGCACAGAAAAGACAATGATCAGACTAGGCAGATGCCTAGGCTGATCTGAGTCTTTGCTGGGCGCACATGCCACTTTGTTGGTTTCGTCATGTCGTGGCTTATATAATTTTAATGTTTCCGATTTAAATAAGAACTATGAATTAAAATACATGTTTTAAAGGTGGTTTTGACAAGATGCTTTTTCTATATACATGTAATTGCTGTATTTTTCCATGTGGCTCAGCTTCCAACTGTGTATAATGTTAATATACCCAGGTCTACACTGAAAGTTGCTTGCTGGGGGCACAGGGAAGAAATATCTTCAAAAGCTTTTTGGATTCTATATATTCAATAACAAATAGTGTCACTTCCAACTAAAACATGACATCTGAGTGTATATCTAGCAATGTGTCCACAATACATGGATGTCCTCATCTAGTGCCCAGAGTAAGATGGTGCCTTGCTTAACGTACTGGCACTTGTAGGTCCAAGGATAACCAGGTTCATAGAGGCAGACTTGTTTACAGAAGACCATAGGCCACTTGTCACCCGACACCTAAAATTTGACTCAAACTGCAGCCCTTGATACAATTTCAGAGTCACCGTATGGCCAAAATAGAAAATATTGAGTCTTACAGACCCTTGTTAGAAACGAAGTGATATATGGATCATCATGACCTGATTCTTGTATATTACTGTTGTACCTGTAGATATAAATCCTCATACAAAATTTTCAAGTTGCTACAATAATAGGAACTCTAAAACCTACCTCTTACAAAAATCTTCCAGGGAAATTCTTGCACTGAACGAAATTCATTCTTCATTAGTTTCAAGGGTAAGGGTTCACCTCCATGTTTTTTTGTTGTTTATTTTTCAGCCATATTTACAAAGGATAACTTTTGTGACTTCCTATTTGCTTCCCTTGGCATTGAAACCCTTTCAAAGTGGGGTCTACTCTAAAAGGAAAGAATTTGCTCCTATATGAGCAAATTCTTTTATTTTAGAGTTGATCTCCACTGAGAAGGGAGGCAAAAATGAAATTGGCAGAGTTGTTTCCCCTGAAAGTATCTGTTCACCTTAAGAAATATACATGAGCCGCGACACGACAAAACCAACAATGTGGTTGTGCGCCCAGCGCAGACTCAGATCAGCCTGGGCATCCGCCCAGTCTGCTCAGAGTCTTCGCCGTCCGCATGAAAGTAGCTTAGACCCTCAGCTACCCTTTGAGCACTTAGCGAAGGCTCTGATCAGACTGGGCGGATGCCCAGGCTGATATGAGTCTGCACTGTGCACACAACCACATTGTTGGTTTTCTCGTGTAGCGTCTCACATGTACCTTTGCAGTAGCACATCCAGTCATTTTGAGAAAATAAGTTCCTGATGGCTGTCTCTTGCTCACTGGTAATGTACATTAACACATGGTATGAACCCATCTCTCTTACCATTCCTCTGAAACATACAAGGAACATTAAAATGTGGTAAGAATCCAAAGCTTTACCTTCTTATCAGTCCTTCAGAAAAGTTGGGAGTTTGATGATAATTGTACTTGAAGAATTAATCATTCTTACATTTATGGATAAAAAACATTGGCTCTGCAATACCACTTTCTGCTGTTTTCAATGTTTTTACAAGCATGTGTTCACCATCTTGTAAATGGACAAGAGTGCTCCAAACTTTGTTAGGGTGCTATTTTTTATGCTAATAAACCATGCATGAATTTGGCCAAGGTACCTTACTTCCAAAAAGTTCCAAATTATTTTATTACCAAAAATAAATCAATAGAATGAGGGCCAGCCTCTTGCAGACAACCAATCTGAAATGCCGATTTGCCTATTTCCAATGGTTTTTTTGTTGCTTTGTGAGTGGATGACCGTTAAGCTGTCCATTTAAAAGAGCATGTATTTCTTCTTGTGTGAGTGTATATGTATTTCCCAGTGGGAGTGAGTTGCGTATTTTCTTCTTGTGCAGTATTCATAATTTGTTCATGCGGGATGATGACACATACTGGGTTGTGCATCAACCGAGTCTTCACCAGTATTGGCTGATTATTGTTATTATTTCAATTTGAAAATTTGTTGATTATATGGGCCATCTGAATATTTGATCGATGGGCATTTAAGATCCTGTTGATGTTATATAGACTTGTAGGATGGAAGGTTCTCATTTGTTTCATCCCATCAAGCTCAACGTCGCCCCAATGTTTAACTATGACGGCAGGGCGCCATGCGTTGTCTTCATGCAAGTTTTTTTTTTTTTTTGCAACATCGTTTCCGTGATTCCACGTTTGAATGCTGAGAGGAATGTAAACACTCAAATATGTAGTCTTGTAGAAAGTTCATAATTTTGATACAGGCAGTATGCCGAAACATCATTAATAAAGAATGACTGTTCAGAGTATTTTTTTTTTTTCAGTTTCTTTTTATGATTTAAAACAGCTCAGCTTGAACTTAACAATAATAAGTGCCCTCTAAGACATATTTTTCATGAAGTTATCATGCAAATAGGAACTTCTGCATGTTGGTACATGTCGGTAAAGGGTTACTAGAAATACCAGAATCTACCTTATTACCGGAATACACCACAATATAGACTGGCACTCCCTATTCTCACGGTACTTAAGATACAAGCAAGCCTGTCCAAATAAGGAGGAACAACAATTCAACATACTATATGTAGTTGAGCCCTCTAGTATTTCATCTTAACCTCAAGGCATTTTTGTGTTCTCTACCTTTTAGTGAGTGTCATATTTTTATGTGCATACAGTACTACCCCAAAGTGGTTATGCAGAAATATTGACTCCATATTCTCACGGTTTATGGATATTTGCCTCAACATAAGCAAATTAAAGAAAGCAGAAATATTTCCTGATTTAAAATGTTTAGTATAACCATACTTAGATCAGACAAAGCAAGAAACAACATGACCGGACATTTATTTTTTTATTTTATCGACACTTTTATCACCCTGGGGTGTTCCTTGTTACCTCCTTTGGTGATTTTTCACTGTTTTGGCTTTAAGAAGCTACAGAATCTTCAAAAAGAGACAGAATTGAAATCTAATGTGTTTTTATATTTTGTATTCCTGAAGCCAGAAAGACAATATAAAAATAAGGAGACATGTATGTCTGGGGGCTTTTATATAGCACTACCGCGAGAATATGATTGCCGCGAGAATATGGAGTTGGAGTATACATTTATATTATCAAAATAAACTTTAATATTGCCAGAATAAATCAAATAAGTACCATTTCCATCTTAGTATTAGAATTAAAATGTCTGAAATGCGTGGTAGAAGAGTCCATTAGTCATTAATGGGTTATCTCATGTTTATTTGTAAATCTATTAAACTTGAAAAAGAAGAGAGAGAAAAAGAAAAGATAAAAAAAGAGAAATATAAAAAATGTATAAAAGATAACCATTAAAAAAAGAAATAGAACAGAAAAGAAAGAAAGAAAAAAGGCAAAGAGATATAAAGTCAAAAAATCAAAATAAATAGATATATTAAAAATGGCTGCTAAATGGTTACATTGAAATTTGTGAGGATATTATATAAATATTATATATATATATATATATAAACCCACACGTGTTTAATTGTAACAAGTCATAGTCACGCCTCCCTGCGGTGCCAGTTGGAAACTGAGGCTAATATATCCGTAGGCTGATGTGAAAGGGCGATTTCAGAGAGTGCAAAATGCATGCATATTCCTACTCAGGCAAAATTTAGACTAAGGCTATACAGCTGCTATAAATCATTAACTACTTTTAAAAATGTTGCTATGATCCTAAGCCAAAATCACGATTTATACCAGATGTATAGCCCCAGTCTGTCTTTGTATATATGGTCTAATATCGATTTGGAGGAAATGGCTGGTGTGGTTTACAATCATAGATCTGTCTAATCAGATGCTGCCAAATCTAGATTATAGAAGTATTAATTTCTACATTACTGTCAACTTCCCCCTCCCCATTCCCCGAAAATTTGGGGGCGAAACGTCCAGGGGGCGAAACATCCAGTAGGGACGAAACGACCAGGGGCGAAACGACCAGAGGCGAAACGTCCTGGGGGAGAAACGTCTAGGGGAGGAAATGGATTTGGGGCGAAACGTCCCGGAACCTTTGGCAAGACCTGTAAGTATATGATTAATAGCGAACACACGAAGTATGTTCGCTTTACTGTATCAGTTTTGGTCCTATATACTTAGGCAGGTAATATGTATGGTAACGATCATGGCGTCGGCCATCTTGGAAAACCGGAAGTTCGAAAGTTATCGCGAGACTAGTCACGAACCAAGTGCTCTTTTCTTTAACGAGTCATAAAAATTATTTTTGCAATCACTCTATAAAGGAAATTTACATTAAATGTTTCTCGCCACAATAATTCTCGTTTTTGTTAATTATGTTCTTAAAAAGAATAGATCAAACTGTAAACGGTTTTCGTTTGAGGTTATGTCGTCTGCTCGGGACCGGAACTTTAGACCGGAAGTGAGTTCCTAGATAAAACCCCGTACCGTGGCGCGTCATGTAAATTGGAAATGACGGCGCACCCGAGAGCGCACCCGAGAGCCCACCTAGGTCAGAATGGAGCGAGAATGGTGTGTTTGGCCAGTTTTGACAAACACTTTGAATAAAAAGTTGATTTCTACGATTTATTTTTGTAAAATAATCATGACACAGCCTTAACATCTATATTTTAGCTCATTTCAATTATCTTTGGAACTGAATAAATAACAATCAGATATAAAAACAAATTCTTTGATTTGCTAATCAAAGCAACCATCATGAGTACAATTTTAAACACCATATCATTTAATACCCAGAATTATACTAATCATCTGAAGTGTCTCTCAGCTGTGGAATATAAGGTTTATATAGCCACAGACCAGAGGTTTGCTGAAAGAGGGCAGCAGGATTGACTTCCGATAATATTATTTTGAAGACAGTTGAATCCCTGCCTCTTAATGGTGTAGATCGCTGAGGAAAGTGTGGACTTCCAGATGATTAGTGTACCTCACCACTGTCACAAAGCAGCATAATATTGTGTCCAAGGACAATCATTCACTAGAACCTGTGAATCAGGGAACTAGTCCACAGCCCTTGCAAGATAAGTAAACTTAGTTACTGAATCCTCTGCACACTCAGCAGCAGAAATAATGGAATCTTCCAAGGAATTCCAATCTGTCACACGAGCTGCACTGTTCTCTCAGAGATGTCACCGTTACCACTTTAGCATAAGATACAGTTTGCTAATCCAGGTGCATGCCACTCGGGCCAATTTGAACCAGACTACGATGACAAGGTGGTGCCTAGGGTAGCACGATCTTCAAGGACCGTAAAGAGTGTGTTCGCACAAAGGCAATGCCTTTATTTCATATTAGCGAACACACGAAGTATGTTCGCTTTACTGTATCAGTTTTGGTCCTATATACTTAGGCATCTAGAATGTGTGGTAATCGAAATGGAGGCTGCCATCTTGGAAAACCGGAAGTTCGGAAATTATCGCAAGACTAGTCACAAACCAGGTGCTGTTATCGAATTCTATGAAGCATAAAATTTCGTCATACAATCATTCTATGGAGTAAATGTACATAAAATATTTCTCGCTACATCAGATCTCCATTTTGTTGAATATGTGCATTAAAAGAAAGGACCAAACTGTAAATGCTTTTCATTTGAGGTTAATGTCGTCTGCTCGGGACCGGAACTGAGTTCTGGGTAAAACCCGGTACCGTGGCGCGTCATGTTAATTGGAAATGACGGCGCAGGATACCAAGGGTAGCACCTCACCCCTCAAAGATCATGAAGGACTGTAAAGAGTGTGTTCGCATAAAGGCAGTGCCTTAATTTCATATTAATGATAATTTTACTTGTTATTAGGAGTTGAATTTGTGTAAGCTGTCATTATTTTATTAATAATGCCATGTATAGTTCAGTTTAGGATCAGATTCCCCTGTTTCATCTAGTCTTATCATATATGACCAACAAGATTTGAGGTCATACACCCAGTAATCAGACATTTTATAAACCCCCAGCGAAGAAAACCGAACATCACCGCGGATGGTGTTTCTCCAGCTATCGCGTAACTGCCGTATTTTTAGAATCAAGTTTTATCACTACTCACTAGCATTACCGCTGAGAGATATCATATTAGGACACGAACTGAAAACAGGAGAAATGTGCTTTTCTTTTATATATCCATGGTTGATCTTGTTTCATTTTACTGAGCTGATAGAAATTTTTGGCACTTTTAACTGTTTTGTAGCATTGATTTTAATTAATTAATGATTATAGTTTTGAATTTAATATTTCTTAACTGCCATAGAAACGTAAAATATTCATGCTACATAAGATAGCGGGGCATAGTTTAAAACATGGAATGGAATGGATGAGATAATCAACATTCCAATGGCTACAGTCCGGGGCTACAGTATGTCCCCAGAGCTTGGGGTGTTACTCGTACTGAACGGAATTTATCGCCTTGAGGGCAAACCAACTAAATGCCATCCCAAATCCATGGAATGAAGTGGAGAACATTTTCTTACCTACGAGACAGAGTTTGTTCTATTTTTAGCAGTGCTGGAAAATTCTGTCTTGCCCATGGGCTGGGACAGCTCACACGAGCTTGAATTCTGTGTACCACTATGCGCTCCTTGAAATACGGTGCGCCCGGCTTGGCGATTCCATACTTTATGCATTATTCTTTCATCGATAAAATCCAACCCAAGAAAGGATATTCATTCTTTATAATCCCAATATAGCCTGTTTCAAGGTCTTAAAGTAAAAATAGTCAATGTTTCACCGTGACAAACACTGTCAAGGAGGCCGCCATTTTGAAGACTTTACCAACTGACGTTTTAAATGACATTGACGTTACGTCACAATTAACGTCATACACACGCTTTCTGTAGTCGTCTCAATACAAATTTTGTTCTTTGATATAAATTTCAATTAGAAAATCTAAAAATAAGGGTTTGTCAAGGACCTATTTTTTACTTGTCTGTTCACTATGTACAGCAGCCATGAGGGTGACACGGTTGTACTACTTACATTTGTACACGTTCGCATGAAATAGGCCTATTAGTTCCCCGTTCAATTTGAAGTAAATATTAATGTAGGTAAGAAAAATAATCAATCATTGGTCTCCGATGCGGACAGGGAAATCCCAACCCTCGGGCAAACGGGGTGTGTCGAAAACACGGCAAGCCTCGTTTCCGACACACCCCGTATGCCCTCGGGTTGGGATTTTCCTGTCCGCATCGGAGACCAATGATAGATTCTTTTTGTCCATTCCATTCCACTTCATAAAATAGCAGTTCAAAGTTTAAACTATACCGATTAATTAGACCTCATAAATAACTTAACAACTGACGTTGGCTACAAAACTCTGAAGTGTATCAACACCTGTTAATTTAGTCCCTTAAAATCGACGTCGAGGTGTTTTTTATATTGGCTGGCACCTCGACGTCTCTTCGCTAAACATGGACTTGACATACCAAATGCCGATCGTGAATACAAGCGGCTTAAACTTGGTTTTCCTGCCATGGCCATGGAAGATCCAGGAAAGTGCTATACAGCATTCGAAAAGTCATACAAAAACGTGTTAACTACCATCATCTTATTGTCAAAAGGTTCCAGAAACCTTTCTAAATCTCACCTTTTTTAAATTCGTTGGCGACGGACTGTTGCAGGTACTTGACAAGAGCTAAAGTGTTCCGAATGAAATATTGGGAAAACCAATATTTTATGACGACACATAGGTATATGTAAAACACGGATTTATTTTTGCAACGAAGCCCTATTTAGATATTCTGAGCAAAGCGTCATACGACGAAAGAATAGGCGTGTGTGTGTGTGTGTGTGTGTGTGTGTGTGTGTGTGTTTCCTTTCCTCTTCTCATCTGTTTCAGCCTCCTCAGTCTGTCTATCTATGCACACGACATCGAAACAACGCCCTACTATTGCATCAACATCAGTTTTTTTCGTTTTCTTACTTTTCTGTTCCCGCCCTCCAACATCGCCCAATCACACACAATCATTGGGCTGCCTCACAAAAAAGCATGCCATGGACTAATGCGACCAGTAAGGCTTCAGTCTCGCCTGCGCCTCAATGCAATCTTTTTGCTCGACGCTGTATGGGTAGCCCAGACTCCCTAAATAACTTGTTTGAACGGAAAAGATGCCAATTAGACAGGGAGGATGCGCAGGCTTATCTGAGTCTTCGCTAAATGCACATATCCGGAGGGACTTTTGGCATGACGCGGCATTTCGAACTGCCCAAACGGGGTCATTAATTTGATTCTGAGAGGGAAAAAAAGTAAATAAATAATTTCTCAAGATTATCTCTTTTTCGAAAAAAAAGTGCCGTTCAGATACAGCGAAAGTACAAAAAAATGTCAGAGAAATTTAATTGAAAGTAGGGGAGACCGGGGATAGTTGATGCACTTTTTAGACTTTTTGCTATATCTCGTGACTGGACTGGCCAATTTTGATCATCTTTGCATATACTAAAAGATCTACATTTTCTGCATTTAAAATCAAATAGTAATCTTTGAATTTTGGTATATTTTCCCTCCGTTTTAGTAGATTTCTTTGGCAAGTCGAATGCATCAACTTGCCCCAGTAGTGGGGCATGTTGATGCAATGCTTGGGGCAAGTTGATACAGACATTGTTTCTTGCCTTTACAAGCCCATGCAACGGATACTACAGGAAATTGACCGTTTCCATGGACAAATGGGGATATTCCTGCTTTCCTTGTAGTTAGATGCCGCGATTTATCAAAATTATTTTAGACATTGAAGTCATCTCAAGCGAAATATCTCTAGAAGGGATGTTTGTATATGAATTATTGAACTATAAAATATCAAAATATTCTATACTTTTACTTATGAAACTTAAGAACATTTTAAACAGGAAAATATCATTTCGTTGTAATAGTTGCTATATTAAATGAGCCGGGCTCCACGCAATTCGTACAATTTACAGTGTGCGTCCAGCGAAGACTCAGACCAGCCTGTGATCAGCACAGTCGGATCAGAGTCTTCGCTTCCCATACAAAAAGGTATGGGACCTTAGATATCCATAGAGCGCACAGCAAAGACTCTGATCAGACTGCGCTGATGCGCAGGCTGTATTGAGTGTTCACTGTGCACACATGTAAATTGTTGGCATTGCTGTGACATGGCCGGAATGCTATTGTATGTATTTTTTGACTATAATAAAAGAGATACTGCTGCAAATCTGAAATGCTTAATAGTCCTACATCAGTTAGAGAACAAGCCCATCCAAATATTGTGAACAGCTCATGCAGTCCAATAGGATTTTATGGTGCATCAACTTGCCCCATGCTCATTGCATCAACTTGCCCCAACCATACCCCACGTGCCATTCAGCAAGGTAGACAACTATTACATAATGTTTTCCTTCAGAAGAGTGTGTGATTTTGAAGATTAAATATTTGTATACCTGTGTGCATAAATGAATTATGAACAACCAGAAACAAATGCGCGCTAAACGAAAAATTGCGAAATACCTGTAAATTACTTAGATGTATCAAAAATGAACTTTTCTTCACCAAATTCTCATTTATCGTCCAAATTCCACAAAACTTCAGGAAAAGATGGCGGCAGTCAATTACTATCTTAATTCGTCATTTCTGACGTTTATAATGACGTCATTGTCCTTTTATTGCCACTGCATCAACTTGCCCCGTGCATCAACTATCCCCGGTCTCCCCTATCATAGAGCTCTCTAAAAGCTAGACAAAAGAAGGACGGCACTTATAATAATGTCTCATTAATCAAGGTTACCCGATATATTTTTTCTAAGCAGAATGACTGGGTAAATGGGGATTGCCTCGCATACCCTATGGATAATTTCAAAAACTTTACAAAAAGTTTTTCTTGTCAGTGATTTTTTTACTGCGTATTCCACATCTTGTACGTACATGTATTAATTCCCTCTGGGATGCAGTTTTCTTTATTTTGATGGTCCCAAGACTCAACGAAATTATAGAATTGCAGTAGGAAAAAGTATTTGGGACTTAATGGTTTGGGGTCCAGCGAGTCTCTCGACCCACAGGAATAAAATTGTAAATAAATCACTGGCTTATGCTCACGAAAAAAAAAATCAATAAACAAGGTTACTACGGACAGCATAATCTATTACTACAGCCATTCTAAGATGCCAAATAAATAAATTTATAATTAGAAATACCAGTATGAAAAAAAAATACCAATGAGCAAGAAATCGTGCTACAGTATGTAACAAATGCCCCAGAAAGTCCCTTAAACTGACCTTTGATCCCTGATTGTGGTTCTTTATTCCAATCTATAACTTGAACTTGTCGGAATGGGCTCAGCGAATTCAAAAGAAATAAAGTTTGTTAATACTTATCCTCCGACGGACAATATCCGATAAGTAAAGCCAAGAATTCATATCCCAGCAGGCACAAAACGTCGAATTAACACTGAATCAACAAAGATTCAACACCATGACGTTGAATCTGGGTTGATTCAGTGTTGACTCAACATTGTCTGCCTTGAGGGATGCTATTTCATATATGTATTCAGTTCAAAAGGCTTTTGAGCTATAAAACCCTCGAGTAAACATACAACATAGCATTCCGGGATAAGGTTTGAAACTTTGACGCAAAGTTAAAAAAAATGTCAATACGAGAACCCTCTTCAAACTGGAGAGCGGACGGACGGCCAGACTCGGTGTCATCAAGCAGAGTAGAATAGAACAATACAGGTGTTGTTTTGGTCATAGTGCCCTTCAACACTCTTAAGATATTTTCGAGTGTGGCCAGTAAACATAACACTACCAAATCGTAATTTCCAACAATGTTCTACAGGCAAACGCCCGTAAAGATAACGAGAAATGGACTGGTAGCTGGTTGCCACACTGTAAAAACAAATTCCGTAGATTTTACGATAGAATACCTGGCATTCAGCTGCCAGTCTATTTCCCGTAATTTTTACGGATGGATGACTTGCGATTTTACGTCCTTTTCAACAGTATTTCAGTAATATCAGAACGATAGGAATGTGACAATGAAAGGCTGTAAGCAATGGTACCCCGTTTACGGTAGGAAAGATTCTCGCCTCAAGCGGGACTCGAACCCGGTCCACTAGACGCGAGAATCTTTCCTCCCGTAAACGGGTTCCATTGCCCACACTGCAAAAATAAACGGTAGATTTTACGGTAAAATAACTGGCAACCAGCTGCCAGTCCTTTTACCGTTATTTTTACGGGCGCCCGTAAAAATGCAGAAATCATCAAGCAGAGTGGGACAGAAAAGAGCAGATGTCGTTTTGGTTAGATAGCCCTTTAACAATACAAAGTTATTTTCGAGTGCGCCAAGTTAACATAAAACTTCCATTTCGTAATTTCCAACAATGTCTTACAGGCAAAAGCCCGTAAAAATAACGGGAAAAGGACTGGCAGCTGGTTTCCAGTTATTCTACCGTAAAATCTACAGAATTTCTTTACAGTGCACAGCCTGGCGTCTGCCTGTAGAACATTTGTGGAAATCACGATATGGTAGAGTTTTGTAACTGACCGCACTCGAAAATACATTTATAGTGTTGAGGAGCTATATGACCAAAAAGTAACTGTCTTATTCGACCCTTCTATGCGTGATGATTCCTGCCAATATTTACGGGCGCCCTTAAAAATAAGGGGTAATGGACTGGCAGCTGGTTGCCAGGCATTCTGCCGTAAAATTTACAGATTTTTTTACTGTGCAATTATTCTAACGAAAAATCGACGGACTTTGTTTTACAGTATACAGTTCATTTACCGTTATTTTACGGGCGTCTGCCTGTAGAACATTGTTGAAAATTATGACATGTTAGTGTTAACAAGCGATAACAATTATGTCCACAAAATAATTTCGTCTTTTTCTGAGCAGTATTGAATTTTCTTATTTTTCTGAATTTGTTGCTACTGAGAAACTCGTCAGATGTTGAAGAAAATAGTCGTTTTCCCTTTTGGTTTATTTTCTTTCGTTGGAATTCCAGTTCTAAAAATAACTATGTTTATTATGTCTATAAGTGCGCGATTTCTAATGCCATTCTGCAAAGGTCAATTTTCCCTTGTCGTGAGCTCTCCTAGAGGTCCTGGCATGGTGGATGGGTTAAAACTATCCCAAAATGCAATGCAGCACGACCTCAGTTGCGTTATCTATTTTTGGCGCGAACTAAAAATAGCGCTAACTGGTGTGCGAAGCAGAGTTAGGAAATCCCTTGCAAAATAACTTTTCTAATATTTTTTTGATTTAAACTTTTTAGTGGAACTTATTCACCCCCTTTTATAAGTGCTTTCCAACAACTTGGATGAAAGATCATCAAAATTATGATGCATTCCAAAGTACAGGAACCTACCTTTAACTGGCCTCACTCTAAAATACCTTTATGAAAAGGCAGAACAAGATCTGTTAAATTCTATCCTACTCCTGCGTTTTTTACGGAAAATGGACTGGCAGCTTCATGGTTGCCACTTATTAGATACCGTAAAATTTACGGAAATATTTTACAGTGCATGGATTCGTTCCGTTCAGCTTCAGTGGGGACATCGTTGTGAGAACTTGACAAAAAGGACGATAAATTAGAATGAGTACACCTAAAAGAAATTTGGAAATAGTTAATTCCCTTTTAAATGAGGTACATGTAATAATCTTAAGACACTCGATCCCAAAACAACACCACAACCATGTCGGCGCCAAGTCACTAGTACATTGCATCGACATAGTGCTACGCATCTGCAAAATCGTCATGGCTTTGCGTCAACGGGCTAATAATAAAGTTTCAAAACAATGTAACGCAGACACATGCACACGTCTCCTGTGTAAGTTCCCAGAAAGCACTTTACTCTGAGGGAAAGAAAAAGAAAGAACATTTTACCGTCCATCAAGAGTCACCGATGAAACGGTACGTTTCAGGATCGTGCGCTGTTACCAATTAAGCGAGTATAAAATGATAATCTTAATAATAAAAGCTGAAATATCCTTTATTTCTAGACAGTTTAAACCAGAGGTGGTAGTATCGTACCTGTGGCCCTCGAGGGGCGGAAGGGGGTGGGACAATTTATTTCATTTTATTTTATTTATTTATTTATTTTGACGTCATACCTATTAACATAGACTTTGTAATGGTACAATGTCTTTATTTTCAGTTATTTCCCTTCCCTCCCTGAGGGTCACAGGTGTTACCACCACCTATGACTCAAACCCGAAACAACCATTGCATCAACGTGGGTGTAAAACATCTGCCATTGCACTAAGGTCGGCACGAGGCACTTTCTGGGCTGATAATATCATCGTTCAAAACATATGCAGATTATATATTTTCTAATTTCTCATAACGATGCTGGGCACGAAGTTAACACTGCCAAAGAGTAATAAAATTATCGTTCTTCAGATGGCACCAAACTTCCATCAACCTCTCAGCAGCGTCGGTGAAAGGTCCTAAGGACCCTGCACTGACGCCAGCAGGACGTCAGTCTTACCAACCAAAACAATTACTTTCATGGTACATGCTAAGTTCACTTTTGTTTCTGAAACGCAATGGCGCAGTCTAGTAAGCGTCTTTTCCGTTCGTATATGGTATATACGGAGCCTGGGTTACATAAACATCGTCCGGTCTAGGCACTGGTGCGCAAGCAAGTCCGAAGTTGAGTCGGGTCGCACATGTCGGAAGGTATGTTTTCTTGTGGCACAGTCCCATCAGTCGGGGAACGGTTGGGTGAGACGGACAGAAGACGGAAAAAGATCAGAATCCGAATTGTTTACTGGTGATTGTCCAAGTGCATAGTAATAGATAGTATAGGATCATATTTTATTGGTACGATAAATATTTAAGTATTTCGTTCAAGAAATGAAAATGAAATTATTATTTTGCATTCAACCAAAGCTCACGTGCTCACGTGCTTTGGAGAATAACAAGATGGCAGTGAAGTGAAAGTACAATTGTAGCTTCTGGATTTGTTCGAAGACTTTACCAAATATCCTGATATGAACATCACAATATATAGATAAATAGGGGATAGATAGGCTGCTGGCAGTGATTCCTGTGTCGCAGTGGTAAGCAATACAGTTTAAACTAAAGTAATTGATTTGCTACGCATTATTATTTGACGTCGGTAGAACGTAATACGGCCAACTAAAAATAAAAATAGAAAATGTCCGATACAAACGAGAAATGTAAATAGGGCCAATTACGTTCGGCATTGTAGAACTACTGTTAATTGGGTCGCAACGCGAAAAAGTGGCTTAACGTCATGGTATCAATGGTTTAATAATATTGTAGAGCCACCCAACCTGTGCAAACCACCACAAAATTATTACGAAAGAATGGAGGGTATGGTCACATAGTGTAACCCGTGCTAATCTGAATCTTCTAAGTTCTAACAAGACGAATATCTATTTTTCTCACAAGGCCCCTTATTGATAAACCACGGTTTTGTCTGCAGTGTTGTACTTCTAGCAGACGATTTTTATAATCTGCGCGTTGAGAATGCGCAGTAGCCCGCGCAGAAAATATTGTGTGTCGGATTTACTGGGTGCCTCACCTATAAGCGTAGCCATTAGCGTAGGTTTAGGGGAGGTAACTACCACACTACTGTTTCATCTTTACTCGATTAATTTTTAGTGACTATAGCTGGATATATAACCGGAGCAGCGGTCATACTAAACACCTCTAAAGAGTGTTGTTGTGGAAACCACCAAGGCAAACGCTAGGAGGAGCAATCCTGACTTTACCTGGACGTTTGGAGGTGTTGAAATGCCACAAGTAAAGAGCACAACACATATGGGGATGACAAGAACTGGTGTTTTGTCAGATTCACTCGGTGTTGACACCAACATACAGAAAGCTCGACGCTCATTATACAGCTTTTTGCCTGCCGGACTCCATGGTGAGAATGGTCTAGATCCCGAGTCAGCCAAACATGTGTTCCAGTTATACGTTTTACCAGTCCTATTATATGGATTAGAAGTTTCTGTTCCAAATAAGTCTAATCTTAAGTTAGTAGAACGTTTCCTTAGAACCACGCTGAAACAAATTCTCTCACTACCTACTAGTACCGCCACTCCGGCAACTATATACTCTCTGGCGTCCTGCCTGCTGAGGTTTTAATACACAAAAAGGTCCTCTCACTATTTGGAAATATATGTCGCTTGGATGAGAACAGTATAGAAGAGACTTGCTCATAGACAAATAGCTGTGAAGTCATGTTATAGTAACAGCTGGTTTATTCTGGTGAAAGAACTTTTGATTGAGTACTCGTTACCGACACCAACCGACCTTTTGAAAAGCCAGTTTTCTGAAAATGAATGGAAAAGACAGTTTACCGAGTCTGTTGATTCTTACTGGATAGAAAGATTATTATTTGAAACATCACTGAAATATTTAAACGTAAAGAATTTTCAACCTGGAAAGTGTCGATTGCTTTAAGTCAAACAGCGACAGGGAGGCTACACGGTCACCTGTGAAACTCAAGATAGCAACAGGAACTTATATCTTACAAAGCAATAGCACAACCTTTAACCGGAACCCAGTGAAAGCAACCTGTTTGTTGTATAACAATGGGGACAAGACTTTGGATCATTTCCTCTTGGATTGTGAAAAACTTCAGGATGTTAAAAACCCTAGACTTGTAGCGTGACTGTGAGGCAGTTTGTCAGAGACTGGACATAAGGGCACTAGATACCAGTTTACTTGAGGTAACAGTGAATTGTACCTGTCTTTTGGACATTTATCCAAAATTGAAAGTAGAAGACATATACTTGGTCCAGTTCCATACAGTAAGGCACTGTTATGCGCTTCATGCTACAAGATATAAGTGGCTAGAGATTGTACCAAGAAAAATAAAAATAAATCTAAAGCTGTACGTTGAGTCTGTGGTGCCGCCCCCCACCCCCGCCCCATCGAGACTATGTTGTAAATAAGTTATATAGTTAACTTGTGATGGTTCAGCCCCCTACTACTACTACTACTACTACTCCATTAGGAGGTGCTCCCTTGAGGGAGGAATTTACACAGAACAGAACAGTTTCGTCGGGCTTGTGGCCACGTGTGCGTATAATTAAGTTGGGGTGCGGGGAAAGTTACCTTAACACATGTATGATTAGCAAAGACTTGGACCACACTGCGTGAAATTGTAGCTTTCCCAGAGTCTCCGCCGTTCGGAGGTACAGTCTACTTTTCGTCTTGCGAATACGCAAATGTTTATGTAATTGTTGTATGTTGTTTTGTACCAAATTAAAATCAATCATCAATCAATCAATCTACGCGCATTGCGACCCACGACATCAGCAGGGGCGTAGCCAGAGGTAATTTCATTATACGCACAACCATGTTTTATTCTCTACTTCTTGAAGGGAAAGCTAGTATTTCAGCCACTTTGGTAATTGGTATTGAAATCTTGTCTAATTTATAAATTTTCAGCATGCAAATATGACAAAATTTCAATACGCACTTGCGTATTTGCCGTATAGGTAGCTACGCCCTTGATCAGTACAGCTTACCGTTAAGATATTGTCTATTGTTTAGTACCTGAAATATAAAGCAGATTTTTTAAACATTGTCTACATTTATTACCTGATATATAAAGCAATTTAATTCTTAAACGATCATAAATATTGAGTTGAAGTGATGTCTGCACATGAATATGGTACTGTAGTGTTAGCCGGGACGTTCACCAAGTCAAACAACCAGTCACCCGTCCAGGTACTAACCGCGATCTCCGTTGCTTAACTTTATGAAAGAGCCACCCACTCGACCCGCGTCGCCATAAAAGCCGACTTCTACAGCAAGGCTTTAGTACCTAAACCCGTTATAGTACAAAGATTTCAAAAAGGCAAATACCTTTAACAACCTTTAATTCTGTTTTTATCAACACTCTTTTCACACTGGACAGACTCATCTTACCCACTTTCCTATACTTTTGTTTCAGCTAAATCCCTTCCGGAGTCCATCTGACTCACCCCTGGGGGAGGGGGTAAGAAGTTAAGAAAGGTAGGTAGGTAGGTAGGTAGGTAGGTAGGTGTCAGTGACGTGAGTTCAACCTACTGCTACTCATTAACAGGAACTGAAGCACCAACATCAAGGAACCGGAAGTGTAAGCTCTCGCAGTTAGTCTAGGCTAGCTTAGTCTGTCCCATAACTTTGCGAGGTCGTTGGTGCACCAGATATGACTTTAAAACAATACCTTTCCACCTAGTCTTATCTTCAGCTGCCCTAACCGAGTTAGCAAAGTCCATCACTGTTCATTCCATAATATTGTCTTCCCACCTCTTCGACTGGTTGCCTCTATTTATATTTCATTTCACGGTGTCCTGTAGAAGTGTCTTTGCTAAGCCAGAAGACATCGAGACGTAGCCAAACCACCTCAGTTTCCGTTTCTTGACCAAGGTCAGGAGCTCGTCATATTCTCCAATGGCTGCTTTGATCTTTCTGCGAACATCCTCATTAGTGACATGGTCCTTGTACGAGACGTTCAGTAACCTTCGGCAGCATCTCTTTTCAATGGCTTACTTTCTTTTCTCTAACTCTGCTGTCAACGTCTACGACTCACAGACATACAGAAATATGGAAACGACAAGGGAGCGCATCGGTCTCACCTTTGATCCAAGAGATATATTGTTAGTTGTCTATATTGGCTTCAACTTTGTCAGAGCTGCAGTGGCTTGTGCAATCCTTAAGAAAACCTACCTTCGATTTTGAGCCTTCATCTGAGACAACTGCTCCAAAGTACTTGAAGCTTGTAACCGTCACAAGTTTCTATCCTTTAACCTTGATCTCCCTCTGGATGCTATTGGCGCTGTTTGTCATTAGTTTGGTCTTTTAACCACTTATCTCCATTTCGTACCCTGTGCAGGTTTTACCGAGACATTCAACTAGGTTTCCAACTCATGCTCTTCCTCAGCCAGAGCGTCTATATCATAGGCAAACCGCAGATTGGTAATAGTTCTGTCGCCTATGCTAACCTTTCCACCATGTTCTTCCAGAGCATCAAATATTATCCTTTCGGGAAAAATGTTGAAGAGGGTGTGTGAGAGAAGGCATTCAGGCCTGACCCCAACTGTTGTTCTAAACCATTCTCCTGTACTGTCATTCATCTGATATGCACGTAAAGCCTTGTCATAGAGGTGTCCAATGGCGCAAACTAGATTTGCATTGGTACTGTACTTCTGCATGGTGGCCCATCAGGCTACATGCCATACCCTGTCATATGTTGTTTTTTGTAATCTATCTGTATCCCGCAGTTACAAGTCCTCTATGGGCTTTGTCCCACCAAAAGATCTACTCTGACATCATCTTAAGCTACAACCACAGCGCTAATACAAGGCGGGGGGTGGGGCGGGGGCGGGGGCGGAGGATGTATTGCCAGGTGCCAGCTTAGGCTACTGTAAGATATTTTGGTCACTGCTCAGCTTACTACTGGACTAGTACAACTAATGCTGCTATCGGCTATTGACTAAAGACTAAACTCACTGTTTAGAATAGTGAACGGCTATATATATATCCATTGAAGCGTCCAATGTGACTGTAGATTTCGACGTTGCCAAACCTGATAAAAATTTACATCCTTTGCGTCACATCAAATATAAATCATATTGAATCGGGAAAGCTGATTTGTATACTACAATGTAAACTTTAAATGATGGGGTATTCGCCCCGAGGTTCTTGAGCCGGATAACATTGAATTTTGACCCCTTGAAAACATGACCCCACGCGTCAATTCTCAATGTTGAAACTTGACCCAGGTCAATTTTCAACACTGAAAAATGCTCTATGGGTCGATATTCAACATTGAAAAGTGGCCAGTTGGGTCATTTTGTCAACAGGTTCAAATTTTAATATTACACCAGCAGCACACCGGGTAGGAGGCAATCGAAAACGCTCATGCAGTCGACAAACGCGGGTCAAAAACCATTAGAAACAGCGTTTTCGATTGCAAATTGTCCTCAATTTGCAATCGAAAACGCTGTTTCTAACGGTTTTTGACCCGCGTTAATCGATTGTTAAAAGCGTTTTCGATTGCCGCCTACCCGGTGTGAGCAGTGGCCCAAGATTTAGGTATATGGCTAAATTAAAACGAGGCCTACAGAGACGAGTGGAAGCCTGGACTTTTTGTAACAATACGAGACGCGTGGAAAGTTTGAACCTCAGTGTGAATTATGTTTAGAACTTGTACTCAACATTTCCCCAATCCTCAACAATAAGTAAGAAAGGCTAAAGGTCACCTGAAAAAAATATGTAGGTAAAAGAGTACACGTTGATGTTTTTCCGCCATTTTTGGAAAGGGGAACAACAACAATGTTAGTGACTTCCTATTTGCTTTCCTGGAAGATAAATTCCATTAAAATGGGGTCTGCGCTTAAAGGAAAGAACTTTTCTGCACGTGAGGGGGGGGGGGGGGCAAGTTATTCTGTTTAACACTTGACTCTCGTTGAAAAGGGAGGCAAAAAATGAAAATGGCAGAGTTGTTTCCTTTGAAAGTATATCCATTCACCTTAGGGTAAAACATTGACTCTTATTTGTTAAACGTAACTTCTATCACTCCAACTTCAAAACGTTCAAGTGTAACGTCACGACATGGCCTAGCCCAAAGCGATAACTGCTCTCTCTTTTGCTAGAGCTGTTGCCTGTATGACTTTAAAATGTGATAGATAGATTATGCGATGTACGAGTGCTTTCGTTAAGCCGACGTCAACATTAACTTTGCACTGCACGGCGGTCCTGAACGTTGAGTGACAGTAAATAATGAAAACCTAAAATATAACTGGCTTGATGCCAATACTTGAATCGGCATTTGGTTTGATGGTTTGTTGTTTGTTTTACTGAGTAATAATATTTGAGTTACGTCCAGCCGTCTCACAACGCGATAGTAGAAAGGAAAGATAGGGTTGAGACAAAGACGAGGCAGAGAAAATTATAATCCCACAGGACACCCAACCCCTCCGCCCTCCCCAACTCTCCGCGCCGATCTGTTGCAAGCATTTTAGTCTTGAAGATGTAGTTTGTCCCTATTCGAAAGTCCATCACACCAAACAGTGGCAGTCTGATGAAAGTCATTACTTAGCCAGTTAGGAACCATTTTAAAATGAAAAACTTGCTACCCCTGGACAATTTTAAAAGGCAAATGGTCCCTTCATTTAAAAGTTGTCTTCTGCATTACTTAGACAAGTATTTTATTTATCTAGGGTTAGTCTAGAGTCGCAACTCGCTTTGTTTCCTTGAAACCTGTCAATACAGTCCAAACATATTTGTGATAGAATCTTGTATAGCATTTTTTTCCTTAGGAGGGGGATTCATCTAGCGTCAGTCTAGAGTCGCAACTCGCTATGTTTCCTTGAAACTTGTCAATACAGTCCAAACATATTTGTGATAGAAACTTGTATAATATTCACGTATTGCGCATCTGAGCCTAAATGTTACATCGGAATGAGGTCCTGTTCATACATTCACGTTTCATTCACACATGGACAGTCCCATTAACACGTAGAGGATCCGTTGAAAAATGCAAGCCCCGTTCCTATATGGACATCCCGTTCGCATATGTAGTTCCCTTTCGCAGGTACAGCCTTGCAGATGTCGTTCACTTGTGCAGGCCCCGTTCACATGTAGCGGTCCAATACACATGTGGAGGTCCGTTCACTTGTGGAAGATCCATTTACAGGTGGCGGTCCTGTTCGCAAATGCAGTTCTTGCTCACATATGGACGACCCGTTCACAAATGAAGGTTCCTTTCTCACATGCGGATCCCGTTAACACGTGGAGGTCCCGTTTACACTTCACAGGTGCAGAGCCCGTTCAACCATGGATTGTCCGTTCGCCTGTGGCGATCCCTTGCATACTTGGATAATCAGACTGCATGTCCCGTTTTACGTGCTGGATCTTTGAAAAATACAGGACCCGCGAAGGTCTCCATCTAGCGTGCAGCACCTTTTCACAGGTGGGTGTCCCGTTCATACGTACATATGTACCTATCTCGTTCATACGTCCCGTCCCGTTTATATGTGGGTATCTCGTCCACACCTGGAGAAGCCATTCTAACAAGCAGAAATGTTCATACATGGAGGCCCTGTCAGACGTAGAATACATGTTCACACGTGCATATCAAGTTTACATCTTCTTGTTTGGTTCACCTATAACGGTTTCGTTCACTCAAAAGGTCTCGTTCACACATGGAGGACCTGTTCAGGCACGAAAGGCGTTACATGTGGAGATTCTAGAAATCACCTTTACACTATGCAGAGAGTTTGGTACCCTCAGAATTTGACATGTGTCCTACCGAGCCGTCTAGCGCAGTCGGCAGCACGTCGGTCTGCAGATGAAGCGGTCGCGAGTTCGATTCCAAAGCCCGGCCCCTGAACAGTCGTGAAGATTGGTCATGAAATATTTTCTACGCTCATTCTCTCCCTTCCGCTGACTTAAGGGCAGTTGTGAGTTTGTTTGTTTTGTTGAGCATTTACGGCCAAGTAAACAGCTAAGGTAATGTCTAGGCGGTCAGTTAACCTACTCAAACTATTCCATGACACTGTTCCATGGTATGGCCCATGTTCCTTCTTTCGAATGTGTTCTCTGCTCTCGAAGAAGCTCTTTAAGATTGTAATTAGATCTCCTAAAAAACGTTTAACCAGTACTTGGTTCACATACTTTAAATTTCGCCAGTAAATGACAACTGCCCTTCTTGAATCAGCAGAAGGGAATGAATGACCGTAGAAAATATTTCATGATCAGTCTCCACGAGCGTTATGTGGCCTGTCGGGGAATCGATCTCAGGACCCCTTGACCTGCAGTCTGACGCGCTGCCGACTGCGCTAGCGGGCTGCCGGCAAGGGTAGTTGTCTGTTACTGGCGGAAGTATATGCACTCAGTATTGGTAACCAGGTTAACCGCTTAGTATGTCTAAGCCTGCCCAGACACAGTGTGACGGCAGATGAACTGACAGGCTTGTGGTCCCTCATCCAGCCTCGCTGAGGCGGTTCGGATGAGGGGTTTATTAGCAGATCTGACAAAAATTGTCACCCATTGCCCACTCGCATCTAGAACTCTGCAACTTATTCTCCTAATGTCGTCATTCTATTCTATTCTGAAGCTTTCTTCGAAGTGTTTTACATGCAATTATGTTGCATTTGGACCTATACCTCGGATAGTGGTGCTGGTCTTGTAAGTCTATTGAGCGCTTTACACTTAGCATTGCTTAGCCGTTCGTACGAGCGTTCTTGTCATAAATTTCGACGTTTCGCTCTTCTTCTATTCCAGATAATAATTTAAACCGAGGCCCCAATCAATCGATCGTACTCAGGCACGTTTTGCGGCGGCTAGGTCGGATACCGATCCCAGGAACAACGTGCACACTATCTTTGAATTTGATACAGATGACAGACGGACTCGGGCACCCAGACGGTTCTATTATGGAATCGTTCCGCGGAGCCGCTGGGAAGGACCCGTTGTTGGAGGCATTGGGGAAAAATGTGTATGCTAGGTCACTATCGCAGTATATTTATATACGCTCTACACTGTTAGGAGCTTACTAGAATTGGCAAAATATCCGATTTGCCCCGCATGCTACGAAATTTTGCAAAACAATGAGAAAAATTGAAGGCTCTAGAGGTGATGAAAACTAATGAAACCATTCCATTGATAATTTCGTTTTCCTTTTTTTTCTGAGGGGGGGGGGGGGGGGGGGGAGGTGAGAGAGAAGGAAAATAAAGAGCTGTAACGCGTTAAGATGTTTAAAAATATTTGCTTTCAGCCGGAGCCCATATACAGGTCCGACTCTCATACCATTGCACCAGGGTACTATATGTAGTTGTAGGATTTTTTTTCTTAAAATATTTCTTTGTTTACGACAATGACAGCGGGAGGTAATTAGTTGTTTGGTCGTTTAGGTTTTCACGGCCCTTTGAGATAGTATTTCAGTCTATATCGAGCCGTCTCCCAGAGAGTAGGCGAGAAAGGAGAAAGGACAGATGAGAAAAAAAACGTCCAAACAACCCTTCCCGTATCTACTGCAAGATAGCAAGCACTGCCGGTCCTTGCCCCAAAATAATCCAAATAAGTAGGACGCACCAGTACTGAAAGCTACCCATCAGCATCGCCCGACCCGACTGCCCAGTCAACCCACTAGAGGTAGAAAACACTCCAAGGCTTTCTCGCCCTCGGAGGACTTTTCCACTCGAATTTTCATCCTACTCATGCTTGTTCCACTGGCTTGTTCAGCCATTTTCAACCCAAATGTCAATCACACAAATGAATAACAACAACTCATTTTAGTAAAGATGTACAACTATGCGCAACGGTGAAATACACGTGATTGGACACGGTTAAATAAATAACAAAGCGTGGCGGATCTAGCTCGTTTTCCTTTTTTGCTTTATTTGAAAAGAAGGGATTATGATTTATTATTTGATTACTATTCAAGAAAGAAACTGGAAAACTTTGTTCACGAACTTAGAGACCTTATATATGCCACCAAAGGTTTCTGAAGTCGGGAATTTCGTTTTCGCAAACTTGTCAGACAATCCGCCATCGTTAGTTTTTGGCATAGCGTTTAGTCTTTAGTCTTAGTCGCCTTAGTTGTACTAGTCCACTAGAATGATTGTCGGCTGTGATACCAGCTGAAGCTACTGAGCATCTCTGTTAAGAGTATGGTACCATCTCAGCTTGCTAAATGCAACTATGATGCCAGTTAAAAAACACACTCTTCCTGCAGAAAAATGAATAAATAAATAAATAAATTCATGTGTTTTACCTGATACTGGCCTGTTCATCAGTCTGTGAACTAAGAACCGTGAAGCACGAAACGCCCAGTCGAAAACGCCCATAGGCAACTATTCTTTCAGCGTCTGTCCGCCATCTGTACCCAAATCTAGATGACACCAGTGCTCCAGATAAGAAGGGGTAACAGAGGTAATTTAGGGATAATTATCCATATTACTCCATAAAAACATAGTTTGTGACCCATCATCAGAACCGTCTCGTTGAGACGGTTCTAATTAGGGGTCACAACATATGTTTTCATTGAGAAATAAGAAAAATTATCTTCGAATTATCCTCAATACCCCCTCTTATCTGGAGCTCTGAATACCCGTTAAGCATAGAGGCGCCGTGGTCGAGTGGTTGAAGACGCTCGGTTATGGTGCAGAAAGTCGCCGTAAGGTCGTGAGATCACACACTGGTTTCGTCATGCCACGACTGGAAAACTCTCTCTGTCAACCCAGCAGTAAACGGGTATACCTCACAGTGGTATACCTGCTTCGAATCAGGGAAGGATAAGGCAGCGAATGGTGGGGGATGGACTTTACCTTTCATTTGCTGTGCCCAAGGCACTGTGGGCCTCTAACCCCCACTGCCCCTACGGCTACTAGGCTATGGGAAACCTTTACCTTTTTACCATGGGTCAAATACGAGAGGTCATCACGAGATCTCTTTTACCTGGGACCAAAATTCAAAAACATCAATCTCAAACCACCAGTTTATGTCGCTTTCATAGGTTTATTCATTTACCTACAGTCAAACCTGCTTATGTGGTCACCTCTATTAAGGGGTCACCTGCCTTTAACAGCCACCTTTTCTGGGTCCCTGGAACCAAAATACAGTGCAAATGAACCTGTATTAAGGGGTCACCTGTCTTAAGCAGCCAATTTTTGGGCTTCCCTTGGGTGACCCCTTAAGACAGGTTTGACTGTATTTGTTTCGTCAGTTTTATTATGTCTTCCCACCAAAGGTGAGGGGGGACATATTGTTTTCAGTGCGGATCCCGGGCGTCGGCGTCGGCGTCCCTGTGACAGATTTCTTGTATGCGCGATATCTCTTGAACCAATGGATGGAATTTCACCAAACTGGCATGGATACATTATTGGGACAAGTTTAAGAGCTGATTAGATTTTGGTGACCTTGACCTCATTTTCAAGGTCACTGGAGGACATAGATGACAATTTCTTGTATGCTCGATATCCCTTGAACCAATGGATGGAATTTCACCAAACTGGCATGGATATATTATTGGGACAAGTTTAAGAGCTGATTAGATTTTGGTGACCTTGAACTCATTTTCAAGGTCACTGGAGGACATAGATGTTAATTTCTTGTATGCGCGATATCTCTTGAACCAATGGATGGAATTTCACCAAACCTGCATGGATACATTATTGGGACAAGTTTAAGAGCTGATTAGATTTTGGTGACCTTGACCTCACTTTCAAGGTCACTGGAGGACATAGATGTCAATTTCTTGTACCCACTATATCTCCTGAACCAATGGATGGAATTTCACCAAACTGGCATGGATACATCATTGGGACAAGTTTAAGAGGTAATTAGATTTTGGTGACCTTGACCTCATTTTCAAGGTCACTGGAGGACTTCGATGAAAATTTCTTGTACCAGTGATATCTCTTGAACCAATGGATGGAATTTCACCAAATTGGCATGGATACATCATTGGGACAAGTTTAAGAGGATTTTAGATTTTGGTGACCTTGACCTTATTTTTGGAGGACTCAGATGTTAATTTCTTGTAACCACTATATCTCCTGAACCAATGGATGGAATTTCTCCAAAATTTCAGGGATACATAATTGTGACAAATTTAAGAGCTGGTCAGATTTTGGTGACCTTGACGTCATTTGCAAGGACTAGAGGACTTAGATGACAATTTCTTGTACCCACTAAAATCTCCTGAACCAATGGATGGAATTTCACCAAACTTGCATGGATACATCATTTGGACAAGTTTAAGAGGTGATTTGATTTTGGTGACCTTGACCTCATTTTCAAGGTTACAGTCATCTATGAGGGATATCTTAAGAACCAGTGGATGGATTTTCTCCAAACTTGTCTAGATATTTTACTTGTTCAGGCTTTTTATTCATTAGAGGGGATGGGAAATGGGCTGGTGGGGGGACATCAGTTTTTCTCTGAAAAACATTTCTAGTTATCATTATTATTATTAATATGAAATAAGCCCTGCTTATAGGCGAGCCCATCGCTCTTTACAATGCTCTTCAGAGTTACAGAGTAGAGAAATAGAATTATATTATGTATTTCTTCATTGCAGAATTTATACATAAATTCTTGTACAGCATTGCTATCCCTACAGGTGGTGTTTTTGTCGTATGAAATTTGCAATAAAATTATTGCAATTCAGCAGCAGCGAATTCTGTCGGACAAACTGATGAGAAACTGTCAGAGAACAGCTTTTGCATTTTGTGTGCTGACCATGTAGTGATCTACCGCCACAGAAGCGGTTAAAGTTGACGCCATCTTGTTTTTCTCAAACAGAACGTTTGACGGTCATTACGTAACGTAGCGACAGGAAGACCGTCCGACCTCTATTTAAGAAATAGATCAGCTCTAGCAGTGAATCGTTGAGTAATAATTCACTGTTTGGAGGTCAGTTGTAAAGTAGATCATATCACGAGCGCGGAGCGCGAGTGATATGTCTACTTACAACTGGTGGACAAACAGTGAATTATTACTCAACAATTCAATGCTATATAGAGCTGAACTATTTCGATTCTAACACTCAAAAACACGCTGAAAAAGTGTTCTTTTCATTCAAACTCGCCCAACCTTTCTGCCAGCGCGATCATGCTCCCGCCAATATTCTCAACTGTATCTAAGGTAAATGTACGTTGTTTTTGCGAATTTAGAAAGAAAAAGAGACGTTTCACCGTCTAACGTCTAGAAACGTCACAAAATTACATCAGCAATGCCAGTGACGTCAGCAATTTGACACACGCGCTCCGAAACAGTGAATTGTTGCAGAATAAAACACGGAAAATTTCCATTGCTTCTATAGGCGCACTGTGTTAGAATTCTTATTATTAGCTCACCTGAGCCAGCGGCTCCGGGGGAGCTTATAGGATGGTAAGGCTCCGTCGTCCGTCGTCGTCCGTCGTCCGTCCGTCGTCCGTCCGTCGTCCGTCCGTCCGTCCACAATTTCAAACGACTTCTCCTCTGAAACCGCTGGGTCAATTGTAACCAAATTTCATATAGAGCCTCATGGGACCTTAGGAACAAAAAGTTGTTCAAACGGTCCTGGTCACATGACCAACATGGCCGCCATGCCCATATATGGTAAAAACCTGAAAAAATCTTCTTCTCCAGAACCAATAGGCCGATGGACTTGAAACTTGGTATGTAGCATCGGGTACGCGAGTACTACCAAGATTGTTCAAATTATGACCTTGGGTTGACCTTGACCTTTTTTACGGTAAGGTCAAATTTGCTTCCTTATACTTTTATATGGCAAGATGCTACAACATAAGATATCTTGGAAACTGTTGAAGATTTTGGGCTAAAAATTGGTATCTACTGTCATCTTAATGACTACATGAAGATTTACAAGTATAAGAGGTCAAGGTCATCCTTTGACCTTTGACCCTGAACTCTTATATTTTGACAAGTTCTAACAATCTACTCAAAAGCCACTTAACCAATTGAAACCAAATTTCATATAGAGCCTCCAGGGGTTGAGGGAACAAAAATTTATTCATACCGTCCAGGTCACATGACCAACATGGCCACCACGCCCGTATATGGTAAAAACCTTTAAAAATCTTCTTCTCCAGAACCAGTTGGCCGATGGCCTTGAGTTTTGATATGTAGCATTGGGTACTTGAGTACTATGAAGATTGTTCAAATTATGACCTTGTGTTGACCTTGACCTTTTTTACGGCAACGTCAAATTTGGGAAAATGCTAGAACATGAGATTTCATGATTAAGTTTTTAAGATTTTAGCCTAAAAATTGGTATATACAGTCATCTTAATGAGTACATGAAGATTTGTGATTACAAGAGGTGAAGGTCATTCTTTGACCTTTGACCCAAAGCTCTCATATTTTGACAATTTCAAACAATCTCCTCAAAAACCACTGGGCCAAATGTGACCAAATTTAATATAGATCCTCCAGGGGTTGAGGGAACAAAAATTTATTCTAACGGTCATGGTCACATGACTAACATGGCCACTATGCCCATATATGGTAAAAACTTTTAAAAACCTTCTTCTCCAGAACCAATTAACTGATGGCCTTGAGACTTGGTATGCAGCATTGGGTACTTGAGTACTTTCAAGATTATTCAAATTATGACCTTGTGTTGACCTTGACCTTTTTGACGGCAAGGTCAAATATGGGAAAATCCTAGAACATAAGATTTCATGGAAAGTTTTGAAGATTTTGGCCTAAAAATTGGTATATACAGTTGTCTTAATGAGGTCATGAAGAATTATGAGTACAAGAGGTCAAGGTCATTTCTTGACCTTCGATCCAGATCGCTCATATTTTGGCTCTCGTAACCATTTCCTCAACGGTCAAAGGGCCAATTGTAAACACATTTCATATAGAGCCTCCAGGGGTTGATTGAATAAAAATTTGTTCAAACGGTCCAGGTCACATGACCAACATGGTGCCATTACCACTTATGGTATAAATCTTTAATATTTTTCTTCTCCAGAACAATACACCTATGGCCTTGAAACTTGGTAAGTAGCATGGAGTACTAGAGTACCACCAAGAGTGTTCGAATGGTGACCTTGGGTTTACCCTGACTTTTTTTGCGGCATGGTCAAATATGGGAAAATGCTAGAACATAAGATTTCGTGGAAAGTTTTGAAGATTTTGGCCTAAAAATGGTATATATGGTTGTCTTGATGAGTACATGAAGATTTATGAGTACAAGCGGTCATGGTCATTCTTTGACTTTTGACCCAAGACTCATATTTTGACAATTTCAGACATGATAAGAAAAAGCCACCTTGCCAATTGCCCAGGTGAGCGATTCAGGGCCTCATGGCCCTCTTGTTTTGTTATTTGCCGCTCTACGTCGCGTTACGTTTTCACTAACGGACGTGACGATACTTTTTTTTTTTCAAATACGGTCTAGTTTCTGAAGACGGCGAAAGTCGAAACGTTAAAACCTGTGTTTTGTCTTATTTCTGGACTTTATTAATTATTTTGTGGAATTCTATTCAAGCCAGTCCAATTTGGATAATACAGAAGCGGAAGTTGGTAACGTAACGAAATAAATTTCATTGAAAGTAATGTATTTGTAGGTAAAATATGCCTTACCAATCCTCTACCATAGAGCTCCCGCTCTTTCAAAGCTCCATTGAATTGCAGGCGCTTAATTAGCGCCTTGAGAGGCGCGGTAGTCGAGTGGTTAGAGTGGCTCGGCTATTGAGCAGAAAGTCACCGTAAGGTCGTGAGTTCGCGGCTCACTGTCGCCATACGATGACTGGAAAACTCTCTCTGTCAACCCAGCAGTAAATGGGTACCTTTTTTGAATTAGGGAAGGATAAGGCAGCGAAAGGAGAGGGATGGGCTCCGCCTTTCATCAGCTGTGCCCAAGATACAGTGGGTCTCTAACCCCCACTGCCCCTACGGCTATTAGGCTATGGGAAACCTTTACCTTTTTTTTTTTTTTTAATTAGCGCCTGCAAGCGAGTGCTCGCTATTATTTTTATTTATTTCCTTATTTCTTTCTTTTTTTGCTCTTCTTCCCCTTATATACTACTTCAAGAAAAAGGAGAGGCTGGGGAAAAAGGGCAAAACTGAAATCGAGAAGTATACATAACGACAAAATAGGTCAACACTTATTCGTAAGTGTCCTAAGTTTTGGAACCCCATAACCAGTAATCGAGATTATTTAAACAGTTAAATAAAGCAATTTTACAATAACAGACTACCAATTCAGGGGTCGCAAGATCGATCCCCCGATTCTTCGGTCTTTTAGATGAGACTTTAAACCGAGGCCCCGTCTCCATATGACCTCGTTGTTGGTGGGACGCTTTAACCCCGAGTTCACTCACTTTACAATAAATAACAGGTTTTGTGACTTCCTGTTTGCTGTGCTGGATGATGTAGCCCTTCCAAAAATGGGTCTTCCATCTATCTATATATACCGCGCCACCCTCTATCAGAGTGTTATGCGCAGGGTTGGTAAGAATAAAGCAAAATATGAGAGTGATATCTAAAAGTATGATAGTGAGATTAGAAAACAAGATAAAAGTGTTATTAATGTTAATTGAGTAATAAGGTAAAAGCAGGATAAAAAAAAACGATTTTATTTTCTTATGGCCTTTGATATTTATCTTGCTCAATTCCACTTTGAAGGAGTCAAGATCTCTTAAAAGAACAGTATCTGAAGAAAAAAAACAGTCATTGGAAAGAACGAATACCGATAATAATTCGTAGTTGTATGTAACTGGCGGAAACAGACGAGATAATCTGATGGGATGTTCAAAATAAGAAGGCACGACCCTACGTGATCTTGTAAAACATCGCAAGACGAGCATCATAACGGCGATTTTCAAGGGAGCGCCAACCGACTTGCTATCCTCCTGGCAGCCTTTCTTTGCAACATTTCCACTCTTTAAATATTCTGTTTGGTGAAAGGGACCCAGACAGGAGAGGCGTACTCAACCTGGGGTCGGGCTAGAGTTTTCTGGGCTAATTCTTTTTACACACTGAGTCTTAGTTTTGACATTTCTTTTAATATAGCCTAAAGTTCATTCATGTGCGTGATTTCATTCATGTGCGTGTTCCAGCTCAGGTCTTTACATATACTTACCCAAGATATTTGCACAGTCAACAGCCTTCAGAATCTGGCCGTGGAGGTTATACTGGGAAATGATAGGATGTCTTGATTTGCTGATATGTAGCACATGACATTTACTTGGATTAAATTCCATGTCCCATGTTCGTTCCCCATGTTGTAAGGTATCGAGATCATTCTGGGCAGTGTTGCTGTCATTTGGATTGGAACGGTAAGGTGTACTGCAGTATCTGCAAATAATCTGACCTGAGACTAAATATTGTCCGGTAGGTCATTTATGTAGAGTAAAGAGGAGAGTTTCCAAACACTGAGCCCTGTGGTACACCAGATGTCACGGGTACTTTTGACGATGACACTCCTTCAAGCACTACAGCCCGGGTTCGATCCGCGAGAAAGGATTGTATCCAATTTAAAGGGCATACACTTAGACGGAGAATTTGTTTATCCTTTCAGAGTTAACCCCCATTGAAAAGGGAGCAAAAATGAAATGGCAGAGTTGCTTCTTCTGAAAGTGTATCCATTCACCTTAATTTACTGTGCAGAATGATAAACATTGCACGACAAAACCAACAAAGTGAAATGTGCGCCAAGCGAAGATTCAAATCAGCCTGGACATCCGCCCAGTTTGATCAGAGCCCTAAAAGAATAGCTCAGGCTCTAGGATACCTCCTTGCCGACAGCAAAGACTCTGATCTGATCAGGTTGATCTGATTTTTTGCATGGGACATGCCGCTTTGTTGGTTTTGTCGTGTCGCGGCTCAAAATTTTACAGTCTGTGACAGCGCAAACCCTTCATGCTCTTTAGAAGCAGGCTGATCTTGATCACGTTTTTGCTATTTGCTACGTCATTTATGTCCCAGTAATTTAGGTTTAATTCTGTAGTAAGACGAACGTTTCAATTTTAATTTAAAGAGATGCAGGATAATGTGACGCTACAGGCCAAGCTATGCAAATCAGGTTGTGATAGACTGTTAAAGCCTACCACATGTATATCAAATAATTAAGTAAACAGTTTGAGAAAAATGTTTTGTGAGAAAATTTAATATTTAGCGGTTCATTTTTTTTTTTACCATTTTGCCATCCCTTGAACATCACCGAATGATCATAGCTACGTGGCCATAGATGTTTGTTCACGATTCAAAGTTACGAAATGTGTGTTATGCCTGTACCCGTTAGTTGCTATGATAATGGGTTTATGACAATACCCATATCTACAATAACAAACAATGTATGCCCATGCACACCGGAATTAAGCTGTATGTGTAGACGTCCATGGTTTTAGCCATTTTTACAAAGGGAAACAAATTCTCAGTAACTTCCTGTTTGCTTTCCTGGGCAACGAAACCCTTCACAAAAAGATTCTACTCTCAAAAGAAAAAAATGCTCCTAGAGGCGCAAATTCTGGCCTCAAGTTTAAGAAATGACTCCTATTGCGAAGGGAGGATAACAAAAATGGCAGATTTGCTTCCCCTACCTGTTTTCATTTACCTTACTAGTGAAAAGCATAACATGGCATTGGTTAACATTAACTCCCTTACTAAACTCAACATAATTTTTAAGAAATATTTACTTGACACCATTGGTTAAGGTCCTAACATTGTGGTGGAATAAATTAAGTATTGCGGACCTCGATCGAAATCGTGATTGGCCCAAAGAAAATCGATTGACGTAGCAACCACGTGCATGAGCGGGAAAATCACGTGATCGCAAGACATACTGTCTGACTTTGTAAACTAATTCTTTATTAAATTTGGGTTCCGACATGCAGGGTCTGTCGGAAAAGTCTGTAGGAGGAGAAAGAAAAAACAGTGACTTCACTTGATATCTTTGGCTTTCTTGTTATTAATGTCGACAGATATTATTTTAGAAACCTTTCTGTTCATACACATTCTTTCCATTCACATTCGCCAGAAATCATGAGTGAGAACTAAAATCAAAAGTACAAATATAAACAATATACAATATAGGTCAATCCCATTTTTTACTTTCATTTTTTTTTTTTTGGGGGGGGGGGGGGGGGCAAAGGTTAGCCAAAATATAAGAATGCAATTTGACTCCTGTATATGTATGTATATATACCATATTAGTACAACATTTAAGCGTTGCTATGGCTGAACTGGTTGAGTTGCCACAAAACGCAATGAAAAGTCCTTTACTAAGCGTGTTTACTTCCAGCATTTAAATACAAGCTTAATTTATGTTTGTTTGTTACTCGATAAATAAATGTCTCTTTGAAAGCCTTCCACATCCTAGATATTGACGAGCTTAATTCATGTTTGTTTGTTACTCGATAATGTCTCTTTGAAAGCCCTCCACATCCTAGATATTGACGAGCGATCAGTAGACGAAAGTTCCAAATTACTCGATCTGACACCTGAAGGTACATCTCCTTGATCAAACCTCTTGCAAACTTTACCAAGTATGACGGATTTAAACACCGCACGGAACTGAAGACTCAAACCGTAGTAAACAAAGAAATTCACAAGCCCGTTTACTAAAGCTGTTAAGTCTAAAATGTCTCCAACACTGGAATATAACATGAAATAGAAAAAATGGCTCTCTCCTCCCTCCAACCCAGACAAAAATGCCGAGATTCCTATAGGAATTTCCATTACAACGTATATCATTACAATTAGGATAAGCATTATCGTAGTTCTTGTATATCCTCGGCGAATATTGACTCCTTTGACTTCTTGTCCCGTTGAGAGATTCTCTTGTCTCTTTCTTGCTGCTCTTAATTCCCTCACTATCAGACTACTGAGAATCACCATGGCAACGCTTGGAACCAGCTTAAAAATGACGCCATATACCCATAGAAGCACGGTTTGATAGTCTATATGAGTATTTGTGAATGTGGTTTTCTGTATCCAATATCCCGTCAAGTTATTGCCATCTACTGAAGAGTCATAAACTCCATAATACGGATAAAATGGCACTGTGGCCAAAGCAGTCGCCATAAAAACGATGACGACAGTAATTTTGGCCCTTTTGGTGTTACAATACTTCTTTGCGATATCGCTGTGACAGACCTTCATATAACGAAATATTGCAAGCGAAACTGTTAACCAATTGGCAAAAGTATGGAAGGCAATGAATTCGTGAAAACATATAACAACAGTGTACATTCCAGCCTCTGAATGATAAATTAATTCACTGGGTCCTGTCGCAACGAAGAAGTAGACTGCATACACACCGTACAAAAATAGTGAAATAGCGTCCGCTACAGCCAGAAATGTCAGTAAGACGTTTGTTGATGTCCGCATACATTTTCTAGACCAAACAATAATATTAAAAATGTTGAGAATAAATCCTGTCAAACAAATGATGCCGCTGACATAGCCATGTGCTAATCTGTAACCGGTCACTGGTTGTGCCTCATCCGGTGGCTCTGTCACGTTGTCCATCATAGAATAAACTCTCAAACGTTTTACTTATATTGTATTCATATTGTGTAATATTGTCAGTTATTATGATGCACTTCATTGGATCCTGTGTATTTATAAGACAGATCGGCTATTCTCGCCCACTTACTAAGCAAAATGAGCCGCGACACGACAAAACAAAACCTCCAGGTTTTTCCCCCGACATTTCTATTACGAAGAGAAACAACTTTTGTAACAGCGTGTTTGCTTTCCTGGACGAAGACACTTTCTACATTGGGATATATTCTTAAAGAAAAGAATTTGCTCCTCTAGGATCTACTAAAAAGGGAAAGAATTTGCCCCTGGATATGCAAATTCTTTTCTTTGAGAGTAGATCCTGGGCGTATTTTTGTTTCAAGAGTAGATCCAAGGAGAAAACTCTTTTCTGTGAAAGTAGAATTGAGAAGGGGGAGGGGGGAGGTCAAAAATGAAAAAGGAATAGTTGCTTCCCCAGGCAAATGTCACACTCAGCTTTTATTCCAAACATGATGCAAATCTTCCCAAGTATGATGCAAATCTATTGCATATTGTTCAAGAGATAAAGTAGCAATTAGTGAACCATGAAATATATGTCATAGTGACCGACAAATACCATCCCAGATATGATGCAAATCATTTAATATTGTAAGAGATTTATGGACAACTCACTTTGGCAAGAAATATAGGTCATGTGAGCTACAAATAGTATTGTGAGTGTCAGATCAATACAGATATGTTGAATAGTGTTCATTGAATAATGCAAAACAACTGTGCCATGGAACGTAGGTCACCGTGGTATATAACACACACTGGATTAAATGACTTGATAATTATTTGTGTGAGAAAATCTGAATGTCTTTGAAAAATTGGCGGATAGAGTTAACGTATAGGACAAAGACACTGAATCATGAAATGTAGGTCACAGTGACCTACAACTACATGTGGTATTAGGTGTGTCTAAGGTGTGAGTTAACCTACTATATCAAACGCATGATGCAAATCAATGATATTAGGCAAAATCACTGAACCATGCAATATAGGTCCAAGTGACTCACAAATAGTGTGAGGTCATTTGCAATGCCAGACTGACTATTTATTCCAAGTATGAAACTTATCCATTCAGCAGTGTTGGAGATATAAGGCAAAATTACTGGAGCATGAATACAGGTCACTGACACAGAAGTCCGACTGGGTACTTTGCTGCTGCTGCTTACACGACAAAACCAGCAAAGTGACATGTGCGCCCAGCATCCGCCCAGCCTGATCAGAGTCTTTGCTGTCTGCATGGAGCTAGCTTAGACCCTGAGTCTGCCCAGGCTGAGCTGAGTCTTCGCTGGGCGCACATGCCACTTCGTTGGTTTTCTCGGGTCGTAGCTCAAATTTTATGTACAACTGAATTGCGCAAATAAGTTTGTTTGGTGGTGTTGATTTTCATTCGTGATACAGATTTTCCTTGTTAAGGTTTTGGTTGAGGAAAATTAACTCAAGTTTATATAAAAGAAACGGGTAATTAGAGTATCTTTGGAAAGAACTTGTACATGAACAAAGAAAATGATCCTAGGTCCAGGCTGGCACCTTCAATATAAACGTACCTTGTACCAAATTCAAGGCGATAGATGCGCATTCCTGTAACTTCTGTCACGTTAGCTCCCTATGTTTAAAGCAAAAAGGTGATGGGCAGGTTTCAACTGGCTACGGACATTCTTTTCTGAGCCACGTTTAATGAGACGTCATCACTGGTCCACAGCAGCTGCAGGCATCTTAACTTGCGAGCACAATATCATTCCCCGTGTACACTCCATTTGCGCTCCAAGTCCATTGCAAACCAAATGTGAAGCATGACGTGTCCTTCCTGAGCTTAACCGGGCCGTGCTAGAGAATTATTTTCAGCATTTAAAAGCCGCTGTTGATATTTGTTTTAATCATTTTTTAACTGCAGTTATTTGCTCACACTTTTTCTCGGCGCAGACGCGTATAATTTCAATATTGTTCCACATTTAACAAGATTTCATTGGTCAAATAACGCGTATTTCAAAATTTAGCCAATAATATCAAAGGTCAATGAATATTTAGTCTTCGTTTTTCCCGTCGCATGCACTGTGAATACTAGCACTCTGACATACATTAATTCAAAATGTTTCTCTTGTTTCTAATTTTACAATATAAATGTTATCGAAAACAGATGCAGATATTCAAAACTTTCTCTCTTTTTTTCGACGTAGATCTACTTTTGATTTCTACTTTCGGTTTAATACACACAAATAAACAGTGCACCATGTTGGTAAATATTTTGAAATCAGGTCAATTTCAAAATTGACCGCGGTCCATTTTTGAATTCCAAATTGGACAGCCTAATTTTGAGATAGGTCATTGTCGCTACCCAGTGTCAAAATTACGGTTGTGGGTGCCTACCGACATAGCTCACGTGAGTCATAATCAGGAATGTTATTGTCAACTCTTGAACTAGAGACATATTACAAAACACACTTCTATGTAATCTGCGCCGATTATCTTTTTTAAAGATTTTTCTTGTTTATCATAATAACAAGGTTCATACGAGGTCGATTCAATAAGTAACTAGCTTTACTTCTTCCCGTAAAGACCGATCGCCTCTTTTTCTTTGTAACTACCCTCCATTACGAAATATTTGGCCCGTCGATGCTCCAATGGCATCATCCAGAAATAAAACAATTCAGGACCCTGTACGTTAACACACCCCTCAACCGCTTTTCACGGTTGCGAGTCTCAGTTGGCCATGTAAGTTTGCATATGATAGTATTCCCCAGTTATTAAACTCCCTTTTGCTGAAAATTCAAACAAAATAACTGCTTTGTATGAATACTATATTTTTATACGACAAGACGCGGCAGAAAATTATATTCATTCGAACTGAACCGCTTCAGCTCCGCTGCTCAATGATGCTCTACTTGCCATTTGCTCATCACTAAAGGATTCGGGAAACCAAAGAGCTGTTAGGCTGAGTGGCCAACTTTTGGGAACAAGCTGCTCACTCGGTTGGCCATATGTTCTCTGTATCTTGATTATTTGTAATCTTAGTTGTTTCCAACTATGGTTTGAGGGCTGGATTTGGATTTTGATTGTTTCAGTTCCTGGTCTTTGCATACTTTTTACTTTTGAGCATACCTAAATGGTCATATAAGATTGTTGAAACGATGCCACGTGAAATACCCAATGTCTTTGCTTCTTTTCTGCCTGAATACGCCTGTCACAATATACAAGACCCCGCACTTATTTGTTCATTTCTTCGTCAGTGGCATTATATGATTTCACCAAAAATACAAAGTATGCTATATTTTCCCTTTTGATATAATTAATCTAAATGATTCTATCGTTTAATCTGTGATATAAATGATGCTATGTTTTCATCTTAAATAAAATGATGTTATATGTTCACCTTTACTATTTCTAAGTTTTTATCTAAAATATAAATAATGCAATGTTTTCATCTTAAATATGTAATTGGTCCTGTGTTTTCACCTCAATTATAAATGATGTTATATGTTCACCTGTAATGATGGTATGTGTTCATGTTTAAAGTAAATGATGCTATATTTGACCCTTGATATATTCATCTTTGATAGAAACGATCCTATGTTTTCACTTTTGATATAAATGATTCTATGAAATATAACTGATGCTTATGTTCACCACTAATGAGGCGCTATGTTTTCAGCTCAAATATTAATGATGCTATGTGTTTAATAGATTAATTTCTTAAACATAAGTGATTCTATATTTTCAACTTTAATGTAAACTGATGCTTTAAAGTAAACTGATGCTTTAATGTCACTGATGCTAAAGGACCTCTTACAGTTTCAATGCAAATTTGCCTATTTTTCGACAAACTACTGCAGCTTCCATGGGAAGCCAATGTTGATAATTTTAGCATTAATATGTAGTTTTATGCATTATGAAGAAGTTTTCATATTGATTTTGAAAAAGTATCATGTCTGCAGACTAACTCTCGCTGACTTTCTCAAGAATGGTAAGTGGAACTTTCGGTCATCCAAAATACACCAAATTTTCGAATTTTCTTAGTTACTGAATTTTATTTTGTTAAACATGCTTAAAATAAAGTAAACACTACAACTGCATATAGCATGCAATAATGAGTAAATAAAAAGTATGCTAGCCTGATTTTAAGATGCAATAGGTCTAATAACCCCACCCACTTTTTAGTTTTTCAGCTGTAGACTATCATTCCCCCCCCGTGCCTCAGCTTGCCACTCACATATAATGTGTATATTGACAGTACACACATACATGCAAAGTGGCTAGCTGAGGCACGGGGAGGGGGGGGGGAAGTATCTTTATAAAAATTTTCCTGTTTTCCATACATTTAATTATAAAAACTTGCGATTTACACCAAAAATCTCAGTCTATGTGTTAAATAGCCGAAAAATTGATTTTGTACCAATTATGGGGAGTTCCGAGGAAAACATTTCAGTGGAAATTATGAAGTGTAGCAAAAGTTCATTTTTGACCATTTTTATAGGCAAATTTACATTACAACTGTCAGAGGTCCTTTTCACCTTTAATATAAATGGTGCTATGTTTTGAATTACGCTGTATTTAGGAATTAAAATAAAAAAATGATTCTATATTTTCAACTTTTATGTAAATGATGCTATGTTTTGAATTATGCTGTTTTTCGGAATTAAAATTGATTTGTCATCGTTCAAGGTGTGATGAAACCAGTAGGAGCTAAAATTCCATGAGGCGCGAAGCGCTTTTTGTAGAATTTTAGCGACGACCACTGGCTTCTTCACACGATGAACGCTGACAAATCTAATTTTCATTCTGTATTTACAGTTTGTTTTAGATCTGTATACTTTTGATTTCTACTTTCGGTTTAATACACACAAATAAACAGTGCACCATGTTGGTAACTATTTTGAAATCAGGTCAATTTCAAAATTGACCGCGGTCCATTTTTGAATTCCAAATTGGACAGCCTAATTTTGAGATAGGTCATTGTCGCTACCCAGTGTCATAATTACGGTTGTGGGTGCCTACCGACATAGCTCACGTGAGTCATAATCAGGAATGTTATTGTCAACTCTTGAACTAGAGACATATTACAAAACACACTTCTATGTAATCTGCGCCGATTATCTTTTTTAAAGATTTTTCTTGTTTATCATAATAACAAGGTTCATACGAGGTCGATTCAATAAGTAACTAGCTTTACTTCTTCCCGTAAAGACCGATCGCCTCTTTTTCTTTGTAACTACCCTCCATTACGAAATATTTGGCCCGTCGATGCTCCAATGGCATCATCCAGAAATAAAACAATTCAGGACCCTGTACGTTAACACACCCCTCAACCGCTTTTCACGGTTGCGAGTCTCAGTTGGCCATGTAAGTTTGCATATGATAGTATTTCCCAGTTATTAAACTCCCTTTTGCTGAAAATTCAAACAAAATAACTGCTTTGTATGAATACTATATTTTTATACGACAAGACGCGGCAGAAAATTATATTCATTCGAACTGAACCGCTTCAGCTCCGCTGCTCAATGATGCTCTACTTGCCATTTGCTCATCAATAAAGGATTCGGAAAACAAAGAGCTGTTAGGCTGAGCATACCTAAATGGTCATATAAGATTGTTGAAACGATGCCACGTGAAATACCCAATGCCTTTGCTTCTTTTCTGCCTGAATACGGCTGTCACAATATACAAGACCCCGCACTTATTTGTTCATTTCTTCATCAGTGGCATTATATGATTTCACCAAAAATACAAAGTATGCTATATTTTCCCTTTTGATATAATTAATCTAAATGATTCTATCGTTTAATCTGTGATATAAATGATGCTATGTTTTCATCTTAAATAAAATGATGTTATATGTTCACCTTTACTATTTCTAAGTTTTTATCTAAAATATAAATAATGCAATGTTTTCATCTTAAATATGTAATTGGTCCTGTGTTTTCACCTCAATTATAAATGATGTTATATGTTCACCTGTAATGATGGTATGTGTTCATGTTTAAAGTAAATGATGCTATATTTGACCCTTGATATATTCATCTTTGATAGAAACGATCCTATGTTTTCACTTTTGATATAAATGATTCTATGAAATATAACTGATGCTTATGTTCACCACTAATGAGGCGCTATGTTTTCAGCTCAAATATTAATGATGCTATGTGTTTAATAGATTAATTTCTTAAACATAAGTGATTCTATATTTTCAACTTTAATGTAAACTGATGCTTTAAAGTAAACTGATGCTTTAATGTCACTGATGCTAAAGGACCTCTTACAGTTTCAATGCAAATTTGCCTATTTTTCGACAAACTACTGCAGCTTCCATGGGAAGCCAATGTTGATAATTTTAGCATTAATATGTAGTTTTATGCATTATGAAGAAGTTTTCATATTGATTTTGAAAAAATATCATGTCTGCAGACTAACTCTCGCTGACTTTCTCAAGAATGGTAAGTGGAACTTTCGGTCATCCAAAATACACCAAATTTTCGAATTTTCTTAATTACTGAATTTTATTTTGTTAAACATGCTTAAAATAAAGTAAACACTACAACTGCATATAGCATGCAATAATGAGTAAATAAAAAGTATGCTAGCCTGATTTTAAGATGCAATAGGTCTAATAACCCCACCCACTTTTTAGTTTTTCAGCTGTAGACTATCATCCCCCCCCCGTGCCTCAGCTTGCCACTCACATATAATGTGTATATTGACAGTACACACATACATGCAAAGTGGCTAGCTGAGGCACGGGGAGGGGGGGGGAAGTATCTTTATAAAAGTTTTCCTGTTTTCCATACATTTAATTATAAAAACTTGCGATTTACACCAAAAATCTCAGTCTATGTGTTAAATAGCCGAAAAATTGATTTTGTACCAATTATGGGGAGTTCCGAGGAAAACATTTCAGTGGAAATTATGAAGTGTAGCAAAAGTTCATTTTTGACCATTTTTATAGGCACATTTACATTACAACCGTCAGAGGTCCTTTTCACTTTTAATATAAATGGTGCTATGTTTTGAATTACGCTGTATTTAGGAATTAAAATAAAAAAATGAGTCTATATTTTCAACTTTTATGTAAATGATGCTATGTTTTGAATTATGCTGTTTTTCGGAATTAAAATTGATTTGTCATCGTTCAAGGTGTGATGAAGCCAGTAGGAGCTAAAATTCCATGAGGCGCGAAGCGCTTTTTGTAGAATTTTAGCGACGACCACTGGCTTCTTCACACGATGAACGCTGACAAATCTAATTTTCATTCTGTATTTACAGTTTGTTTTAGATCTGTATACTTTTGATTTCTACTTTCGGTTTAATACACACAAATAAACAGTGCACCATGTTGGTAAATATTTTGAAATCAGGTCAATTTCAAAATTGACCGCGGTCCATTTTTGAATTCCAAATTGGACAACCTAATTTTGAGATAGGTCATTGTCGCTACCCAGTGTCAAAATTACGGTTGTGGGTGCCTACCGACATAGCTCACGTGAGTCATTATCAGGAATGTTATTGTCAACTCTTGAACTAGAGACATATTACAAAACACACTTCTATGTAATCTGCGCCGATTATCTTTTTTAAAGATTTTTCTTGTTTATCATAATAACAAGGTTCATACGAGGTCGATTCAATAAGTAACTAGCTTTACTTCTTCCCGTAAAGACCGATCGCCTCTTTTTCTTTGTAACTACCCTCCATTACGAAATATTTGGCCCGTCGATGCTCCAATGGCATCATCCAGAAATAAAACAATTCAGGACCCTGTACGTTAACACACCCCTCAACCGCTTTTCACGGTTGCGAGTCTCAGTTGGCCATGTAAGTTTGCATATGATAGTATTTCCCAGTTATTAAACTCCCTTTTGCTGAAAATTCAAACAAAATAACTGCTTTGTATGAATACTATATTTTTACACGACAAGACGCGGCAGAAAATTATATTCATTCGAACTGAACCGCTTCAGCTCCGCTGCTCAATGATGCTCTACTTGCCATTTGCTCATCACTAAAGGATTCGGGAAACCAAAGAGCTGTTAGGCTGAGCACACCTAAATGGTCATAAAAGATTGTTGAAACGACCCCTCGTGAAGTACCCAATGTCTTTGCTTCTTTTCTGCCTGAATACGCCTGTCACAATATACAAGACCCCGCACTTATTTGTTCATTTCTTCATCAGTGGCATTATATGATTTCACCAAAAATACAAAGTATGCTATATTTTCCCTTTTGATATAATTAATCTAAATGATTCTATCGTTTAATTTGTGATATAAATGATGCTACGTTTTCATCCTAAATAAAATGATGTTATATGTTCACCTTTACTATTGCTAAGTTTTTATCTAAAATATAAATAATGCAATGTTTTCATCTTAAATATGTAATTGGTCCTGTGTTTTCACCTCAATTATAAATGATGTTATATGTTCACCTGTAATGATGGTATGTTTTCGTGTTTAAAATAAATGATGCTATATTTGACCCTTGATGTATTCATCTTTGATAGAAACGATCCTATGTTTTCACTTTTGATATAAATGATTCTATGAAATATAACTGGTGCTTATGTTCACCACTAATGAGGCGCTATGTTTTCAGCTCAAATACAAATGATGCTATGTGTTTAATGGAGTCATTACTTAAACATAAGTGATTCTATATTTTCAACTTTAATGTAAACTGGTGCTTTAAAGTAAACTGATGCTTTAATGTCACTGATGCTAAATGTTCACCTTTAATATAAATGGTGCTATGTTTTGAATTATGCTGTATTCCGGAATTAAAATTGATTTGTCAGCGTTCAAGGTGTGATGAAGCCAGTGGGAGCTAAAATTCCATGAGACGCGAAGCGCTTTTTGTAGAATTTTAGCGACGACCACTGGCTTCTTCACACGATGAACGCTGACAAATTAAATTTTCATTCTGTATTTACAGTTTGTTTTAGACCCTTCTGTGCTGTTTTCTCAGTAATTTAGCGTAGAATATGCTAAATATGAAAACAACTAACTCAGTAACGACGTGTACGGCCACTACGTTAGATAACCGTCGCTATGACGTGGCGTCAGTTGAACGTTACTATAATCAATCAAGACATTCGTTTACTTAGGCGTCGATTGACGACAATGTCACATGATCAGTTGTCGTTCATCGGTGTATGTATTTGCTCTAAAAGGTTTTACTGTCGAGCGAAAATATGAACACAAAATATAAACGTTTCTTTCTGTCGTGGTAGTGGTGGTAAGTTACGTTGCGACAACTTGACTCTAACCTAGTGTCCTCATTTGAATTTTTCCTTGTTCAAATGAGGAAGTTTGTCTCGCATTACTTAATTTATCCTTTAAAGTAGGTAAAAGATAAGCAGAAAAAATGACAGCAGATACATATATTTAACCTTTCTGAAAACTTACCAACACCTACGTAAAAAGCCCCTCCTTTTTGGCGAATGGTTGACACAGTTTTAATTTTCTCTAGCCCTTTTTTAACCACTCGCTTTTACTAATGCATCGGCGATACAGAAACAGAACGCCCGAGCGAGTATAATGCATTAGGCTAGAGTCGGGTAACTTCGGTCAGCAGGTAAATTCGGACATTGACATTGTTTCCTTTATATGTCAGTTGTTTGGAATTAAAACAAAAATAACTGGGCAAACAGTGGAAATCCTGATGAGACGGCTCTCTTCTGGATTTTCACTATTTGAAATAGTATGTCCGAATTTACCCACCGCCCGAAGTTACCCGACTCAACCCTAATCTGAACGCTGAACAGACACTTGAACTTTATTTACAAGGTATGGATATACGTTCAGGGGTTGGGGAACACTCTTCCGTTGTCTGTTTCCCTTTCTTCTCAGTGTGGTTAATTCTTAAAGAGAGATTTGACTCCTCTGTCAACAGTTTTTCATTTGAAAGTCGATCCCTTTTTGTTAGGATTCTGTGCACAAGAGAACCAAACTGGAAGTCATAAAAGTAGTTTCTTTGTAAATATGGCTGAACAACATAGAGGTATGCCCACACACCTTAAACACTTAAAAAAATGAATAAACCTAGAGGATTCAGAAACAATACTTATATATTGTAAGGTTTTTTTGAATACCCATCGAGTTCCTCGCATTTAGATCTCACCCATGCCTTGTAAGCTCATAATTCCATTCGACTGAACTGCAAACTCAAAGAGTACTATAAAATAAATTTATTATTAAATTTATTATTATTATTATCATTACATGTATTATTATTATTATTATTATTATTATTATTATTATTAATACACAATACAGTTTACTAGAGGATCAAATTCATTTCTTTAATTAGGCCTAAGAGTTAATCCCCATTCAGAAGGGAAGCAGCAAACATGAAATTTGCAGAGTTGCTACCCCTTAAAAGGTACCATTTACCTTAAAGCTGTGCCGTCGCTGGAAGTGAACATGATATAAGCCGTGACACGAGAAAAGCAACAAAGAGGTTGTGCACCCAGTGCAGACTCAGATCAGCCTGGGTATCCGTCCAGTCCACTCAGACTCTCCGCTAAGCGCTTAAAGGGTAGCTTAGGGTATAAACTACCTCCATGCGGACAGCGAAGACTCTGATTGGACTGGGCGGATGCCCAGGCTAATCTGATTCTGCGCTGGGCGCACAACAACCTTTTTGGTTTTCTCGTGTTACGGCTCAATTACCAAGTTAATAATCACAAAGAAAGACCAAAATTAGAAGTGGATGAAAACTCTCCTCCTTAATGCGTGACGTTACTACAGAGTGGGCCCTCCGTACGAAGAGGAAGACGCGAGCCAAGAATCATAACCGTAACCCCCATCTTATGGCGACAAAGGACCGAAGTGTATTAGCAAACCTGGTCCACGTACAGCTTGATATAGACTACAAACACAAACTATAACTTGTATTTTACGAACAGTTATGGCTGCTGTCTCAAAAGCTACTGTATAGTGGACGTCGACATTTGCACTGAAATGCTTTATAACAATTAGTAGTTCATTTGCGACGTTCTCCAATTCGCAAGGGGCGTCTTTAAGATTTTACTTATAAACTGGACCATTGGATGGATGACTTGCAATTTTACGTCCTTTTTAACAGTATTTCAGTCATATCAGGACAATGGGAGTGTGATGATGAAAGACTGTGTGCAATGGAAACCCCGCTTATAACTGGAAAGATTGAAACTGGACTGACTGCAGTTTGTTGAATATATTTAAAATACAGACTAGCATAGGGTTCTGAAGTTATTTACTTGTTAGAAGATTTCTGCATACAATCATCGAGGTTAGAAGATCATTTGAAGTTGAATTATCTTTAACTGATCCCTAAGCTTGCTTCATCCGTATGTGTCTCGTATTCGCCGTGAATATGGGGAAAGCTATTCATTAATACGTTATGGTAGCAGCAAGGCAAATCATTTTGAAGGGCTGTTTAATAATGAAAATGGTTGATTGAATGCAGAAACACAAAAAACAGGCTCTTTTGTAGAGGAACGGTCGGCCTGACGATCTTAGGGCCTATGTGGTCTTGGTCTTATTGTCTTTTTTTACGTTTTTAAAAGACACTTTTTCTTGTAATGAAATAAATTAAAAATCTTTAGTAATTTTGCCGTTCAAAGATCATCAAAGCAGAAAACATATTATAATAATGTTGATTTTAAGACTAAATCTGCCCATGCCAGCACAGAGTCTGGTTAAATTGTTTTTCCTGCACCAATGATTATATTTTTGTATATGTTTCTTTTGTTTTAGGATGCCTTCATGTCAAACGTTCTTAATCGTTAAATGAAATATAAAAATTAATGGGATGTGACTGGCCAGTTGAGTTATTTGAGGTCCAATGGCATAGAAGATTTACTTTACTAATCCTTAACAAAGTACTTGAAATGCAGTAAGAGGAAATTCTGATTGGGGTAAAAAAAAAAGTGACGATAAAGATGAAAACCACATTCCTGACACGTTTACCGATTGGCAATCCGTCAAACTCGGCACACGCGAGACTGTACATGTTTTTTTACAGACAACTTTCATACCATTCTTTGGTGTGTCCCTTGCTTCCAAAGGATCTTACTTTTCAGAACATATCTAAATTCAGATCATCTTATGTTTCATTGGTTCATATGAGGGCAAAACAACAAACATTGTTAATTATACCCCCGCTTTGAAAAAGTGGTGGGTATACTGGTTTACATCTGTCCGTCCGCCCGTCCTTCCGTCCCTCCGTCATTCCGTCTGTCCCCTTTTAATCAAATTTTTCGTCAAAGATTTCTCCACAACCATACAAGCTAGAATGGTCCTATTTGCCTCGGAGGGCGACGACGATGTGTTGTATCGTGGGATTGAGAACCAGCCTTCTCCTGCATATTCTCCCCTTTATTTGTCCATTTTTCTTTATTTCCATACTTTTGAATAATGAATTTTTTTCGTCGAAGATTTTTCCACAACCATTCAAGCTAGAATGGTCATATTTGGCACAGAGGTTGATGACGATGTGTTGTTTCGTGGATTTGAGAACCTGCCTTCTCCTGCTTATTCTTCCCTTTCTTTGCCCATTTTTCTTTATTTCCATACTTTCAATAATAAAATGTTTCGTCAAAGATTTCTCCACAGCCATTCACAGATTTCACAGTAACCTTTCAAGGCAGAATGTTCATATTTGGTATACAGATTGATAACAAGTTATTGTATCGTGGGAATGCAAACTAGCCGTAACTGGCATATTCTTTCTTGTATTCGTCCAATTTTCTTTCTCTCCAGACTTTGACTAATGACTTTTTTGTCAAAGGTTTCTAAGCAGCCATTGCAAGTTAGAGGAGGGATATTTTGTTTGCAGGTTGACGATAATTGTTGTATTGTGGGATCGAGAGCCAGCCTTCTACTACTTATTCTTCCCGATATTTTTCCAATTTTTCTTTCTCTCCTTACTTTGAATAATGCAATTTTTCATAACAAATTTCACAGCATCCTTTCAAGTTTGAATCTTCATATTTGGTATACAGACTGATAAAGGCTTATGTCTTACATGTATTTATTAATTTTTCTGTCTGTGTGAAATCATTTTATTCCATATTACATAGAAAGGGATTTATTGATATTTGGTATACATGTTGACGAGGAGTTCTCTCTCGCTACACTTTATGTAACGAAAATAACACCATTTGATTAAAGCACTTAAGAGGGGGTATAGTCGGATTCTCCGACAGTTATAGTTTATACAGTAATAATCTCAATTTGAGTATGTAAAACTGGAATGAAAGAAGAACATATGAGAAGAAGAGAAAGGAACTTTTTATTGCGTAGTTGTATGTGCCCCAAAGTTGTCAGTTACACTCTAAAGCCGTCATCACTGTTATTTGATGTTTATTAATGAGCCGCGACACGACAGAACCAACAATGAGGCTGTGCGCCCAGCGCAGACTTCGATCAGTCTGGGCATCCGCCAAGTTTGATCATGCTCTTTGTTAGGTGTTCAAAGGGTAGCTGAGGGTCCAAGCTACCTCCATGCGGACAGCGAGGACTCTGATCAGACTGGCTGGATGCCCAGGCTGATCCGAGTCTGCGCTGGGCTCACAACCACATTGTTGGTTTTCTCATGTCGCGGCTCATTTCGTTTAATTTCTATTCTAACAACCATTGAATGGTTTAATGAATAATGCATTTGAGCAAATGCAAACATACTGTCTGAAATTGAAACACAGCGTGACAATCCCGCTTCGCCTGTCAAGTCTGGGGCCGTATTCATAAAACGACTTAAGTGGTTGCTGTGGTGTTGCTATGGCTAAAACTGTATGAAGGAGATTTCCTACAACTACGAAACTTGGTCTGGAGGAACAGTCTTTGTAAGACTGTTCCTCCAGAGCAAATTTCGTAGTTGTAGGGAATCTCCTTCAAAGAAATTTAGCCTTAGCAACAGCATAGCAACCACTTAAGTCGTTTTATGAATACGGCCACTGGTCTATCCAATAACCTTGCAAGGTCGTTCGGGCACCACAGATGGTCTTGCAACTATCTATTTCCACCTGGTCCTGTTTTCAGCTGCCATATGGTTTGTGTATATCGTTAATAGTGAATCAGAACGAGTCTTTTTTATTATCTCTTGTGGATTCACAAACCACCACTGTAGGCGGCTGCGTCCACTATCGTCACAGCTTTGTTTACTACCGTATCGTAAGCTTTAAAAGTTTTCCCAATCCTGGCTTCTTACAAAGGGCCTGTAATAAAGAAAAGAGCTCTACAAAAGTGAATACCAATACTGAATATTACTTGTATAAACAAGTATAGTCGTCAAAACAAGAAGCGCCGCTTCTTTGAGTTTGAGATTTAATATAGATTTTAAGCGTTCAAAGTATGTTTGATTTCTGCTGGTTATCGTTATTTCCTGCATATGCACACACCATACTAAGTCTATTCTATTCTATTCTATCCCATAACCTTACTAGGTCGTTGGGGCACCACAGCTGACTTCAAAACAATCCCTTTCCACCTTGTCCTGTCTTCAGCTGCCCTAGCTGAGCTGGCAAAATCCATTCCAGTCCACTCCTTGATATTGTCTTCCCACCTCTTCTTCTGTCTACCTCTTCTTCTTTTTCCTTTCACTGTGCCCTGAAGAATTGTCTTTGCTAAACCAGAAGACCTTGAGACGTGGCCAAACCACCTTAGTTTCCGTTTCTTGACCAGCGTCAGGAGTTCATCATATTCTCCAATGGCTGCTTGGATCTTCCTGCAAACCTCCTCATTGGTTATATGGTCCTTGTACGAAATGTTCAGTAACCTTCGGTAGCATCTCATCTCAAAGGCCTGCGTTCTTTCCTCTAACTCTGCTGTCAAGGTCCATGATTCACAGGCATACAGAAATATGGAAATGACAAGGGAGCGCATAAGTGTCACCTTTGATCCAAGAGATATGTTGTTATCTCTCCAAATTGGTTTCAGCTTGGCAAGAGCTGAAGTGGCTTGCTTACAGTACCCAGCTTCTGCCCCTTTACCTTGATCTCCCTCTGGATGCCATCTGCGCTGTTTGTCATCAGTTTGGTCTTCTCAGCACTGATCTCCATCTTATACCTTGTGCAGGTCTGGTCGAGACTTTCAACTAGAGCTTCTAGTTCCTGCTCTTCCTCAGCAAGAGCGTCTATGTCATCGGCAAACCGCAGGTTGGTAATATTTCTGCCGCCTATGCTAACCTTTCCGTCATGTTCTTCCAGAGCATCGGACATGATCCGTTCGAGAAAAATGTTGAAGAGGGTGGGTGACAGAAGACATCCTTGTCTTACTCCAACTGTTGTTCTGAACCATTCTCCTGTGCTGCCATTTATCAGGACTGCACTTGTAGCCTTGTCGTATAGCTGCTCAATGGTGCGAACTAGGTTTGCATTGATATTGTACTTCCTCATGGTGGCCAATAAGGCTGCATGCCATACCCTGTCAAAGGCTTTTTTGAAATCAATGAAGACATGGTACAGATTCTGCTGATGTTGGAGATACTTTTCACACAGGATTCTAAGGTTGAAGATCTGTTCTGTGGTGCTCCTTCCTGCTCGGAACCCAGCCTGTTCCTCAGCGATTATCTCTTCGGCTTGTGGCTTAAGCCTGTTCAAGATAACTTTCAGCATGACTTTGCTTGAATGACTGATGAGGCTGATGGTTCTGTAGTTCTGGCAGAGCTGTAGGTTGCCCTTTTTAGGGAGAGTAATAATCAGCGACTGAGTCCATGGGGTAGGCCATTCTCCTGTTCTCCAGATCCTGTTACAGATATCTGTTAAAACATCAATCATGGTCTCCCCTCCAGCTTGAACAAGTTCTGCTGGTATATTATCAACTCCGGCAGATTTTCCCTTCTTCAGTGCTGCTACTGCAATCTCAACTTCCACGCGAAGGACCGGTTGTTGCTCTTCATCTGGGGGCTGACTGCAGTCCAGAACCGTATTGTCACCATCAGTCTCATGGTTGTATAATTCTGAGCAATATTCTGTCCATCTGCTGAGAATCTCTTGTTCTTCTGTAAGGCATTTCCCAGACTTGTCCTGGATAGTTGTGGATCTACCCTGTTTCTCTGAAGTTAGATCCTTCACCAGCTGGTATGCTTTCTTGCTGTTGTTTTTGTTCAGGCAAGTTTCGATCTCCTCGCACTGACTAGCTATCCCAGTAACATCCAAATCACGAGCTGCCGCTGCTAGCCTCAGCAGCAGCTGCTGATAGCCTCGCAGCAGCTGCTGATAGCCTCGCAGCAGCTGATGACGTTTTACCCCAGTAAGTTTGGTTTTAGCCCACTTTCTAGGAACGATCGGCTCGATATAGGTAAGTGTTCTTGTAAGGGCTGTAAAGCCCAAAATAATAATGACAAATAATGATAATAATAATAATAATAATAATAACGTCTGTGTTTAAAATGAATAACTGTAGTTGCAGTTATACAATAATAGGATTTATCTTTCGCAGGCCTCTCCCTTGTGCCTATATATAGTTTACAGACATGTTAACTTATTTCCTTTGCGAGAATAATATATACTAGAATGGAATAGCTACAAAAATGAATTAAAAAAAAAATAAATACAAAAAAAAATAATCTGTTTCCTTGGCAAAGATTAAAACATGGTACATATAAGAGACTGAATTGGAATAGTTTGCTTCCCTTACATACCAACAAAATATAATAAGCTTCTAAATTATAAATAAAAAAAATAAAGGTGTACCGTATTCGACCCGTTTAGCGCACTTTGCACATTAAATACTTTCAGTAGACATTCTTCCTAATAAACGCACATTTCAAAGAATTATTATATATAGAAATAAACTGAATCATTAGAGAAAAGCTGCATATAGTCATGCAGGATGGAGATGCTTTGAAAGTGAAAACTGTAAGATTTTATAGTGTTTTCAGCACTTGTAACAAGCAATCAAAGGGATAAACCAGTAAAAATATGTGCGCTAAAAATCATATGCCTCAGAACTTCCCATGATCCCATTATTGGGTCACGTGCGCTAATAGGGTCGATTACAAAATATAAATTTGGACGGCTGTGTGCAACTATAGTCATAGTTACGTATCGCTGACCACATGGGGAACGTCGTTAGGAGAAGAGAACAGAACAAAACAATATACATAGGACTTGGACGAACACTCGGCGCCAGGGGTGTGCAACTATAGTTACGTACGCACTTGGCGAACGTCGTTAGGAGAACTGAAACAGAACAGTACATAAAATCCAATGTCGTTACGAGAATTGAAATACACATACAATAAAATCCAACAGATGGAAACCGCTGAGCCACTTCGGGAACATCGTTACGAGAGATGAAAAAAAATCAGCAGTGCGAATGCAGGTTGGGGTGGGGAATGAGACATTTTCAGCACTCTTTTATTTGGTTGATACATGTAAAAAATGCTGAAAAATAAAGTTTATCTTATATCTCAGCCCTGTCTCGTAGATCACACCTGTAATCTCTTTCATCGGAAATTTGTGTTACAACAATAATTCTGGAGAAGCAAGAAATTTTGCTAGTCAAATAAAAGTATTTGCTTTCCCAGTGCGCAGTGAGCAAGTAGAAAATTGTTACATTTGTCAGGTCTTGGTCAGCCCATTTATTGATATCACTTATTCAAAGAATGGATATCATAACTTCGAATTATGGATGTCAAATATCCGATTTTATGGATATCACCAATTCGAATTATGATATCACTAATTCGATTTATGGATAGCCATAATTAGAGTTATTGATAGCTATGGGCAGTATTATGGAAATACATACATATGAGCCGCGACAAGAGAAAACCAACAATGTGGTTGTGCACCCAGTGCAGATTCAGATCAGCCTGGGCATTCGCCAAGTTTGATCAGACTCTTCGTTTAGTGCCCAAAGGGTAGCTAGGGTCGTAGCTACCTCCATGCGGACAGCGAAGCCTCTGATTAGACTGGGCGGATGCCCAGGCTGATCTGAGTCTGCGCTGGGTGCACAACCAGATTGTTGGTTTCCCGTGTCGCGGCTCATATATGTAATTCGAAGTAGGGATATCCATATTTTAAATAAGTTATATCAAGAAATCGGGCTGATTAATTGATATCCATAATTTGAATAGTAAATATCCATAAATAATCGCAGAGCAGTCGTTATTTAAACTTATTATTTGTAACGAAGAATATATGATATCCATAATTCTAATTACTGTTATACATAAACGGGCCCAAATATTGATATCCGTAACCCGAATTATGGATTTTACTTAATATTTGAATTATGGATATCTAATAATCTTAATGATTAATGGATATCACTAATTCGACATTGGTATCACCTATTTGATTTATTGATATCCATTAGTAATAAGTGATATCCGATATCCATAATTCGATTTATGACCATCCATAAATCAAATTATGAATATCCAAAAATCGGATTTGTGATATCCATGATACAAATTATATCTATTAATAATTATGATTTTCGGATATCCTGAGTTCGAATTATGGATATCGATAATTCGAATTATGGACATCTATAAAAATAGTGATGTTCATAATTCGAATTATCACTAGGATACGTGTACAGTGTTTGAGAGTCCGCGTATTTTTTAATGTTATTAATTATTATAAATGAAATAAACTCAGAGTTAAATATGACCATTAACATCTTAAACAGCGTTGAAATTCGGAGTTAAAGTACTTATTACAGAAAACGTATCTTAAAAAACATGATAAAGTTGTCTCACAATACCGTAATACCGATATATCGCAAATCCGTTTTCGCTCAGCTAGCAAGCTAATTTAAGGTAGGTCAATAGTACCTCTGGCATCAACTATCAACTGCAGCTGTACAGAAAGAAACAACTGCTGCTGCCTCTGAGACAACACCAGGTCCGCAACTTCAGCTGAGACTCCCGCAGAAGATACTATAATTAGCTAGTCAACATGGCATTTATTTTTTCTCGTCGTTTTTAAATTTTCTTACTGATCTTGGCCACTCTTTTCTCTTTTTCCCTCTCTTCTTATTTGCCTTTTTATTGCTCATTTATCCCCTGTTTTTAGTTTGGCTCTACTTGTTGGGTAAGATCAGCAAGATGTTTGAAAAAAAAAGATGCCTAGGCTGATCTGAGTCTGCGCTGGGCGCACAACCACTTTGTTGGTTTTCTCGTGGCGCAGCTCATTTGTGCCTTTCTTTGGAGGTAATTGCTCAAAACTGTCAAGTGAGCTGCACTATGTTGTAACAGGCAGTTGTACTGCACTGTCCTGAAACAGTCATTTAATTACAATTATTTTTTCCTGCATTTAGAGCTTCTAGTGTCATCTCAATGTATGTGTTTGAGGACTAATACTAAGAGCATGCAAGACCATGGTACTGGTATAAACAGAGAAATAAAAAAAAACAGAATCCTTGAATATGCAAGGTCGTTAGGGTTGTTCAGAAAGCCATTGTCAGCATCAACGAAAAAAAAAAATAAATAAATAGCAGCTGACGTCCCTCTGCTGCCATATATTTACGTAAGGTTTATTTTCTCTTTTTCCTTCAAATATGTGTTTTCAGTGTAGACACAAAACTGTTTTGTTTGTTTAGGTACTCAAACTGGTGTTTGCTTTTTCACATAGCCACTTTGGGTGTTTTGCATGACAGATATGCGTTATATGTAGTTTAGGGCTCGCAACGAATTAAGTTACCTTTCAAATATCCCTTCGGGCACATGGGGTTTGATCAGCTTTGAGCCAACGTCGATTCGACGTCATGATAATCATAGTGCCCGAAGGGATATTACAAGAAGAAGCGTCACACAGTTCTCTTCAATTTGCATAACAGATGTGCCTTATATGTAGTTTAGGGCTCGCAACGAGTTAAGTTACCTAACAAATATCCCGTCGGGCACATGGCGGTATGATCAGCTTTGAACCAGCGTCGGTTCGACGTCATGATATCGAATCGACGCTGGTTCAATGCTGGCTAAACATAGTGCCCGAAGGGATATTACAAGAAGAGTCACACAGTTCTCTCCATTTTGCATAAGAGATGTGCGTTATATGTAGTTTAGGGCTCGCAACGAATTAAGTTACCTTACAAATATCCCGTCGGGCACATGGGGTATGATCAAGTTTGGACCAGCGTCGATTCGACGTCATGATAATCATAGTGCCCGAAGGGATATTACAAGAAGAAGCGTCACACAGTTCTCTTCAATTTGCATAACAGATGTGCCTTATATGTAGTTTAGGGCTCGCAACGAGTTAAGTTACCTAACAAATATCCCGTCGGGCACATGGCGGTATGATCAGCTTTGAACCAGCGTCGGTTCGACGTCATGATATCGAATCGACGCTGGTTCAATGCTGGCTAAACATAGTGCCCGAAGGGATATTACAAGAAGAGTCACACAGCTCTCTCCATTTTGCATAAGAGATGTGCGTTATATGTAGTTTAGGGCTCGCAACGAATTAAGTTACCTTACAAATATCCCGTCGGGCACATGGGGTATGATCAAGTTTGGACCAGCGTCGGTTCGACGTCATGATATCGAATCGACGTTGGTCAAATGCTGGCTAAGCATAGTGCCGAAGGGATATTACAAGAAGAGTCACACAGTTCTCTCCAATTCGCATGACAGATGTGCCTTATATGTAGTTTAGGGCTCGCAACGAATTAAGTTACCTTACAAATAACCCGTCGGACACACGGGGCTTGATCAGCTTTGGACCAACGTCGAATGACGTCATGATATCGAATCGACGTTGGTCCGATGCTGGCTAAGCATAGTGCTCGAAGGGATATTACAAGAAGAGTCACAGTTCTTTCCAATTCGCATGACAGATGTGCCTTATATGTAGTTTAGGGGTCGCAACGAATTAAGTTACCTTACAAATAACCCGTCGGGCACATGGGGTTTGATCAGCTTTGAACCGAAGACGATTCGACGTCATGATGTCGAATCGACGTTGGTTCAATGCTGGTTAGGCATAGTGCCCGAAGGGATATTACAAGAAGAGTCACACAGTTTTCACCAAGCAAAGATAATGTCTAAGTGGGATAGGTTAGGATATAGCTCAGAGGAAAGAAATTAATAGCTTTAAGTATTAATGATTCTTGACTCACATATTATTCTGTATTTATTAAGGTGATATTATGCACTTATTGTACTACCTGTCACACCGTTTATATTTGTATTGCACGTATGTACATGCATATGCTCAAGGGCTACATAACCTATATAGCACTTGAATAAACATTCTTCTTCATATATATATACATAAATGCTACGGGTGTGAAAAGAATTTGTGATGCAACATTTGGTGGTGAGAGAGACACTTCCTGGCACTCTTTTTATTGCAAGACTGACATCTTTTGATATTTTGTGCTGGGGCCCAATATTTGTTGTTTCTAGTTGTTGATAGAGAGTGTTGCAACTTTTTCTACTTTGTTGCTGTTACACTGCTGCTTCTGTTCGTGGTATGATAGTGACAACTGATGCTGATGTTTTCAATATTCTTTTCTTAAGATTGATATATGCTGCCTGTGATAATGGTGTTATTAAAAGTGTCAGCCACTGTTTATAGTAAGGATTTAGGCTTATATTACTGTTTTTGCCGTGTGTAGTATTTGCAGACACTAATGTTGGTGGTTTGACAGGAGTAACATCTGCTGCTCCGCCAGTTTTCATAAGCAGATGCTGATGTTTGTACCAGAGACCACATCATCTGTCGATATTGAAGATCAGAGAGACATCAGGTGCTGCCATTAGTACTGAGAATAACTTTTGCTGCTGCTGTAAGTAAAAGCAATAGCTGCTGATGGAGAAGTCAGTTCCTGATGCTGGTGTCATAAGCAGCTGCTAGTGTTTTTTATAGTTACACCACCATCTGCCGATATCGGAGAACAGAAGGACATCAGCTGCTGCCATAATGTATTCAGGATAACTTTTGCTGCTGTTGTTGATGAAATCTTCAGCTGCTGATAATGTAGTCAGTTGCTGATGGTGGTGTCATAAGCAGCTCCTGGTGTTGTTTATTAGTGATAGTGACACCACCATCTTTTGCTATTGGAGAACAGCGGGACATTAGCTGCTGCCATAAGTATTTAGAATAACTACTGCTGTTGATGAAAGCATCAGCTGCTGATGGTGATGTCAGTTGCAAATGGTGGAGTCAGAATGAGCTGCTGATGTTATTATTAGTGACAGTGACCCTACCATCTGCCGATATCGGAGAACAGAGGGATATCAGCTACTGTCATTAGTATTGAGAATAACCATTACGGATGCTGTTGATTAAGTATTAGCTGCTAATGGTGATGTCAGTTGCTGATGGTGGTGACTTAGCAGCCGCTGCTTTTAGTAAATGACACTATCATCTGCCTATATCGGAGATCAGAGGGATGTCAGCTGTTGCCACTAGTGTTTAGAATACATTTTGCTGCTGCTGTAAGTAAAAGCATAGGCTGCTGAAGGTGGTGTCAGTTACTGATGGTGGTATTATAAGCAGCTGCTGGTGTTGTTTTAGTGACACCACCATCTGTCGAAAGCATTAGCTGTTGATGGTGGTTTTTAATTGGTACAATTGCTAATGCCGCAGTTGCAGTTAGTACGGCTTATCGCTTTTGTCTTATTCTTTTTTGGTGATAGAAGTAGCAGATTTTATGGGGTTTTTTAATTCACACGCTGCTGCAGCTGGTTGTAAAAGAGCCGCATCCTGCAACCTAGGTGGAGAGTAAGATTTGCTGTTGTTGTCTAAGGGGAGGAATGAAATAACTTCTACTGCTGTTAATTTGAAGATACAACAGCTGCTGCTGTTGTCACAGCAAATATCACAGAAACCATCAGCATCAGTTTTCACTCGTTGATAAACAACAGCACAATATATCACTCTAGTCACGTACACCACAAGAAGTAGTAACTCTCACTAAAACTTACTGCAGATATCACTCCGTCCACTGTCAGCAGCAGCTATCACCCTCGTAACAGAAGGCAGCAGCAAAGGTTAGTTTCGTCTCCAGAAGCAGCTCCTGGTATCATGAGTATAACCACCAACAGATGGTAGAAAAAAGATATAATTCAAGCAGCAGCAACTGAAGTCACTCTCACTACTTTCCTTTAACAGCAGGCAGTCCACAAACAGACGACATATACAGATATTTAATCCAGCAGAAGCAACACCTGCCATTCTCACTACCTATCTTCAACAGCAGGCAGTTCATCAACAGATGGCAGATACAGATATTTAATCCAGCAGCAGCAACAGCTGTCACTCTCACTACCCTACTTCAAAAGCAGGTAGTCCACAAACAGATGGCAGATACAGATAATTTGTCCAGCAGCAGCAACAGCTGAAACTCAATACCTATCTTCAAAACGGGCAATGCACAAACAGATGGCAGATACAGATATTTAATCCAGCAGCAGCAACAGCTGTCACTCTCATTACATATCTTCAACAGCAGGCAGTCCACCAACAGAAGGTAGATACTGATATTTAGTCCAGCAGCAGCAACAGCTGTCACTTTCACTACCTATCTTTAACAGCAGGCAGTCCACCTACAGATGGTAGATACAGATATTTAATCCAGCAGCAGCAACAGCTGTCACTCTAACTACCTATCTTCAACAGCAGGCAGTCCACCTACAGATGGTAGATACAGATATTTAATCCAGCAGCAGCAACAGCTGTCGCTCTCACTACCTTTCTTGAACAGCAGGCAGTCCACCAACAGATGGCAGATACAGATATTTAATACAGCAGGAGCAACAGCTGTAACTCTGACCACCTGTCTTCAACAGCAGGCAGTCCACAAACAGAAGGCAGATACAGATATCTAGTACAGCAGCAGCAACAGCTGTCACCCTCACTACCTATCGTCAACAGCAAGCAGATGGCAGATACAGAAATTTAATCCAGCAGCAGCAACAACTGTCACTCTCACTATCTATCTTCAACAGCAAGCAGTCCACCAACAGATTGCATGAACAAATATTTAATCCAGCAGCAGCAACAGCTGTCACTCTCACTATCTATCTTCAACAGCAGGCAGTCAACCAACTGCTTGCAGATACAGATATTCAATCCAGCAGCAGCAACAGCTGTCACCCTCACTACCCTTCTTCAACTGCAGGCAGTCCACAAACAGATGACAGATACAGATATTTAATGCAGCAGCGGCAACAGCTGTCACTGTCACCACCTATCTTCAACAGCAGGCAATCCACAAGCTGCTTGCTGATACAGATATTCAATCAAGCAGCAGCAACAGCTGACACTCTCACTACCTATCTTCAACAGCAGGCAGTCCACTAACAGATGGTAGATACAGATATTTAATCCAACAGCAGCAACAGCTGACACTCAGCTGCTGCTATTAGTAGTAAGAAAAGCTTCTGCAGATGCGTTTGATAAAAGCATCAGCTGCTGATGGTGGTTTAGCAGTTGCTGATGGTTGTGTCGTAAGCAGGTGCTCATTTTCGTATTAATGACAACATCATTTGGCGATATTGGAGAACAATGGGATATCAGCTGCTGCAATCATGAGAAAGAATAGCTTTTGCTGCTTTTTTTATGAAAACATCAGCAGCTACTGTTGGTGGTTTGGCAGCTGTTGGTGGTGATGTGGTGGTGATGTGATAAGCAGCTGCTGATGTTAATATCTGCGACCACATCATTTGCCGATATGAAAGAACAAAATGACACTTGCTACCTATTAGAAGTGAAAATAGCTTTTGCTGCATCTTTGACGAAAGCATCAGCTGCTGATGGTTCTTTGGCAGCTGCTGATGGCGGTAACATAAGCAGCTGCTGATGTTACTGTCAATTACACCATCATCTGCCGATATCGGAAAACAAAGGGACATTAGCTGCTGCGATCAGTAATAGGAAAAACTTTTGATGCTGATTTTGATGAAAGCATCAGCTGCTGATGGCGGTTTGGCAGCTGGTGATGGTAGCATAAGCAGCTGCTGCTGTTATTATCAGTGACCACATAATCTGCCAATATGGAAGAGGGGCATCACCCGCTGCTATTATTAGTAAGAATAGCTTCTGCAGCTGCGTTTGATAAAAGCATCAGCTGCTAATGGTGGCTTAGCAGTAGCTGATGGTGGTATCATAAGCAACAGCTCATCTCAGTATTAATGACTAATTTGCTGATCATTTGCGGATATCGGATCAGAGGGACATCAGCTGATGCCATCATGAGTAAGAATAGCTTTTGCTGCTGATCTTGATAAAAGCATCAGCAGCTACTGATGGTGGTTTTTGCAGCTGCTGGTGCTGGTGTCATAAGCAACTGCTGATTTTAATATCAGTTGTAAGGGTAGTATATACGTGGCAAGCAGAATTCTCGGTTGGAAGAGAATTATCACATAAATGGTTTATTAGGTGTGAATATATATAGTGTCCCTTGAAACGATTTACTCAGAAAATTATGTCCGGAAAATGCTATTTATTGTGCAGTCTACAGGTTCAAAAGCCATTCTTCAATTAGCAATATAATCTGCCTGAATTATGTATTATCTCATGTGCTTTCATTTTGTGTTGTTAGTATAATTTAGTTAAAACGGCTGAGAATTGGAAATTATGCTAATGAAGTTGGTATTTGTCTATAATATCTGATTAATACTTATAATAATTTATATGCTATGGACGGACGCTCGGCGCCCCGTTACTGCGGCTATGGATACGTTCCGCTGAGGTGCGGGGGTAACGTCGATATGAGAATTGAAATATGATGATGACGGTAAAGTGTGATTGTATATTCTGATACAATTAATAAGTTTTCCAATAGATACCAAGTTTTGCCTAAGAAGTCGTTCTCAGGAACACAAGTAGGCCTACCATGTTTTACTTGATCTCAAATTTCTGAAATCTGATCTTTGCTAAATTTCCTCACCCCCTAACTCTGGGGTTGGGCTGCAAAATACGTTCACTTAAATTAAAATAAGCTTGCTAGTTAGTGTTAGGCTATAGAGGAAACATTATCTGAAATCATGCCATTTTTCATTAATGTAAATAAAATCATTGAATACAAATTACTTTTTTTCATATTCTCAGACAAGCTCAAAAGAAGAACCCGTGGGGAGAAGGTTTGTTATTGTTCGTCTGTCTGACTGTCCTCGACTGGGACTGGTCGTCCGTCTGTCTGTCCTTATCTGGGTCTGTCTGTCTGTCTGTCTGTAGGACAGTATTTGTTCGTTAGTCCGTACAACACTATTGTTCGTGTTTAGTGTTAGACAGGGCTATTGACCTGCCCGGGGGTGCTGATTGGGACTAAACGGACAAATACTTATGTGTATAAACTTGTACAAAGCATAAGAGAGCCAATATGATAGAAGAAATAGTGCGATATACTATTTCGGGACAGTTTAATACTTAAGTTGAGAGCTAACCTATTGCGTTTTTTTCCCTTTGAATTATTAAAGGGCTCGTCCCGTTACATTTTTGGGGCTCGTCCAGTTACATTTTTGGGGCTCTTCCCGTTACACAGTGACCAAATTATCTGCCGATATGGAAAAACAGAAGAACACTTGCTGCTGCCATAAGGAGAAAGAATAGCTTTTGCTGCATCTTTTGATGAAAGAGACAGCTGCTGATGGTTCTTCGGCAGCTGCTGATGGCGGTATCATAAGCAGCTGCTGATGTTACTGTTAATGACACCATCATCTGCCGATATCGGAGAACAAAGGGACATAAGCTGCTGCCATCAGTAGTAAGAAAAATCTTTTGATGCTGCTTATGATGAAAGCATCAGCTGCTGATGGTGGTTTGACAGCTGCTGATGATGGTGTCATAAGCAGCTGCTGATGTTAATATAAGTGACCACATCGTCTGCCGATGTCGAAGAACAGAGGGACAGCAGCTGCTGCCATTAGAAGTTAGAATATCTTTTGCCGGTTCTGCTGATGGAAACATCAGCTGCTGCTGATGGTTTGGCAGCTGCTGATATTGGTGTACAAAGCAACTGCTGGTGATAGTTTTATTGACAACATCATCTGCCGTAATCAGAGAACAGAGGGACATCACCTGCTGCCATCATAAGTAAGAATCGTTTTTTCTGCTGCTTTTGATGAAATCATCAGCTGCTGATGGTGGTTTGGCAGCTGCTGATGTTGGTGGTATAAGCAGCTGCTGCTGTTATCATCAGTGACCACATCATCTGCCGAACAGAGGGGCATCAACTGCTGCTATTAGTAGTTAGAATAGCTTTTGCAGCTGCGTTTGATAAAAACATCAGCTGCTGATGGTGGTTTGGCAGCTGCTGATGGTGGTGGCATAAGCAGCAGCTGTTGTTATCATCAGTAGCCACAGCATCTGCCGATAAGGAAGAACAGAGGGGGATCAGCTGCTACTATAAATATAAAGAATAGTTTTTGCTGCACCTTTTGATGAACGCAACAACTGCTAATGGTTCTTTGGCAGCTCTTGATGGTAGTATCATAAGCAGCTGCTGATGTTACTGTTAATGACACCATCATCTGCCGATATCGGAGAACAAAAGGAACATAAGCTGCTGTCATCAGAAGTAGGACAAACTTTTGATGCTGCTTTTGATGAAAGCATCAGCCTCTGCAGCTGCGTCTGATAAAAGCATCAGCTGCTGATGGTGGTTTAGTAGTTGCTGATGGTGGTTGGCAGCTGCTGATGGTGGTGGCATAAGCTGCTGCTGCTGTTATCATCAGCGACATCATCTGCTGATATGGAAGAACAGAGGGGCATCAACTGCTTCTATAAGTAGTAAGACTTTCTTTTGCTGCACCTTTTGATGAAAACAACAACTGCTAATGTTTTTTTGGCAGCTGCTGATGGTGGTAACGTAAGCAGCTGCTGATGTTACTGTTAATGACACCATCATCTGCCGATATCTGAGAACAAAAGGAGCATAAGCTGCTGCCATCAGTAGTAGGAAAAACTTTTGATGCTGCTTTGAGGAAAGCATCACCTGCTGATGGCGGTATGGCAGCTGCTGCTGCAGCCGCATCTGATAAAAGCATCAGCTGCTGATGGTGGTTTAGCAGCTGCTGTATGGTGGTTTGGCAGCTGCTGATGGTGGTGGCATAAGCAACTGCTGCTGTTATCATCAGTGACTACAACAGCTGCCGATATGGAAGAACAGAGGGGCATCATCGGCTACTATAAGTAGTAAAAATAGTTTTTTGCTGCATCGTTTGATGAAAGCAACAGCTGCTGATGGTTCTTTGGCAGCTGCTGACAGTGGTAACGTAAGCAGCTGCTGATGTTACTGTAAATGTCACCATCATCTGCCGATATCTGAGAACAAAAGGGACATAAGCTGCTGACATCAGTAGTAGGAAAAACTTTTGATGCTGCTTTGAGGAAAGCATCACCTGCTGATAGTGGTTGAGCAGCTGCAGATGGTAGTTTGGCAGCTGCTGATGCTGGTGGCATAAGCAGGTGTTGCTGTTATTATCAGTGGTACAATAAGCAGCTTCTGATGTTACTGTTAATCAGCATCAGCTGCTGATGGCGGTATGGCAGCTGCTGCTGCAGCTGCGTCTGATAAAAGCATCAGCTGCTGATGTTGGTTAAGCAGCTGCTGATGGTGGTTTGGCAGGAGCTGATGGAGGTGGCTCTTTGGCAGCTGCTGCTGTTACTTTTAATGACACCATCATTTGCTGATATCGGAGAACAAAAAGGACATAAGCTGCTGCCATCAGAAGTAGGAAAAACTTTTGATGCTACCTTGGAGGTAAGCATCAGCTGCTGATGGCGGTATGGCAGCTGCTGCTGCAGCTGTGTCTGATAAAAGCAACAGCTGCTAATGGTTGTTTTGCAGCTGCTGATGGTGGTTTTGCAGCTGCTGACGTCGGTGACAGAAGCAGCTTTGCTCTAACTGTTAATGACACCATCATCTGCCGATATCGGAGAACAAAAAGGACATAACCTGCTGCCATTAGTAGTAGGAAAAACTTTTGATGCTGCTTTTGAGGAAAGCATCAGCTGCTGATGGCGGTATGGCAGCTGCTGCTGCAGCTGCGTCTGATAAAAGCATCAGCTGCTGATGTTGGTTAAGCAGCTGCTGATGGTGGTTTGGCAGGAGCTGATGGAGGTGGCTCTTTGGCAGCTGCTGCTGTTACTTTTAATGACACCATCATCTGCTGATATCGGAGAACAAAAAGGACATAAGCTGCTGCCATCAGAAGAAGGAAAAACTTTTGATGCTGCTTTGGAGGTAAGCATCAGCTGCTGATGGCGGTATGGCAGCTGCTGCTGCAGCTGTGTCTGATAAAAGCAACAGCTGCTAATGGTTGTTTTGCAGCTGCTGATGGTGGTTTTGCAGCTGCTGACGTCGGTGACAGAAGCAGCTTTGCTCTTACTGTTAATGACACCATCATCTGCCGATATCGGAGAACAAAAAGGACATAACCTGCTGCCATTAGTAGTAGGAAAAACTTTTGATGCTGCTTTTGAGGAAAGCATCAGCTGCTGATGGCGGTATGGCAGCTGCTGCTGCAGCTGCGTCTGATAAAAGCATCAGCTGCTGATGGTGGTTTTGCAGCTTCTGATGGTGGTTTGGCAGCTGCTGATGGTGGTGGCATTAGCAGCTCCTGCTGTTATCGTAAGTTACCGCATCATCTGACGATATGGAAGAACAGAGGGGCATCATCGGCTACTATAAGTAGTAAGAATAGTTTTTGCTGCATCATTTGATGAAAGCAACAGCTGCTGATGGTTCTTTGGCAGCTGCTGATGGTGGTCAGTAGCACTATCAACGGTAAGTTTTGTTCCAGTAGCAGCCCCTGTTATCATCACCATCACCAGATACAGATATCATTTCAGCAATAAAACTAAAGTTACTCTAATTACCTATATTTTAACAGCAGGCCGTCCACCAACAGATGGCAGATACAGATATCATTACAGCAGTATTAACATATGTCACTTTCTCTACCTATCTCTAACAGCAGGCCGTCCACCAACAGATGGCAGATACAGATATCACTCCAGCAGTATCAATAGCTGTCACTCGCATTACCTATCTTTAACAGCAAGCAGTCCACCAATATATGGCAAATACAGATATCATTACAGTAGTAGCAGCAGATACCACTATCACTACCTAACTTCAACAGCAGGCAGTCCACCAATTATGGATAACAATAATCCAAAGTGTGGATATCCAATAATCTAAATGAGAAATGGATAGCACTAATTCGAATTATAAATATCACAATTTCGATTTATTGACATCAATAATTTGACAGTGATATCCATAAATGGGCAAATTTGTTGATATCTATAAATCGATTTATGGATATTCATGAATCGAATCGTTGATATCCATAAAGTAGTTAGACTAGTTGATATTCATACTTCGAATACTGTACATCTATAAGTCGAATCACGGATATTCATGAATAATTATGGATGTCGCTTATTTGTATAGTGGATAGCACTTTTTCACTTATCGATATCATAAAACGATAATGAATAGTTAACCGGCACCCCATAGAGGTTCGGTGATATCTATCTTATATTACTTACGTAAGATATAGGAAATCCGCTTGTGACAGACGGACGCATAGACTGGCGGATGGACAAAAGGTGTTGCGGAATATATTATATACCTCAAGAACCCTTAAGCAAGCTTCATAGTCTAGTTGACATGGTGCATTGCTGGAATTGCTTATAATTGTCAATCTTTAAATAAAGACTCTCTCAAAATCAAACTCTTACAAGTGTGAGCTCTGGCCAGTTGGACATGGTCAGGCGACATAGTTTCAACGTCTAAGTTCTCGCAAAAAAAAGTCTTTTTTAATCGTAAACGGGGTTCCATAGCCCACAACCTATCATCATCACCCTCCCATCGACCGGATACATGTACATGTATGACTGAAACCTGTTGAACAGATCGTAAAATCGCAGGTCTTTTCTGAGAAAAAAGTGGGAAAAGAATAAAAAATATAACCTGAAAATGTCATTTCTTAAGCAGATGACCCATTCGAACATTCTAAGACTTGTCTCCGAATCAATCCTTGGTCTGTGTTACGTGTAATTATCGCAAAAAGAAAGAAAAAAAAATAAATGAAATATATGCCGTGAATCCAACTCGCTGCATTTAGCTTCCCTATACGTTCCGACTGGACAGAAAAGCGTTAGCTGGGCACCTCGCGTTAAATCAACATTGACACAACCTTGATTCAATGTCACGACGTGGAATCAACGTTGAGTCAGTGTTGATTCAACTCTGTGTGCCTGCTGTGAGGAGACAACCGATGGTAGGATAAACCCTTTTCACTGAAGAATTTACAGTTTGAAATTTGCAAAAACCCAATGACAACACTACTGAAAATGTTACATGACGTTTGACTCTCCGTATTTTTTCAGTATTTTCTTGTGTATAAATACCATAAATCATTGCAAAATATTGTTTAGCATTAATGCTTCACCCAAGCACTTAGCTGATTAAAAACACACAAAAAACTCTTTCCCTAAACATAAATTTGTCTTTTAAACGGTATGCCCAATGAGCGTTGGCATTTTTTTTAAAAAGCGAATACTTGCAAAATGAACGAGAACTGCTAATGTCTCACACTTTCTATACATGCAGCTGCACTCTCAAATATCAATAGATTGGCATTTTTGTTTTTGTTTCAAATCCAGGCATGTAGCAATCGTTCATTAGGTAGAATTTGCAATATATTAGAGTATGACGGCTTCACACATACTTTCCTGCATGAATTTTAGTCAAAAACTATAATTTACAGAGAAATCCTCAGCAGCAGCTATTGTCGCAGTAGCAGCTGCTGTTGGGAGATCAGCAGCTGCTGTTGGGGACAGCAGCGGCAGCTCGTGATTTGGACCCCTCTCAGCTATCCAGTCCTCCTTCGCTTTCTTCACTGCCTTCTGAATCCTCTTGTTTGCTTCCCTGTATTCTTCTGCTCCTCCTGCTTCATACCCCTTCTTCTTCAAATTTCTCCTCTCATCACAGAGGTCGAGAACATCTCTAGTGACCCATGGCTTTTTCCTGCGACGTTCCTTCCCAAGTATCTCACTGGCTGCATCAGTCACTACTGTATTGTAGGTGGTAATCATGGTATCTATGTCCATGTCATCATCCCTCAGACCAATGAGTGGTGCAAATTTTCCACCTATTGTTGCTTGAAAAGTGCATGCCACCTCTGGGTCCCTTAGCTTCTCAAGATCAAACTTCAGTCTTGGCTGGGTTGGCTTTCTAGCCTTCTTCAGACGAACTTTAGTGTGGTAAGTCAGCCAAGACGCCTGAATTGGAACATGGTGCGCTTTTCCGTGTTTTTCGAGCACGGGGATTCTCTGTAAGTTACACATGTACAGAATCCTTACAATAGAAAGGTGTACATAAACATTAGGAATTAAAATAACTAAGCATGGTCAAGACTGTCTGAAGTCGAACGCGAATGGGCCATAGGACTGCTTCAGGCTAACGTCAGTGTTTCAATTATTGCTCGACAGTTTGGATGCCATGTAAGGACACTCGAATGTTTTCGAAACACGTTTTCGGCAAACTGGGATTACAAAAGACCGCCAGCGTGCTGGGCGTCACCGAAGGTGTGACGTCATTATGTACCTATCTTGCCGCGGCGGCAAGACAGGTACATACGGACGTCATACCTGCGGAATTGTTTCCTTCCGGCCACAGTCACCTGGACGTCATAATGCGAGAATCAGTGACCAAACAGTGAGAAACCGTTTGCTCGAGCTGACTGCATCAGATCTCGCCGTCCATACGTTGGACCCAAACTGACGTTACGCTACCCGCCGAAACCGAGTGCAATAGGCCAGAACATATAAACGCTGGATACTACAGCAATGGCAACCAAGTACTTTTTACTAATGAATCGCGTTTCTGCTAAGAAAAGCTCGGGCATACCGACGTCGTAACGAGCGTTTTTCGGACGCCTGCGTCTTGGAAAGGGACCAGTTTGGCGGAGGTTCTGTAATGGTTTTGGTGTGTGTGTGGGGGGGGGGGGGGGCGGGATTTCCTCTGCTCGTCGTACAAGACTGATTTCTCTACAAGGGAATTTGTCTGCCGCCGCTTATCGATACAACGTTCTGGCTGCGGAAGTGTCTTCTTTTGTTAACGCCATCCTAACGTTACTTTTCAGCAGGACGATGCGCTATGTCACACGGCTAATGTTTCGCGAGTTTATCTGAACAACAATAATGCGAATGTGCTACCTTGGCAGTCCAAAAGCCCAGACCTGAATCCCTTTGAACATCTTTAGGACATTAGACAAAAATATCAGAAGTATTTCTGCTGTTCCTCAAACTGTGCCAGCACAAGAACAAGCGCTTGTCCGTGAGTGGAACAACATTCCTCAGCATGAAATACGAACTCTGATAGCATTCATGAGGAGACACTGTACCACAGTCATTCAAAGCAACGGAGGACACACCCGTTATTAGTTGGTGAGAATTCGAGACATGACCCCCAGCTTGACGTAAGCCTTAATACGCTTCACTGCAGGATAGAAACAGATGGAATTTGCTTTCAATTTTCAAATTATTCGTTTGCTATAAGAATAAATTTGAAGAATTTCTGAATAACAAGCAGCGTCTTTAATGCGGCGTTTCTTCTTTGACTAGTATATGTATCATTTTACCAGAGACATAACGTCGATATTACATTGAAATATCATTGAAACGTTTTTATCTAATCGTTGTGTCCCTGTTTACGTGTGTACACTAAAAAAAATAGTCAACAGACTACTAACGCTTCATGTAATTTTCAAATTCAGGATTGTTCTTTTTCGTGTTAGACCAATATTAGTGCTACGGTCGGTTGACTCTGAGCCTGAATTATGGATCACACGTGAGGATGAAATCCCTCTCTCTCTCTCATCTTTTTTTCATGAATCAGTACCTGGTCGTATATTCTACAACTACCCAAATGTATGCATACTCGTATATTTAATGACGAAATTAGATATTCTCATAAAGTCGAAAATTTGGGGTTCATACATCTTTCTTTCATCTCTTAACAGACTTGTAAGACATCAAAATATGGACTCTATTCGTGAGCTTTGAAATGTTTCACTTTTATTTCATAAAAATGCAATTCAACCATCAAAATAATTGATAAGTGTCACATGAAAAGGAACCTGAAGCCAAATTCTCATTTTTCTCCAATCAGCCTTCACAGACTCAGCAGAATCTTCACGTTTCACATATGAGCCGCGACACGAGAAAACCAACAAAGTGGTTGTGCACCCAGCGCAGACTCTGATCAGCCTGGGCATCCGCCTGGTCCGCTCAGACTTTTCACTAAGCGCTTAAAGGGTAGCTTAGGGTCTAAGCTACCTCCATACGGTCAGCGAAGACCCTGATCAGACTGGGCGGATGCCCAGGCTGATCTGAGTCTGCGCTGGGCGGCCAACCACATTGTTGGTTTTCTCGCGTCGCGGCTCATTTAAGAGTTTTAAAATTCTGCATAGAGATGTACAAATTGACGAGGATTTCCTGTTCGCACATTTCCTAAAGTACTGTTTTATGCGATATTGTATTGGACATGGAATGTATGCCCTTGTGTATATTGGTGGTGACATAGCAATACAATCCCTTGCAGACAAGAACTGATAGTGAAAAAGTAATAATTGAGCCGCGACACGAGAAAACCAACAAAGTGACATGTGCGCCTAGCGCAAACTCAGATCAGCCTGGGCATCCACCCAGTCTTATCAGAGTCTTCGCTGTCTTCATGGAGCTAGCTTAGACCCTTATCTATCTTTTAAGCACAAAGCGAAGACTCTGATAAGACTGGGAGGATGCCCAGGCTAGTCTAAGTCTGCAGTGGGTGCACATATCACTTTATTGGTTTTCTCGTGTCGGGGCTCAGTAATGATTTTGGGATATATCAATAATTCAAGTTTTATGTAAAATAATCCCATATAATTCATATAAAAAATGAAAATATGCGAAATATTTACCCGCAATTGGTTTGCTTTATCTTCATACAGCTTCATGTTTTCAGGCTGCTTGGTTCCCTGGAAGTAATCTGCAGGAGTAAGCTGAATCTCGACGGACTGCAGGTGCTTACATGAGCCTGAAAAAGAACAGTCAAATGAAACATACTATCAGAGAGTATACTGTTCCGCAACGGACTGCATGTGCTGACGTGAACCTAAAAAGGAACAGTCAAAGAAAATGCCAGAGAGCATACTGTACCGCAACAGACTGCTGGTGCTTACGTGAACCTAAACAGGAACAGTCAAAGGAAATGCCAGAGAGCATATTGTACTGCAACAGACTGCTGGTGCTTACGTGAACCTAAACAGGAACAGTCAAACGAAATGCCAGAGAGCATACTGTACCGCAACAGACTGCTGGTGCTTACGTGAACCTAAAAAGGAACAGTCAAAGGAAATACCAGACAGCATACAGTACCGCAACAGACTGCTGGTGCTTATGTGAACTTAACAAGAAATCCGCGGAAAGCGGTGTCGCACTTGCGGGGGTTAAGTCACACGAGTTCTAATTGGTAGTGAAAACTGTATCGCCCATGCAAACGCAGGTGTGATAAAAGCAGGTGTGACAAAAATGACGTTAAACATGTTAAAAAAATGGCAAAAATTAATCTGGGAATTATGTTTTAACAATGTGCACATCTTCAGACCATGACAAACACCTGTGAAGTTTCAAAATGATTGATGAGGAGAGGTTCTCACAAGACACCCACTATGCAAGTTATTATGGTATGTAAAAAATTGACTAAATTAAACATGTGATAAAAGTGGCAAAAATTAATCTGGGAATTATGTGCAAACAATATGTACATTTACAGACCATGGCCAAAACATCTGTGAAGTTTCAAAATGATTGGCCTAAAACGATAGGAGGAGTTGTGCTCACAAGACAACCACTACGCAAGGTATTATGTAAAAAATTGAGTATGTTAAACATGTGAAAAACTGGCAAAAATTAATCTGGGAATTATGTGCAAACAGTAAGCACATCTACAGACCATGGCCAAAACATCTGTGAAGTGTCAAAATGATTGGTCAAAACGTGTAGGAGGAGTTGCGCTCACAAGACACTCACAATGGAAGGTATTGTGTAAAAAATTGACTAAGTTCAACATGTGAAAAAAGTAGTAAAATTTAATCTGGGAATTATGTGATAACGATATGCTCATCTACAGACCATGGCCAAAAGAGCTGTGAAGTTTCAAAATGATTGGCCAACAAGTGTAGGAGGAGATGCGCTCACAATACACCTACTGCGAATTGTTGACGAACGGACTTTTGTGTAAAAAATTGATTAAATTCAACATGTGAAAAAGGTGATAAAAAATGTGCAAACAATATGCACATCTACAGACCATGGCCAAAACATATGTGAAGTTTCAAAATGATTGGCCAAAAAGTGTAGGAGGAGTTGCGCTGACAAGACACCTACTGCGAACTGTTGACGGACGGATGGACGAACGGACGGGTCCGTGCATGCCTATAGCGCCCCAGCTAACACAGGTGCGCCAAAAAGGAACAATCAAAGAAAATGCCAGAGAGCATACTGTACCGCAACGGACAGCTGGTGCTTATGTGAACCTATAAAGGTAAAGTCAAAGAAAATGCCAGAGAGCATACTGTACCGCAACAGACAGCTGGTGCTAACGTGAACCTAAAGAGGAACAGTCAGAAATGACAGAGAGCATACTGTACCGCAACTGACTGCAGGTGTTTTTAACCTTAAAAGAAACAGTCAAAGGAAATGACAGAGAGCATTCTGTACTGAAACAGACTGCAGATGCTTATGTGAACCTAGAGGAAGCATTCATATAAAAATACTGACAGACAGTAAGCTGAACTGCAGTAGACTGCAGGTACTAATGTGAATTAAAAGAAACAAGAATTCCGCGGAATGCTATGTCGCACCTGCATTGCACTTCCACGGTAGCAGAGGTCATGGCCCACTGATGTTCCATGCAATATTTCAACCAAATATACCAAGTGGTTCAGAAATAGAAGCTGGTTTTGTTGTTTTTAACATTTTTAGTAAAGGCAGCCATCTTGGATTCTCGACCTGGCTGAATTTTACCTTTATATGAAATTTGAAAACTATGGGTCCAATGGTTTTGGAGAAATTAACTGAACAGACATTAACACCAGGGTTAACGTAAATGTGCTTTTTTTTATGTTGCAATGGCAAACATCTTGGATTCTTGACCTGGCTGAATTTGATCTTTCTGAAGCATTACAGTCTGGTCATGCTCCATATAAAATTTAAGAACCATGGGTGCAGTGGTTTTGGAGAAATTAACTAAATATAGACCCTAACGCCAGGGTTAATGTAAATGTGAGCGCTTTTTTGTTGCAATGGCGGCCATCTTGGATTCTTGACCTGGCTGAATTTTACCATTCTGAAGTCTTGCAGTCTGGTCATGTTCCATGTGGAATTTGAGAACAAAAGGTGCTGTGGTTTTTCATTAAATAGAATTTAACGCCAGAGTTAACGTAAAATCAATGTGAACGGAAATTTATTGCAATGTCGGCCATCTTGGATTCTCGACCTGGCTGATTTTTATCATTCTGAGGTCTTGCAGTCTGGTCATGCTCCATGTAAAATTTAAGAACAATGGGTACAGTGGTTTTTATTTAATAGAATTTAACGCCAGGGTTAACGTAAAATTTATGTGAACGGAAATTTGTTGCAATGGCGGCCATCTTGGATTTTGGACCTGGCTGATTTTTATCATTCTGAGGTCTTGCAGTCTGGTCATGATCCATATAAAAGGACAAGGTTCACGAAGGGTCAAAATCGGCCCTGTCTTAGAAATTGATGAAATTTTACTATATCATATTTATAGGTTTCCTGCGATTGAAAATGGATTTTTGTAAAGTCTCGCGTGTTATTTACGCAATCGTGACGTCATTGAAATACCCTACCCCACGCGACGTACTTAATGATTTTATGACGTTAACGACGTTATTCAACTCATAAGTTTGCTGTGTACCGCTTTTCCGTTTGCCCTGTGCTGCCACTCTTTAACGAGGTCGATTAGATGTTGCTATTTCTTTTCTGCGGGAGTTCGTATGTATATGTTAATCTTTATAATTAACCTCATCCCCCCCCCCCCCCCCTCACCCTCACCCCACATCGCCTCCCGCGTTTGTCCTGCGTGATGGTATTACATGCAATACTGACAATTGTAGAGCTTGAAAAGTCTGTGGATTTCAATTTTTGCTATACTATTATATTTGGTAAGGCACTATTATTTCTGAGTTCGTTGTAAGTTTTTGTTCAGAATTTGTCGTTACATGTATGCACGTTTTATTTGACGAACAAAATACGAAGCGCATACTAATTCCGAGCAAAACCGCTGTTTGTCATTCATGAAAATTTATTTATGTTTTTATCAAATTAGTTTTGTTTGCTTTGGGGTTCTGATAAGAAATAATAATAATAATAAAAAAAAAAACAGAGATGATATTCTTTCCTATGTCGTTATCCGTCAAAATTCGACACGTACCGAAGTGCTTGTGGTCGGGCGATGGTGCCGGGTAGTTTTCAGTGTCAAGGAGTCCGACTAATTTGGAAAACAGTGGAGCAAGGGCCTACTGTGCATGCAGTAGGTGCGGGTGGGTATTGTTTTGACATTTTATTCTCCCCTAGCACGTCTTTTCTTTCGATGATCTCTCTGGATGACGGCTCGATATACAATGTGGACTGAAATATTTCAGGAAGCGGAAATCCTTGGGGTTCCACTGCACACAATCCCTCAATATCACTCCCCATTCATGCTGATATGACTTAAATACTGTTAGCGGACATAAAATCAAAAGTTATCCAGCCATCTCATGCGAGACTAAATTCTGGCCTGTTTTGGTAACCTCCACACAAAAAAATTATCACTAGCAATTCAACGAGGGATCATAGATGTAAGAGCAGGGATTTTTTCCACTAAGTTAGTTGCTTAAATATTCTTTTACAGTAAAAAGTGAAATGCACTTTTTCATTTGAATTTTTGTCATCTACATGTAAATAAATAAATTATATCGAACTCAAAGTCTCTTCTTTGAATACGAGAGAAAGCGGAGGAAATCTCGGTGCCAGGAGGCGCATCTGATGAATTCCTTCCCGTGAGCCTTATGGGAAACCTCGTTTTGAGAGCTGGAAAAAAGATAATAATAATAATAATAATAATAATAATAAAGAAATAAAAATGAATAACTATAAAAATATGCATGAATATACCACGTACAGAATCGCACATTCCGAATGCTCCGTTACGACATAATTGAACCAACCGACAACAGTTACAACAGATGATTTGAAGAAGTGAAGTGTCATCGTTCCGTAATCGGGAGCTTCGTTAAATAAATATTTGAAAACAGTCATCCCGAAATGGCAGTAATGGAATTTGAATAAAAGCAGAAGCAGACTTTTCATGATTGAAAATTTATCTCTTATATTTAGATATTTACATGTAGTTGTCTGAAAGAAATGTACATTAACATAAAAGCATTCTTTCGTTGATGCACGTTTCAAGCACGGCTCGACATGCAGCTAAATTAGCATTCTGTGGCCAAATTGCGGGGAGCTGCAAGTGATAAAATATTGGTACGGTATCGCATTCCACAAGCCTATGACATTAATCTTTGATGTGCAGACCCAGATCAGACTGCTCCTGGGTCTACTTTGTGTGCTATTCCATCTGCATCTTTGAGGTACATGCACATTACTACAATGAAAAAATCTTCAATTTTAGGACAGTTACAGTACATGTAATTATTGTAGGTTTCCCCAATGGTTAGATTTTTTAACTTTACGGATTTACGGTCCCTGTCTTGATCACTAGTAAAACTAATGATAACAATACCAATACTCGGTGAGACGTGTTTGCATCAGCAAACTAGTGAATGGAAGCGGGAAAAATCATTATTCAGTGTAGCCTTGTCATATAGTGCGTAAATTGCAATTCATAGCTGAAGTTTGGTGGGTGTGTTTGGGGAGCGGGGGAGGTGTCTGTGTGTGTGTGTGTGTGTGTGTGTGTGTGTGTGTGTGTGTGTGTGTGTGTGTATGGTGGGGTCGGGGGGGGGGGGTATGGACGGATGGATGATTGCGTTTTTAAATCCTTTTTAACCGTATTTCAGTCATATCAGGACGATAGAAGGGTGATAATGAAAGACTGTGTGCAATACAACCCCGTTTACGGTTGGAAAAATTTCCACATCCAGCGGACCTCGAATCTGTCATCGTTAAAACAGCAGGCCAGGCGCTTAACCTACTGGGCTACTTGTTGGAGGTGGAAGCTGTTTTTCCGGGCGAGAGGTGTGTAAGGGGCGGGGAGGCGCACTATCACTGTTTATGCGTGTATACCAAAATAACTTCTTTTCAGCTCTTTAATTATATAAATTGCTGTTTTTTATGTATCAGTTCCCTTTTTAGCTCGCCTGAACGAAAGTTCAGGAAGAGCTATTGTTGTCACCCTGGCGTCGGCGTCAGCGTCCGCGTCCGCGTCCGCGTCAGCGTCCGCGTTCGCGTCAGCGTCCGCGTCGGCGTCCGGATTGGATGTTTTGGTTAAAGTTTTTTAAAGACCTATATCTCCCTAACCAATGGATGGATTCTTTTGATACTTGCACTGTAGTTAGATATTGGTCCAAAGTTTAACAGGGTACTACCCCCGCCCCACACAGTGACCTTGATGTCAAGGTCATGGACTTAGAAAATTTGAGTTTTTTTGACTGGATGTTTTGGTTAAAGTTTTTTAAAGCCCAATATCTCCCTAACCCATGGATAGATTCTTTTGATACTTGCACTGTAGTTAGATATTGGTCCAAAGTTTAACAGGGTATTACCCCCGCTCCACTCAGTGACCTTGATGTCAAGGTCACGGACTTAGAAAATTTGAGTTTTTTTGACTGGATGTTTTGGTTAAAGTTTTTTAAAGCCCAATATCTCCTTAACCCATAAATGGATTCTTTTGATACTTGCACTGTAGTTAGATATAGGTCCAAAGTTTTCCAAGGTACCACCCCCACTCCACTTAGTGACCTTGATGTCAAGGTCTTGGACTTAGAATATTGTCTTTTTATTGATTGGATGTTTTGGTTAATGTTTATTTAAAGACCCATATTTCCTGAACCCATTGATGGACTCTTTTGATATTTGCACTGTTGTTAGATATTAGGCCAAAGTTTTACAGAGTTCTACCCAAACCCCACTCATTGACCTTGATGTCAAGGTCATGGACTTAGGATAATATTGTTTTTTATTTAAGTTTTCTAATTGCATACTAATTCATATTGCTTGGCATAGATTTAGTTTAAACTTGAACTGATGTTAGACACTTGTGCGAGTTTTTACCAAACACTATATACTTACCCCACTGGCTGACCTTGAAGTCTGTGTCATCAACTTAGATCAACAGGCCTTTAAAGTGTGTTATAAAGAGATTAACATTAATTCCAGTACATATATTAACACGAACCGTCGCCGTGATGTAACAGTCGCTAGGGCTGAAACTTAAAACATTATTACATATGAACTTACCTTATCTCCACTTTATGCTGGATTTTTCGTTCTACATACTGATGCTATTTTATCTTTCTTTTGACTTCAAGTATAATAAATTCAAAACCTTGCGTACCATGCATGTAACAAAATCCTACTTTCACTTTGATTTTATGTAATTACGTAACGTTAACTATACGTTCATTTACCATAGTAACTGTCCGCCATATTGGCTTCCGGTTTAAATATAATCAGACCACGTGATACAAACTTACCGTTTTATACTACTTCAGTAGCTCTGTATGTGTAAACTTTTTGTCCTGACGAAGGTCTTTGTAAGACCGAAACGCGTAGACGCAAATAAAAAATGTCAACCTAACCGCTGATGATTGTTGGTTCTGTTTTTCCTCTGTTATTTTGAACTTAGAATTTTGTCATAAAGATTTTGGTTAAAGTTTTATATTTATGAAGACATAATATCTTAGTGCCATGATGGACTCAGTTGATACTAATACTTGGACTGATGGTAAATAATGGTTCAGGGTAATGATACATCTGATACATACAATGCGATGTGACGATGTCGCACCATGTCAGTCCAACATCATTTTGCCGGGCCGCGTAGCGCAATCGTTAGGGCACCTGACTCATAAGTCAGAGGTCCTTTGTTTGAAACCCGGTCTGGCCACATACTTTTGTTTCTCCTTCCACTGATTCAAGAAGGGCAGTTGTCAGTTAATGGTGAAAGTATGTGGACTTAGTACTGGTTAACCGCTTAGGAGGTCTAAGCCTGCCCAGGAATAGTGTGGTTAGTTAACTGACCGTCCCGACATGACCATAGCTGTTTACCGTGGACGTTAAGCATCAAATCAATCAATCAAACCCACATCATTTTGACGTCGTTCCAGCAGGGTACATGTTAATTTGAGCTATACCCATTATTTACAGTTGTCATAGTAATGATATCTCATTATGTTGCATTACAGTGCATCTTTTGTAAATACTGTGTTTTTCTGTCAGGCAGCTTTCATCAGAAACCTTGTCCATCATCAGATGTATGGTGAGTAAGCAAATCAAGAGTAGATAAGTATACAGGGCAAGTGTGTAACTCAGTATTTTGGCATATATAGTCTGTATATCACTGATATTCAAATACTTGCATTCTAAATTTAGAATTAGATTTATAATAATAACTCTTCTGATTTATCAAATCTAAAATTGCAACCAAATTACTTCTCCACTGTGTGATAGTGAATCCAACCAAATATTTCTGCCTTCACAGATTATTTTTAGTCTGCTTTTGTATTTTCTTACCCTCTATGCCAAATTATCAGTTGCACACTAAGTCATACAGCAGGGTTTATTCTGGTACCTGTATGTAATGTTCTGCCTTAATGCTGACTCCAGTCATAATTCCCAAGTAATTTGAAACCCTTTCGAACATAATTACAGGCAGGACATTTTGTTAAATTTTGGAACATGTGTGGCTTACCTCAATCAGACTGCGCTTACAGGATAGTCAGTCAACTATTTTATGCAACATATCCTTATACACTATGAGGAGTTATCTGAAATCGGAGATGTAAGAAGCCAGAATAGAATTTCCGAAGACTTATCATATATAATAAATTATGGATTATTAAACAAGCAAATAAATCAAGAGTAAAAAAAACTATTGTCCATTTGCAATAAAAAGTTAAATTTTTAGTCACTCTCTGCATAGATCTTTTGTATAGAATAAGCCCTGTTGGACTACTTTATTATGAACCAGTTTAGTTTATTGTTCTTAACTAATGCTTCTGTTACGTTCCATCATGACTCAATTTTCAGATTAAATGCTGTTCAGATGAGGGAGGTTTGAAATGGACAGTCTTTGTTGAAGACTTTAGAGCCTCAGGCTTTCTGTTCTTTGCATCATGATATAATTGATACCTGGTGATGGATTTCTTTCAGATCAGTACAACCTTGTCATGCAAAGAAGAAACTGCATGTATCAGCACATTGTTCTTTAATGTTCACCTTTTTAAAATTGCCACATAGCAGATGTTTAGACATTTTGATAAAGATAATGCATAAAGAAGAAACATGAAAAGTTAAATTCATTGTACATGTATTCTCAATGTTGTTTCAGAAAGGAAAAGAAATGATGAAAACTAAGGTCAGCATGCATTTTTTGCTGATTATGAACTATTTCATAAAACATAATTATTCAGCGTTATTAAAAGTTTACTATAAAAGGCATGAAGCAAGAAAATAAGCACATGAAACCCATGTTGCATCAGTAGAATAATGTTTTGTTTCTATATCTAAAAGTGGCTTTTCTGCACCATTTTAGTAGACATTTACATCACTGGCCTTGTGGATAAAAAGATTATGTTTGACTAAATCTAACAAGCTATGCATGGTATAATATTCATTATGTTAAATCAGCTACTGTATTTAAAGATTTAAGTTGACTAGGTCTTTTAAGGGAAGCAACTGTGCCATTTTTGTTTTTCATTCCCTTATCAGTGGAGGAGAATTTGCTTCTCTAGGAGCAGATCTTTTCCTTTTAAGAATAGATTTCGTTTTGGAAAGGCTTGGTCCTCCATAGAAGCAAACAGGTCATGAAAGTTGTTCTCCTTTTTAAAAATGGCAGAAAATATAGAGGTGTACCCATTTACTTTAAGTTCACAGGATGAAAACATGGAAGAAAAATATGTAATGCATATACTATAATTAGTTTAAAATAGTCACTCACTGAACAATTTAATGCATTTGTCTGGAAGTTATTTTATATTTCAAACTAGGAAAAAGCTATTTTCATATAGTTTTGTATATTTTGATTTTAACTTCGGTTTTAATCAATTTCTTTAGTTTTCACTGCTAATATATTAAAATTTGTTACACGTGACTGCATGAATTTTACGTGTACTATATTACATCAGTTAATTGATATTTTGTTACAGTGATACCAATGATGGCCCTACGCTGTATGAGAAAAAGAAAAGGGGTACATTTCAGTCTATGTCATTCAACTATGATAGTCTATACAGCTGTAAGAAGTTACTGTAGTTCAAGTCGAGCATGGAACTACACAGGTACAAGGTTTGACAATGGTAAGTCCATAATTTCTTGACACTAAAGCTCCAGATAATGGTAACAGCCTATTATCTATATACAGAAATTAATTTTTTTTGCTTGGAAAATACCTTGTTGTATAGTGGACTAAAACTAAATCCCAAATGAAGCTTTGAACAAAACCTATTCCTGGCAAAGGCTATGTTCCAACATAACCTATGCCAGGAATAGGTTTTGTTCCAACATAACCTATGCCAGGAATAGGTTTTGTTCCAACATAACCTATGCCAGCAATAGGTTTTGTTTCAGAACATAACCTATGCCAGGAATAGGTTTTGTTCAAAGCTTTATATGGGACTTAGTTTTAGTCATGTATAAAACAAGGTATTTTCCAAGTAAAAAAAAAATCTGTAAATAGATAATAGGCTGTTTGGTGGGTTGGGATGATAATTATGGGGTAATTGAATGCCAGTGTATGAAACAATTATTTCTGGTCTGTAGCAAAACCAACTGAAAAGCCTGAAACTAACTTAAGCTTTGATGTCACATAAATTCAAAGCTTTTGATTTTATTGTTATAACCTTTTCTTTGAGATAATGATTGCTTCTTTCTTTGAAACTCTTTTATTTGTTTCAGGTTCAAGTACACTGGTACTGGACATCCTGTTAGGAAACAAAGGGGCCCATGTATATAATGGTAATGGTATGGAGCAATGCTCCGCATGTAAAAAATGGTTTAAAACCGCAAAAACTTTTCTGAACCACAAATGTACTTTCTGCAGTAAATGTGACAAAATCTTCAGTTCTTATCAGAAGTTCCAGCAACACAAATGTACTCAGGCAGTCTCCGTGGTTACAAATAAAGATGTAGAGGAACATACTGATACTAAAGTGAATATTTGTGCTGCTCAGGTAAGACAAAGCTCATCTCAAAATAACATGGAAACTCTAATTTGCGAAAGATGTCAGCGGTCATATAAGACAAGAAAAACTTTAGTAAATCATAAATGTACATATTGTGGTAGCTGTAATACCGCCTTTACTACGTATAAGATCTTTTTGTCACATACATGTTCCAAAGCTATAAAGACTGAATATCAGGACACTAACAAAGCCTTGAATAAAAAGTTTAGAATGGCTTCTGAACCTGTAAGAGACATGTCTTTAGTAGCTGATATGGTGGGAGGATGTGGTAATTTTATCCCTGATGATGTTATTTGTGTGGCACTGGACATGATCAGACAGTATACTGGTTCAGACTACCATGGGTATATTACACCCGCTGAAATGACATGGTTTCTTTCAAATCCAACAGAAGCTGGCCCGCCAGTTCCATACAGTGAACTTTCAATTAATATACATAATATAGGTAATCATTGGGTTACATCTGTATATAACCCGGAAATAGGGCGAATCTTGGTGTATGATTCCCTTCGTAGAATCGAACATTATACACAAATTGTACCACAGCTTAGGCTTCTGTATGGCAGTGAGCTTTTAAGTAGAGTAGATTTTATACCAGTAACCCAGCAGGGAGCAGATGCAGCATGTGGGGCATTTGCGGTTGCTTATGCATTCTGCTACTGTTTAGGGATGTCTCCCAGTTTGCAAAACTTTGATAAGTTGCAAATGAGATCTCACTTAAGGGAATGTATACAATCAAGACAAATAGTTGCATTTCCAACTGCACATTCCAGTAATACATGCACAGAAACAGGCAGCAGGAACAATAAAAGGAGGCTGCCAAATGAATATGACTTTATAAATGATAACATAAAAAAATGCAAAAAAAATGTTGAAGTAGTGGAAATTGTAACTAGTGGACAGAGTAATAAACAAAGCCAAAATGACAGAGAACGAAAACAGAAGAAAAGGGAATTGCCAAATATAAGAGAAATGGAAAATTTGAGAAAAAGGCAAAATTCTGTAAGTCGAAGAAAAGAGGCAGAATACAAAAGAGAAAAGAGAAGAGCTGAGGGAGTAAGACAAAAGGAAAACATGAAAAAGAGACAGAATCCAGATGGTCATGTCAGGAATAGAGGGCGTAAACATGAAGCCCGAAAGGATGTAGAACTTAGAAACATGGAAAATAGAAAGAAAAGGCTGAATCCAGATGGCCATGTCAGGAATAGAGGGCGTAAACATGAAGCCCGAAAGGATGTAGAACTTAGAAACATGGAAAATAGAAAGAAAAGGCTGGATCCAGATGGTCACGTCAGGGATAGAGGGCGTAAACATGAAGCCCGAAAGGATGTAGAATTTAGAAACATGGAAAATAGTAAGAAAAGGCTGAATCCAGATGGTCATATCAGGGATAGAGGGCGTAAACATGAAGCCCGAAAGGATGTAGAACTTAAAAACATGGAAAATAGAAAGAAAAGGCTGAATCCAGATGGTCATATCAGGAATAGAGGGCGTAAACATGAAGCCCGAAAGGATGAAGACCTCAGAAACATGGAAAATAGAAAGAAAAGGCTAAATCCAGATGGTCATGTCAGGGATAGAGGGCGTAAACATGAAGCCCGAAAGGATGTAGAATTTAGAAACATGGAAAATAGAAAGAAACGGCTGAATCCAGATGGTCATGTCAGGGATAGAGGGCGTAAACATGAAGCCCGAAATGATGTAGAATTTAGGAACATGGAAAATAGAAACAAAAGGCTGAATCCAGATTGGCATGTCAGGGATAGAGGGCGTAAACATGAAGCCCGAAAGGATGTAGAACTTAGAAACATGGAAAATAAAAAGAAAAGGCTGAATCCAGCTGGTCATGTCAAGAATAGAGAACGTAAACGTATAATAAGGAAATACATCGAAATTAGAAAGTTGGAAAATATGAGAAATAAAACTGTTGCAAGTAGGTATCAAGCAAAAGAACATAAACAATTGACAAGAGAAAGTAAATCCTACAGAGCATCAGAAAATAAGAAAAAAAAGGAGAGAAAAATAATCTCTGTTCCCCAGATTATAAAAAACTTTCACATAGCTGTTCAGAGTGGGCCTTTATATGTGTGCACATGTTGCAGTCAAATGATGTATCAAGAAAGTGTAAGGCTAGTGCCAAAATCAATTAATATTGAAGAAAAATTGAAAAGAATGCTGATCACAGGTACAACAAGTGTGAATAACAAGGAGTGGATATGTCACACATGTTTTAGTGCCATTAGGAGTAAAACAATTCCAAGTTGTGCCATAGCCAACCTGGTGGATTTTCCAGTTAAACCTCCGGAACTGGATTTGACAGATATGGAAGAAAGACTGGTAGCTACACGCATCCCATTTATGTGTCTGCATCAACTTCCTCGTGGTGGCCAGCTTAGTCTTAATGGAAATGTTGTCAATATTCCTGCCAATGTGACTAATACAGTTCTGAAACTTCCAAGAAATATGGATGACAGTGTATGCATTCCAGTCAAGCTGAAAAGAAAACTGAGTTTTGGGCACCATGTTGCTTTTAAAAATATACGCCCTCAAAAAGTCATAACTGCAATTAATTGGTTAACAGCAAATAGCAAGTTATATCAGGAGGAGGGTGTTGTTGTGAATGATGCCTGGAATCCAACAAATGGTATTGTGGAAACAACTGATAATGACAGCCCAGATGAATCAACAGATGAACCAGATCCTTGGGATGAAACTGCAGCTCAAGAGCAACCAGTGGGCATATTGGATACTCTTCTTGTCCCCCAGGATCTGACTGATGAGGCTTCCCGCATATTTTCATTTGCTCCTGCTGAAGGAAATACTCCAGTCAGCATTTTTATGGATCATAATGCAGAAGAACTGGCTTTTCCGACATTATTTTGTGGAAGAACCCGCCCTGACAACATGGAGAGACCTGTCAAGATAAGCTATGCTGATATTTGCAAATCAGAATTGCGAAGGTCAGATAGAAGGATGGCCAGTCACATTCCTAATTTGTTTTTCAAATTTAAGAAACTGCAGACAAAGCACATTCTGGATAAAGCCAATATCTGTATCAGGAAAGCCCAAGGAAAACAAGATTTGACTGCTGGCCATCTAAAATCAATAGAAAATGTGGAAAACTTTGTCGTTTGAATGAAGGCTTTAGGATTTTTAAGGATCTCCGAGGGTCTCCACCATACTGGGAACAGACAAAAAAGGACATATTTGCTATGATACGTAAGTTAGGGATTCCAACATGGTTCACATCCTTTTCTTCAGCAGAAACTAGGTGGATTCACCTTCTCCAGATTTTATACAAGTCTCTACATATGAAAACACTTTCTGATCAAGAAGCATCAGAGCTCACCTGGTTCCAGAAGTCAGAACTGATCAAGAGTGACCCGGTTACATGTGCTAGACACTTTGAGCATCAAGTCAAAAAATTAGTCAGTGATGTTCTTCAGAGCCCAGCCAATATAATAGGAAAAGTTTCAGATTATTTCTATAAAGTAGAATTTCAGATGAGGGGCTCTCCTCATATCCACATGCTTGTCTGGGTTGAAGATTCACCTACTCTTGATGGGAGTGAAGATGCTGAAGCCAGGGTCATAGCATTTGTAGACAAGTATGTAACCTGCAGTAAAGATGAGTCTGTGGATGATGTAGTCCCTCTACAACAACATTCCCACTCCAGGACATGTGAAAGGAAAAATAAAAATGAATGTAGGTTTAATTTTCCTATGCCACCCATGCCAGAAACATGCATTCTTGAGCCCTTGGGTCCAGAAACTTCAGAAGAGGAGAAAAAAATGCATGAAAAGAATTGGGAAAGGATCAAAAAAATACTTGATGATATGAAAAGTGGTAAAAACATAGATTTTCATGATTTCTTGAAGGAAATTAACTTGAGAATGGAAGAGTATACATTGGCAGTCAGATCATCCTTAAAAAGTTTAAAAATCTTCTTACAGAGACAAGTAGATGAAATAAGAATCAATAGTTACAACAAATGTCTTTTACAGTGTTGGAGAGCAAATATGGATATACAGTTTGTCACTGATCCATATGCCTGTGCTATGTACATAGTGACATACATAGCAAAAGCTCAAAGAGGTATGAGCAACTTGCTCTACAATGCTACGAAAGAAGCGAAAGAAGGAAATCAGGACATAAGAAAACAAGTCAGGACTATTGGCCACAAATTCTTGACTCATGTTGAAGTGTCTGCACAAGAAGCAGTGTACTTCATTTTGCAGCTGCCTTTGAAAAAGGCATCACGAGATGTTATGTTTATTAACACATCTCCAGAAAATGAGAGAGTTGTAATGCTCAAAAGTCTGAAATTAATCCAAAATCTTCCTGATGAGTCTACTGAGGTAGAGACAACAAGCATAATACAGAGATATGCACAAAGACCAAGAAAACTTCATGATTTGTGCCTTGCTGACTTCTGTTCTAATTACAGGGTAGTATACAACAGCAGACCGGTAAATACCGAAGAAGAACATCATGATATTAGTCCAGCCAATGATAGCTGTTATGTAACCAATCAATACAAGTGTGAGGATGGTACAGTACTAAGAAAGAGAAAGAGGCCCATAGTGATCCGCTATGTTAGATACCAGTATGAAATGGATTCGGAAAACTACTTCAGAGAAGTCTTGATGTTATTTTATCCTTGGCAAAAAGAAGAAATGATACTTGGAGACTGTGGAACATACCAGGAAAGATTCCAAAAATTGGTTGACATAACCACTATAGAAGAAAAGATGAAAGAATACAACCACAACTGGTATGAGCTAGATGAAGCAGTTAAAGATCTGGAAAAGAGAACTGAAGACAGCATGGAAGATGAATGGGATAGATTAGCCCCCAATGCCCAGCAAGTGGAAAGAGATGATGAAGAAGAAGGAATTACAGAAGGTGATATATTTCCAGTCTTTGCCCCTCCAAATGCTGAAGTGTCATCTTTCAATGAAATTCCAGGAGGACCAGCTGAGTCTGAGAGTGACAGGACTGAAATCATGGTTAATGTCATGCCAGAGGAAGATTATTTATCACTGGTCAGATCATTGAACAAACAACAAAGAGAAATTTTCCACCATGTACTGTATTATTTAAAAATTAGTGCCAGTCCTTTATATTTATTTCTGACAGGGGGTGCAGGAGTGGGTAAAACGGTAGTGGTAAAGGCTATCTATCAAGCTATGTTGAGATATTACAACAAAAGTGTCACCTGCAATCCAGACAACATCAAGGTTCTCCTAGCAGCACCAACAGGTATAGCAGCATACTTGATTAAAGGAAACACTCTGCACAGTCTGTTCAAAATTCCTGTCAGCCAAAAACTAACTTACAAACCGTTGACAAGTGATAAATTAAACACTCTTCATTGTAAGTTTCAAGATGTCAAACTCCTGATAATAGATGAAATATCCATGGTAGGTAACAGAATTCATCACAGACTTCAGCAGATAACTGGTTCATCAAAGCTGTTTGGTGGAATTTCTGTTATTGCAGTTGGGGATTTATTTCAGCTGAAGCCTGTGTTTGATGGTTGGGTGTTTGAAAATCTCACACAAGACTATGGACCGCTTGCAACAAACCTTTGGACTGAAAACTTTCAAATATTCCAGTTAACCACCATCATGAGACAGAAAGATTCAGCGGAGTTTGCTCAGTTACTCAATCGCTTGAGAGAAAGCAGACACACAGAGAAAGACATAGAAATGCTCAAGACTAGAGTTATCAACAAGATGTATTACATCCAGACTATCCGCTCAAGATACCGCACATCTTTATATCCAACAGGATGGTTGACAGCCACAACAGTTTGGTATATGAAACTAGTACCAATAAAATATGCATTAAAGCAATGGATGTTGTTTTAGGGGATGTATCAAAAGATGTGAAAGAGAAAGTGAAAAGATCAGTTCCTCAAGATGCAAGCAAAACAATGGGACTAAGTTCACAATACAAGTCCGCTTTGGGACTGAGAAATGAGATATCATGCAACATAGATGTTGAAGATGGTTTGGCCAATGGCGCCGGTTGTGTCCTGGAATCAGTAGGCTCAGTAACTGCAACTGGCAAAATCAGTTATCTGTGGGTTAAGTTTGAAGATCAATCTGTTGGAAGGAAGTGTAGAGAGGAAAACAAGAAATTATATACTTCAGCCATCCACAAAAACTGGACCCCAATATTCAAGGTGAAACGTCAGTTTCCAGTTGGACGATACAAGTCCGTGATGGTAATGAGAGAACAGATTCCTCTAAGATGTGCTGCAGCAAAGACTTGCCATAGATGCCAAGGTGATACTATGGAGGCTGCTGTGGTTGATTTTACAGGTAGAACATTCCCACATTCCCACTATGTAGCTTTAAGTCGTGTGACTTCAGTTGACAATCTCTATATCAGAGAGTTAAATGAAAAGTCAATAGCAACAAGTAAAGCTGTAAAAGAAGAAATGGAACGTTTGGGCACAGAAATGTTGTTAAAGTCACCATTATTTACATACCACACTGCCAAGAAACCCTGCCTGAAGTTGCTCTTTCACAATGTAAGATCTCTTCATAAACACTTCAGGGACATATTACCAGATGAGAACTACAGCTGTTCTGATGTGATGATATTTGTTGAAACAAAGCTCAAGCCATCTGATGTCACTGGTGACTATTCTATTCCAGGATTCTACTCGTTTAGATTTGATGGCCAGTGTTCAGGATCATCTCGCTCACCATTTGGCATGATTGTTTATACTAAATTAGAAATAGACAGGTCAACAATTTGCCACAAGGTTAAGAAAACATCAGCTGGAACTGTCATAGAAATGGTTACCTTTGTCATACAGACAGAGTTTCAAGATGTACATCAAATCAGAATTGCAGCAGTGTATGCATCACCAAAAGCTAAATGGACAGAGCTGAAGAAGTTTTTAGAAGAAGCTGAACAGCTGTATCAGTTTACTGTTGGTGAGCCAGTTGTCCTTGCTGGAGATTTCAATGTTGATCTGTTAGCCAACTCTAGCCATGCAATTTTGAAAACTATAGGTCTCAAACAACAAATTAC